>CAJQZJ010033880.1:1539850-1558115 GCA_907164525.1 Lophiomys imhausi | reverse complement strand
TTTTTTTTTAATATATTTTTTGATTATGTGTTTATTTTTATATGCTTTTTTTTTGGCCTGTATGTATGTCTATGTGAGAGTTTCAGATCCTCTGGAAGTGGTGTTACAGACAGTTGTGAGCTGCCATGTGGGTGCTGGGAATTGAACTCTGATCCTCTGGAAGAGTTGCCAGTCCTCTTAACTGCTGAGCCATCTCACCAGCCCCGCAAGAAGTTTTAATATACATTTTAAGATTAGTTCTTATTGCACATGTGCCTGTAGAAAGTGAGGTGGCTTTCCTAGCACAATGACCAGAGGAAGGATTTCATCCTTATAGATGAGAGACTTTCAGGGTACAGGCTCCCACTGGGAACAGACAGTAACCAATCTTGTTTCCTGCAGCCCTGGAGGAAGGGCTTCCTCCCTGGGGTAGTGACTTTTAACACACCCCTTTAGGCTAACTAAGGTCTGGACCTCTGACACGGGTGCTCATGGATGGCCTGTGCTACTGTGCATCATGCATGTACCTCATACATGCCGAAGCATCCTGCAGACTCCCATAGCTTCAGACTTTCCTTTTCACTCTGCATCTCTGAGCATCCTTAAACAGAAGGCCTCTTCTGGATGCTCAGTTTCTGCTGCACTCCCTTCTTAGCCTCGACCTCCCTGACCTTCACATTCTTCCTCTATTCCATTGCTTCCTGCTCCCTCCACACCTTGTCACATGTAGGTCTTACAGGCTTCTGGAGGAGCACCCTTATTCCATCATTGTTCAGCCTCTGAAGCCCTGCTCAGCTCAAAGTCCATTTCTGTTTGGATGAAGCTCTTTGGATCATACAGCAGATCAGGCCTCTGAGCCCCTGGGCCTGGAGTGTGTGTGTGTGTGTGCGTGCATGCGTGTGTATGTGTGTATATACATATACATGTGTGTAAGCACATTCATATGAAGTTCAGAGACTGATGTTGCCTATCTTTTTGATTACTTTTCCACATTATTATTATTGTTATTTGAGACAGGATCTCTTTCTGAACATGGAGCTCATCAGTTTGTTCAGATTGGCTGGCCAGCAAGCCACTGTCTGTTTTCACTCCCCACGCCTTTGTGCTGGGGTTGCAGGTGCAGGCTTTTTATGTGGATTCTGAGGATATCACTCAGGTCTTTACACTTGCACAGCCAGTGTATCCACTGAGCTGTCCCTGCCAGCCCTGTGCCCAGGTTTTGTCTTCTGTATTGATCTTCTGTAGTGCTCTTGCCCTGTGTTTCAACCTAGAGTTGCACTCACGGTGACTGCTTTATCTGAATGTGGGTTGTGCCTAACTGGAGCCCATTTTCCCCACAAGGCCTCACTTCTTTTATAGACATGACATTCTATAAAATGATCAGCTTTTTGGAATTCCATAGAAGTAAAAGGGGAAATCATTTTTACTTCTTCCTTCAGGAGCCAGAACGCATGTTTTCATCGACTTTTCACCCTCAAAGAGACATTTCAGCACAGAATGGCCTTTCACTGGTCTTCTGTAACTTTGGCAATGATGGGGCTAGCATGAAAAGTGAGGGTGGCTTGCCTCTGACACCAGCACTTCGAAGTTTGGTCAGGGGGAGCTGAGGGATGGGGTTTAACCCTTGAGACTGGAGTCCTGAGTTGGAAGAATTGATGATTCCAGGCCAGCCTAGGGTACAGAGTGAGACCCTTTCCCCATTGAACCCCAGACAACGACAACTTTGAATAATCATTCCATAAATGCGGCAGGGAGGGAAGGACAGACCTTGTCTAACTGGGGCGAAGTTGTCACTTCCAGTTGGGTGGATTTAGCTCTGAGTGACTGAGTCTCATTGCTTTGCATAAATGCAAGGAGAGTCCTGCCAACCCCCCCCCCCTTTCTTAAGGCTTCCTTCTGGTGGTTTGTGGAAATCAGCTTTATCATACTTATTTTCTTTAAAATTCTTCTTTTTTTGTTGTTATTTTTGTAGTGCTGGGAATGAAACCTACAGCCTGTGCATGTTAGGGAAAAGCTCTACCACTGAGCCACACCCCCAACCCCTCACTGGGGGATTCTAGGCTGGTGCTCGACCACTGAGCCACACCCCAGCCCCTCACTGGGGGATTCTAGGCAGGTGCTCTACCACTGAGCCACACCCCAGCCCCTCACTGGGGGATTCTAGGCAGGTGCTCTACCACTGAGCCACACCCCAGCCCCTCACTGGAGGATTCTAGGCTGGTGCTCTACACTGAGCCACACCCCAGTTTACTTAATAGGACACTGAGGCCAGGGAGCATGCTGTGTGACTGTCAGACCTGTGGTACCTCTCCTCAGAATGTTAGCAGGCTAGTCTAGTAGACTGTGCATCCAGCCCTCACTCCATTTACTGGCTCCACCACATCTTACATAATTTGGGTCCTCTGCCTTCTGCACCTCCCAGCTCTGTAAGACAGTAAGTAGCTCAGCTGGTGAGATGAGAACAGACTAAAGCAAACAAACAGGAAGTAAATTCACCAAGTTCTTGCAAGACTCACTGTGGGCCTCTTTCTCTGAGGGTGTCCCAAGTCTGGCTCTCAGGGTAGCAGTTGTGATTTTCCCAGGCCTGTGAGTAAAGTACCAGTGACTGGAGGAACTGGGAACCAAACAGGTCCTTCTTTGCTTGCGGCCAGTGGCTAGTGGTAAAGGAGCTGAAATGCAATTGAATCTGTTGGTTCCTATTTGTTTTCTTTGGAGAACATGATCCCTTCACACCCAGTTGTCTTCCATGGGCAGGTGGCCACTCCGTGCCAGCAGTTTTTTAAAGGAGCTCAATGCTCACATTAGAACCACCAATGGGTGCCTTCAGGATGGCCCCGAAGCCATCACACTGTATGAGTCCACGGCCAAGTCACAACATGCATCCAAAAGCTCAGATGGACACATCAAATCTGAGAACAGGTGAAGCCCCTGCATTTGTTACTGAGACGTGGCTGTCACAGGGAGCTTGTCTGAGAAATGCGGTGTCTCTTGCGGCGTAAGGCTGGTGATGCCAACCACAAGCAAGTGGTCACAGGCATTTTGTTTTCTGATTTCTGGGGCAGTGGTGGGGATTCTGAGAGGGTGATTTCTGTCTGCTGGTTGCTTCTTTTAAGTCTCTGTTTAGATTTTCTACCTTTTTAGAGAGCATTCCTGGCCACCCTGTGAGCTAGCTAGCACCCCTCCTGGCTCCTCTCTCTCTTTCCTTTCTCTTCTTTAATGTCTTATCACCACATGTCCTAGTATTTATGACACCTGCCTCTTTCCCTCCCTCCCTTAACACATGACACCCTTCATCCACCCACCCTCACTCTACCTCACGAGTTAGGACTTTGTTCTCAGCACCAAGGACAGTAGGTTCTGTGTTGGTTGTGAGCAGCATAACTTGGCAACGATACACTTTGGTTTTTAGAATGAGTGACATTTTTGTTTGCCTTTTGTATATGTTTGCTGTATGTCTGTACCTGTTCATGTGCGTTTACATACATGTGTACATGTATGGGTATGTGAGTGTATGGAGGCCTGAGATTGACATCCAGTGTTGTCTTTGGTCATTCTCTACCTTACTTTTTCAAACAGTGTGTCCCACTGAGCCTGGTTCTTGCCAGTCAGTGGCTAGTTTTATAGCACTTCTCTCTGCCCCTCGAGCTCTGGAATTATAGGCATGTCCTGCCATTCCCAGTTTTACTTTGGAGCTGGGGGTCTGATCTCAGGTCCTCTTGATTGCCAGGCAAGCCATTTCCTTCAGCCTTCTGTTTGCTTTTAATTTTTATTGTTTGTTTGTTTGTTTGTTTATTTATTGTAGACAAGGTCTCACTATGTAGCCTTGGCGGTCCCAGAGCTTACTATGTGGACTAGACTAGTCCAATTAATTGCCTTTCTTTCCCGAGTCCTGGAATTAAAGGGATGTGCCACCATGCTCAGCTTGTGCATAAGTATTTTGCCTGCATGTATGTCTGTGTGTTACATGTGTACCTGGTGCCCACAGAAGTCAGAAGAAGTCATCGGATTCTCTGGAACTGAAAGTACAGACCTGGGCAGAGAGAAGTGCTATAAAACTAGCCACTGACTGGCAAGAACCAGGCTCAGTGGGAGACACTGTTTGAAAAAGTAAGGTAGAGAATGACCAAAGAGAACACTGGATGTCAATCTCAGGCCCCCATACACTCACATACCCATACATGTACACATGTATGTAAACGCACATGAACAGAACTGTTGTGGACAGCTGTGTGAGTGCTGGGAATTGAACCTGGGTCCTCTGGAAGACCAGCTAGTGCTCTTAATCAATGATTCCCCCATCACCCTTAAAAAAAAAAAAAAAAAAAAAAAGATTGTTGCTTACTATGTAGCCCGGGCTGGCTTCAAACTCAGTCTTTCCCCTACCTCCCACTGGGATTGTAGGCATGTCCTGTCACACCAGGCCGGGGGATGGCTTTTAATCAGGGGAATGGTCTCCTATTCGCATAGCCTGGCCGCCATATTACCGCACTTGGACTTTGTGCAGGTGAGATTCAGCGTGGCTGAGCCTTTTTTTTTTTTTTTTTTTCCTTTGCAAGACAAGGTTTCTCTGTGTAACAGCTCTGGCTGTTCTGGACTTGCTTTGTAGAACAGACTGGCCTTGAACTCACAGAGTTCTGCCTGCCTCTGCCTCCCGAGTGTAGTCAAGGTTAGAAGACTGATGATTGCAGTCGAGTGGACTCCAGCTGTGGGCTGTGTTTTTCTTTAACTCTTGTCTTTAAATGCTGCTGCCAGGAGAGCTGGAACTGCAGACTGATTCTGGGAAGGCTCTAGGTGGTCTTTCCTTCACCCACCTCTCCACCTGAGATGGCAGGAAGACAGGTTTTATGATTAACTGTACTGTGTCTTAAATGCCATTTCTGGAGACTGTAAACATTAACTTAAACAAGAGAGACTTAAAATCACCAATTGACCATATCCGGGGCCGAACCTGCATGATTCAGCTCCTTTTAAAAATATCTTTTCTCAACAAATTGCTTCCCTAACATTTTAATTTGTTGATCATAAGGGAAGCTTGCCTTGCCAAACATTAGCTGTTCTTTTCCATCCCCTCCCGCTTGCAGCCGCCTCATTTGGCATGTTCAGTGGACTGCAAGGTCGCTCCCTGGTTTTTCTTCCCAAATAACTGTATTTATTACTGTCAGATATTGGCGGGTTTGATCCAGCTGTCATCAGAGCGTTTGGAAAGCACGGTTTCTGCCAGAAGGCTGATTTAATGGTCTCACACTGACATGGCTTGTTCTCTCTGCTGACTTGATAGCTTGTTGAATGAGCCCTTGCATTGAGCCACAGATCTGCCTTTCTCTGTCTTTTCCTCAGCCACAGGTTTCATGGACAGTGTCTAAAACAGGAGCAGGGTTGCTCCCTTCTCTCTTTTTACTTATTTATATGCATTTATTTATTTATCTATTATTATTATTATTATTTTTTTTTTTTTTTGGTTTTTTGAGACAGGGTTTCTCTGTGTAGCCCTGGCTGTCCTGGACTCACTCTGTAGACCAGGATAGCCTTGAACTCACAGAGATCCACCTGTCTCTGTCTCTGTGCTAGGATTAAAGGTGTGCACCTAAATTAGACACCGGCTATTTTGTTTTGTTTTGTTTTTTACAGGTTCCCACTTTGTAGCCCTTGCTAGCCTGGAACTCACTGTATAGATCAAGGAGGCTCTGAAATTGGGGAGATCTTCCTGTCTCTGCCTCCTGGGGGCTTAGATTACAGGCAGGTGCTACGAAAACCCTCTCTCCACTTTTTTGTGAAAGGCCTAGACTAGACTAGATTAGACTAGTAACAAAGACTCTCCTGCATGCAGATAGCATTGCCATTGGCATTTTAGAAGAAAACTCAGAAAAATTTTCCTTGGAAAAATGTTAAACACATGCAAGATTAGAGCAATGAGTCCCAGTGCTATTTCTCCAATTTTATTAGTTCATGACAGTCTAGTCACATTTCTGTCCCCAATCCTGGATTTTGAAAAAGACACCATAGTACCCATAAATATTTAAATAAGCATCTTCTTGTTTCTGTCATGTTGGGGATGGAATAAGGTTTTTGTACATGATAAATACTGCTCTACCACTGACCTACCTCCTACCTTTTAGTATGTTCCTCTAGGTAATGTCTCTTTGAAAACAACATTGTTAGGCCAAGTGTGGTGGTGCACACCTCCCAGCACTCAAGAGGCAGAGGCAGGCAGATCTCTCATGAGTCTAGGCCAGCCAGGTCTGCATAGTGAGTTCCAGGCCAGCCAGGGATATGTAGAGAGACTCTGTCTCAAAATAAAATAAAGACAAAGAAAACAACATAGTTAGCATGCTGTAGACACAACTAGACCTGGAGGACTTGGACATTCTCTGCTTTGTTGGCACGTTCAGTTTCTTTCACTGAGAGCCTGGGGAGTTGTACAGACTCTTGACTCAGGCATCTTGTGTCTTAGGCCGAGTGAGGTTCTGACTGATGTTAACTTTGGACAGTCTCCTGGCCGAATGTATAGAGGAGGCAGCTGATGGTGTCTGCAGTGTCTATCCATTCCTGCTGACAGTGAGGCTTGGGATGTTTTTCGTTGGCAGTGACCACCTTCATTATAAGTTTGTTTTAGAGACAGGGTCTCACGTAGTCCAGGCTGGCCTTGAATTTGCTATGTAGCTAAGGATGTCCTTCAGCTTCTGATCTTCCTGCCTCCATCTCCCAAGTGCTGGAATTATAGGCATGTACTCTTACACCTAGTTTATGAGGTGCTTGGGACAAGAATCCAGGGCTTTGTACATGCTAGGCATGCCCCTTACTAAATGAGCCATGCCTTCAGTCTGCCACCTTGGATATTAACCCATGTGCTCTTGGTTATCTCTTTGGTTCCACTCTGGTGTCTTTGTGGCTTATGCTGACCATTTGAAACAATACTGCATAATAGTCACTTCTCAGAGGAACAGAATCTATGAAGGGGAAGATCTCTTAACACATTTAGCAGCTTAGCTGTGAAGAGTCAGTAACAGGTGTTAGGTTGGCAACCCATTGCCACCCCAAACTTCTGGAAATGTAGTCATTAGAGTATAATGAACTGCCAGGCATGCTCAGCTGGTTCTTGGTTGTAATTGTGTCCCCAAGGTCCCCTGTCTGACAGGGTAGAACACTGTTGTCCTTGGCCTTAACTCCACCTTGCTAGGGTGAATGGAAGGCTGGGGGCTCTTGTTGTAGAAGCAGGGGTGAAGTGGGTCATGGTGAAGAGCAAGTCCACAGCAGTCCTAATTTGCCGATAGCTGTTCTGCTAGGCCTTGAAGCATGAGGGAGATTTTCCACATGCCTGGACTGGCCAATGGCTTGTGTCAATCACCAGAGCAGTGATCACTGTGACCAGTGTGAGTCATTTCTTTGGGACTTCCCTCTAACTCTGGATTCATGCTGGCTTTTCACATCAGGAATTTCAAAGACATCTGTTGATCATGGGGACAATCAGGATAACCCTTGCTCTCACTGCTTAAATTGTGTGCGTGTGAGTGTGTGTGTGTGTGTGTGTGTGTGTGTGCATGAGAGAGAGAGTGTGTGTCCTAGGTATCTTCCATAGTTATTCTCTACTTTTTTTTTTTTTTAGACAGGGTCTTTCACTGATTTTTCTCCTTCCTTCCTTCCTTCCTTCTTTCCTTCTTTTTCTTTCGAGACAGTCTCACTATGTAGCTTTGGCTAGCCTGGAATTCATTATGTAGAGCAGGCTGTCCTGGAATTTGGAGAGAGTTGCCTACCATTGCCTCTTGAATGCTGGGATAAAAAGCATGCCGCCATACCACATCTGACTATTTTCCAGGAACACATTGATTCAGCTATGCTGGCTGGATAGTGAGTGTCCGCTGTCCTCCTGTTTCTGCCTTCCCAGCACTGAGATTACAAGCACATGCCACCATACCTGGCTATTTATTTATTTATTTATTTATTTATTTATTTATTTATTTATTTATTTGATGTGGGTTCTGGGGAGTGAGACTTAGGTCCTCATGCTCTCACTGAGCTCTCTCCCCAACCCCAAGTTCTAGAAGGGTTATAGGATGAATTAAGCCAAATGTGTGTTCTGTTAAGTTCTCTTTGCTCCTGAGATGAGGCTGTGGGTGGAATCACCTACCTGCCCTTCCAGCAACCAATTGTCCTTCAGCTGGGCATCCTGCCCATGCAATGCTGTCTACTCAGGCCCAGGCCTGACACAGTCCAGAAGGTGCTAGAGAAGGCAGAACACAGCCTCACAGCTTCAGAGCATCAGAACAACTCCTTTCCTTCTTTACTGGCCTGCGAAAGGGCTAGGCTTTCCTCTGCTTGAGTACAGTGATCTAGTTTACATGAGAGGCCAGGTTTAATCCTGGTGCTATGCCACACCCACATGCTTGAGACCAGTTCATCACCAGGCTAGAGGTAGGGGCCTCGAGTAGATGTCTCTACAATTGCAAGTCTTCCCATGTGTGTCTAGAAATATCTCACTTGAAGTTTAGGGTGCCAGAGGAGGAGGCCCTGTTAAGTTTGGGCAGCTTGGATCCAGATTATTTTTTCTTTCTGGTTTATCTTCTCACAACAGTAAATTCACTTTATTTCTGTTCTTTTATGAGCTGGTTATAGAAGCCTTGCTAGGCAAGAAGGGATTTTTCACAGAGCTACACCGCTAGCACCTTGTCTTGTATTTCTCATTATGAGAGATTTTAGATGCACACCTGAGTGGCAGAGTGTCAGAGCCCTGATGTGCCCACTGTCAGCTTTAGTATTTATCTGCCCACGCCAGCCTTGTTCTACCCAAACTTTTTTACTCTCAACGTGGCTTAACTTTGAAATAAATACTGGAATCATTAGATCTTATTTGATTATGTACAGTTCATTGTAGATCTCCAAAACAGGATGTTAAAAATAATCAAAACAACCACGCTATCAGTATCACCCCCAAATTTACGTCACCTAGTAGTCAGTATTCAAATTTCTATTCCCATAAATATCATAATTTGATATTTTCCTCATTCCCTTCTCTTCCTCCTCTTCTGGACAAGGCCTTACTTACTCTTTAGCCCAGACAAGCCTTGAATTCACAGCAATCCTCCTGCCTCAGCCTCCAAAGTGTCAGTGGTAGTGGATAGTTATTTGTTTTGAAATAGGGTCTCTTGTGTAGCAAAGGCTGACAGTGGTGGGCATTTATTTATATTTTAAGATTTCCTTTTGTGTGTTTGAATGTTTGTCTGCATATATGTACGTATACACATTTATACCATGGAGGTCGAAAGCCAGCCTTGAATCCCCTGGAACTGGTGTAACAAGTGTTTGTGAGCCGCTGTGTGGGTTCTAGGAAGTGATCTCGGGTCTGCAAGAGTGCCAGTTCTCTTAACCCATGAGCCATCTCTCCAGCCCCTATGTTAATTTTGAAATTTTGACAATGTAATTTCATCATTTCTTCCTTTCCCTTTCTTCCCTCCACTCCCTCCCATGCAGTCTCTTTCTCAGACTCTGTGCCTCCTTTAATACTTATTTAAACATTATGTTTAAGCTAGAGTACTTCTAGATGACGGATGTGTTTTGTGAGCTACCTTAATCCTTCCCTTCCCTTCCTTCCTTCCTCCCTCTATCATGCCCCTTCTCCCGCTCTCCCTTCCTCCTCCCTCTTCCTTTTTTCCCTTCCTTGCAACTCAAGGCCCAGAACAGGCTAGGCAAGCACTCTTCCCCTGACCTGTATACCCAGTTCTTCATCTTAATTAATTAAAAAAAAAGACAAAAAAGATATGATTTCTCACATTGTACTGTGGATGTGAACTTTCAAAACTTTTTGTAGAATTACCAAACTTGGACCAAACCTCCTAGTTTATCAGGAAGCAACTGAAACCCCCAGAGGCTTTGCCCTGTGGCCTTTACTGCCTAAGATGCAGGAGGAGGGTGGGGCCTGGATCTTTCTGCCTGGCAGACATCGCCCCTCCAGGGTCCTCAGTGAGAGGCCAGGTATACAATGGCCTGTGTGTTTGGCTGCAGATGTCCAGCACAGTTGTTCTTGCCGTACAGTAGGATTCTATTTGTCTGAGACCCCAGAACAACTGTTTTCATTCTTGACAGTCAGTACATGTTTATGCACATGGCCTTTACAGAACACATTTTTTGGCCTCCATGGAGGTCATGATGTTCATGCAGATTAGCTAAGTTAATGCTTCATTTTTTTTCGGCCTGAAATGGCTTAGCTGTCTGTTTAATAATTTCACTTTGCAGAACCAATTGTTTCTTTGGTCCTGTTAAATAAACACTCATTGGCAATCTTCTGTAGGTTAGTGCTTTACTTGTAGATGATAAAAGAGGCCCTTGGTGGATAGTCCAGTAGCATGTGTCTGGTGGCAAGGAGCAGCCAGCTTCCACTAATGTGTTTACATGTAGTCTCTTGATGTTCATGCATGCGGAAACATGTGTACATGAGAGATGTGCTGTTCCAACAGCACTGATGGGTGGTTCATTTGCATATTCATGAAGTCAATACGTATGTTGTGTGTTATGTGAGTATACAGGTACACAACATGCACATGTGTGTGGATACTTGTAGAGGCCAGAGATCAATCTTGAAAGTCATTCTTCCAGTGCTGTCTACCTTGTTTTATAAGACAGGTCCTCACTGACCTAGAACTCACCAAGCAGGCCAAGGTGCCAGACTAGTAATCCTCATGGATCTACCTGTTTCCACCTTCTCATTACTGGGATTACAAGTAGTCACCAGCAAGCCTGGTATTTTATGCTGTATGTGGGGTGTATATATACATGTTCATGTTGGTGTGTCCATATATATGTTTAGGTTTCTATGCATGTGTGCATGGTTGTGTGTAGAAGTCAAAAGCTAGTGTGTTCTCCTCAGTCACCCACCACTTTCTGGAGAGTCTCCCCCTTCTGGAGCTTGCAGATTCAGCTAGACTGGCTGGCCAGCAAGCCTTAGGGGTGCTACTGTTCCTGCCTCCCCAGCTCTGGAAGCATAACATCCATATGCTGCTGTACTTGTCTTTCATGTGGGTGCAAAGATCTGAGCTCGGGTCCTCATGCTTGTATGGCTTTACCAACTGAGCCATGTTCCCAGCTCCTGAATCTAATATTCTATTGTTTGTTCAGTAAGAGATTGGAGCCATATTAGATCCTGGGAATGAGTCCTGAAAAACACACCTATCCTCAGAGGAGAGGACCTGCATTTTAGTAGAGTCAAGGGAGGCAGACACTTGCTTCTGAAAGACCTTGCTTGATAGGCCAGCCAGGCAGGCAGGCTGGTGACCCTGACTACCAAAGAAGAGATCCATTTGTAGGTTTGTAAAACAGTCTCCAGGCCAAAGAATTCCATCTAGTCCTTTGTTGTAGGCAGGAACATTTATTTCAAGGACTCAAATTAAACTGGAGTAGATAAATGAACAGGCAGTGTTGTTTGCTTATCACTCATGGTTGATCGAACAAGTCATTAAATTGTTGATAACAAATGAAATTAGAAGAACTTCCTACGTGGGGTGGTCTGAAATACATAGACACGAAACATGGTGCTGAAGGTGACTCTACTGTGCCCTGCCACCTTTGGATTGACTTCAGAGCTGGCAACAGAGGCATGGAAGAGACCTTGGGATAGATTGCTGTGTCACCTGCTCAGAAAGGTTGGAAAACTTAGGGGCAGTTCATATTCTGGTGGCTTGGTGTTCCACACTGGTAATTACCGGGCTCTCTGTCACTGTAGCATGCTACTAATATACGGTTAATTTTACGAAGAGGAGTGTCAGCAGCAAAGGAAGAAATGTTGGTGGCTTCCAGTATATAGCTGTACCTATGTCTTCAATTAGTGGGCTCTTTGCATGCTGACTCGTGTATGTATGCATGTATGGGTGGTATGTATCTACAAGTATGGATATACATGCATACAGAGGCCAGAGGTTCATGTTGGGAGTTTTCTCTATCACACTCCACCACATCCTTTTGTTTGTTTTGTTGAGGCAGGGTCTCACTTTGTAGACTAGGCTGGCCTTGAACTCATAGATCTGCCTATATCTGCTTCTCAAGTGCTGGAATTAAAGGTGTGCACCACCATGCACACCTGCACCTTATCTTTTGAGACAATGTCTCCCCAAACCTAGGCCTCATTGATTGGCTAAACTGGTTGGCAAGAGAGCTCCAGGAATCTACCTGACTCTATCTCCCCAATATGTACTTACTTGACCATGTCTTGCTTTTTTTTTTTTTAAAGCATGGCCACGAAAGGTCCAAATTCAGGTCTTTTGCTTATGTGGCAGGTACTTTACTGACTGAGCCTTCTCCCTATTCCCACATGCTGGTTTCACAATCCCTGGCTGCCATGGAAGATGAGAGCCTCCTGTCTTCACCTCCCAAGTGCTGGCATGAGACCCTTGTGTCACCATACCATTCTCAATGTGTTGTACTTAACCCTCACCCCTTACATTTTACTCTTAGGCCCAGTCCACTGAGGTGTCCCCAGGTGTGTCTGCTATAGATTCCCCCACAATTGCTACTTGCTCTTGGGGTGGGGCCCTCCCTGTGCATATAGCACTGGATTCCATGGTCATTGCCCTGTGTCCCCGCTGAAGAGCCCTTAATGTAATGCTGATTTATTTATTGAGGAAAGTTCTTAGTGTAGAAGTTAGTCCCAAATTAAGGGAATAACTTAGAACTTAGAGTGGATAGAAAGGTGATTGTTTAAGATCATCAAATGAGAGTGATCCAGAAAGCACAATGTGGGACACACCACCATTTGTAGGGCTGCATTTGAGGGAGAGAAGGACAGATCCCTGTACCTGACCCCTTTGAGACAGGCCACACTGACTAGCTCTGAAAGGACTTGAGAAGAGAGGTAGCGGCCTTGCGGTAGTAAAAACGTGGAGCAGCAGCAGGGTATCACTAGTAGGTATCTTGGGAACCACCCGACAGGGGTGGTGTGGTTGGTGTGAGGACATCTCATACCTTGCAGTATAAGGAGCTGAGTCTAAGTGAGAAGTAAGTCACTGTTCCCAGAGGTGGAGACACAGCCAGTAGACATGTTTGGAAAGAAACCAAGCTCTCTCCCCCTCTCCCCTTGGGCTTCTCCTGATCCCTCTAGGACTCTGTAGTTTGTCTTTTTGCCCAGAGACCCTGTGAGCTCTGTGCAGTGTGTCACCACTGTGTCCTTGTCCCTTTGAACTTTGTAAGTGCCTCCTGATGTCACATGCTGGGGGCAGCTGCTGGGCTCTTCTTTGGGTTACTCTCAGTATCCTGTTGGGATGGTAAGAAGCCAGGAAGGGGGTTCTTTCCTGTCTTTAGCGGAACCCTTATCTGAAAGGAGAGAGACTCTGGGTGGGGCCTGCTGAGGACCCTGGGCACATGCCAGCCATTTTGGTGGGAACAGATAAGTACCTTACCCTGAAGTGGTAGAGCTGGTTCCTCGAGGTTTTTCCACTTCTTTGTGATAGACTTTTCATTTTTCTTCTCTTCAAGTCCAGATAAAAAGAGAAGATAATGTGGTGTCTGTCCTCATCTTCTTCTCTTCAGTGTTGGGGGTGGAGCTGAGGCCCTTGTATATGCTAGAGTTTAGCTTTTTTGAAATTGGTAGGGAGTAATTTTAGAAGAGATGCTTATGAAGTCTGTTTAAAAGCAAAAAAAAAAAACCAAAAAAAACAAAAAAAACCCACCCAGGGCCAGTGCTTTTTAATATCAGTTTTATAAATAATTCCTGAAGCTGAACTTGCCTGTGTGCCTGGTAGCTGGTGGGTAGGCAGGGTCACAGTGTGTGGATGTTGAGGTTGGTGTCATTCAGAACAGGAGTGTCGTCCTTGATCTCTTAGTCTCTGCACCTTCCTTGGTGCCTCTCTGTGTGGAGGTCACAGCAGAATCCATAGATGGTCCAGTCCCCAGTTGAGATGGGTGGTGATGGCCTAGAGCCTACACAACCCTCTGTGAACTCTGTGTGCGTTTGCGTGTGCGTGTGTGCGCGTGCGTGCGCACCTACATGTGGAGACGGAGATTAACTCTGACTGTTGTTCCTCATTAGCTGCCACCTAATTTTTTGAGACAAAGTCTCACTGAGCCTGGAAGTTCGGTGAGCTGGTCAGTGAGCCCCAGGGACCCACGTGTTTCTGTCAACCCAGGCTTGAGGTTGCAAGCATACCTGCCGTACCTGGATCTTTACGGGGTTGCTAAGGATCCAGTTCAGCTCCTAGAGCTTTTGAGGAGATCCCTTTACCCACCAAGCCTTCTCCCAGCAAGGCGAGTCCTCTCTAGATGTGACGCAGTAGTACCCAGCTCAGAGCGAACACTGGCTGAATAATTGTCGCACCTGATTGTCGAAGAGAGCTATGGCAAGAAGGCAGTTGATATGTCTGTTCTGTTCACATGCTTGTTCTTCCTCCTGCATATTTTCAACATGAGACTGAGGGAATTCTGGAGTGGATGTGGAGCCAGGCTGGTCCTTGAAGCTCTGGTGTTGTCACTGTCCCTGCACTCCCCTTACTTGCTCCCAGTGTTTTGGGACACAGAGCCTCTCAGCAGCACAGGCACAGCCCTGTTGAACTTGGCCCCACAGAGAAGACTCTGGTGAGAATTTCAATCCAATGAACACCTTAAAATATTTTTAAACTCTATTTATTTGTTTTTGTTATTGTTTTGTTTTGAGGCAGGGTCTCATAAGGTCCTTGGCTGGCCTCAAACTCTCCATGGATCTGAGGATGAACTTCTGATCCTCTTTCTTCCAAGCTGAACACAGACTATAAGCATATGCCACCATGCTCACTTTTTTTTTTTTTTTTTTTTTTTTTGGTTTTTCGAGACAGGGTTTCTCTGAATATCTCTGGCTGTCCTGGACTCGCTTTGTAGACCAGGCTGGCCTCGAACTCACAAAGATCCGCCTGCCTCTGCCTCCCAAGTGCTGGGATTAAAGGCGTGCGCCACCACCGCCCGGCAACCACCATGCTCACTTTTAAAGTCCTGTCAGAGTGGGGGAGTTCTGAGTCTGCACAGAGTAGGTGCTAGGGCCTCTGGCAGTGTGAGCTCTGTGTTCTGTGAGCCTAAGGGACCATGTGACAAAGGCTTGTTGAAGATGCCTGCAGTACAACCAACTTTTCTAGACAGATGTACAGTTGACATGTGTAAGCGCATACATGATACACAGCTGGAGACAATGCAGATGTCCACTGGGGAGGGTGACCATTCTTTGTTGGAGTCCTCACAGAAGCAAGGGTACTGTGGCACATGTACCCATGTGCACAACCTGGCAACACAGCAGAAAAGGGCAACTGGAAAACATAGGCAATAGGTTCTTTATCACAGAGGAAAATGTGCAAATCAGTATATTATATCCCAAATGGAACCACAGGAATCTATCCAATATAAGAAGATTTTTGGGGATGAAACCTAAATGTCAAATTCTAAAAAAGCATTTATTTTGGACAAAGAAGGGAGAAATGAACCAAGAGAGGTTTAATGGGAGGAAAGGGCTTTAATTATAATGTTTTATCCCTTTAAAAATAGCAAATATGGAGCTGGGCTGTGGTGGTGCACACCTTTAATCCCAGCACTTGGGAGGCAGAGGCAGGTGGATCTCTGTGAGTTCGAGGCCAGCCTTTTCTACAGAGCGAGTCCAGGACAGCCAGAGCTACACACAGAGAGACCCTATCTCAGAAGACAAACAAAATAGCAAATATATTGTCTTGTGGTGACACACACCTGTAATCCCAACATCTGGTAGGTAGAAACAGGAGGATCAGGAGTTCAAGACTGTCCCTGGCTGCATAGCAAGTCCAAGGCTAGCCTTGGCTTTATGAGACCCTCTCAAAACAAACAAGTAGAGCTGGCAAAATGTTAAACTTTGTTTAGACTAGGTGGTAGCTGTCAAAGGATTTGCTTTTCGTTGTGACCTGAGATACTGTGATGTAAGATGAAGCAGCAGGTAGCAGATACACATACAGTGGATGAGAGTGAGCAGGCTCAACCTGGTGTCCAGATCCACCTTGGATTGCAAGCTGTGCTTTCATCCCTGCTTTGTCATATGGTGTTAGAGTTATAGTGACTTTAGTTGTTTAATTAATTTATGTATTTTTTTGTGGTACATGGGAATTGAATCCAGGGCTTCACATCTATCTACTCTGCCACTGAGCTAGATCCCAGCCCCTGTTTTCTTTTTAAACATTTATTTGCTCGTGTGTGTGTGTGTGTGTGTGTGTGTGTGTGTGTGTGTGTGTGTGTGATCTTTGCACATGGTCAGGGGACAATGTGTAGGAGTCAGTTCCATGTAGGTTCTGGAGATCAAACTCAGGTCTTGTGTCTTGGAAGTGAGTACCTTCTCCTGCTGAGCCATCTTGAAAGCCCCCAGCTTCTGTTTTATTGAAGAACTTTGGCATACTCTTATTTTTTATTTATCAGAAGGCAGGTAAAATACTTTGTCTACATTTTAAGAAGACATTCTGGGCATGGCAGCACAGGCTTGTGGCCCTAGCACTCCAAAGGGTCAGATTGGAGGACCCTAATTTCAAAGCTAACCTGGGCTACCCAGTGAGATCTCTATCTCAAAAACAAAACACCAGAACAACAACAGAAAGAAGCTAGTTTGAAGGTGTATTTTCTGTGCTAGGTAACACATTCTGAGGGAAGAATAGCTCCCCATCTCAGTGTCCATGAAGTGTCAAAGAATTCTCCACAGAGAAAGGGGGGCCAAAAATATGGCTCAGCTGAGGAGACCCACGAAACTGTCCTGCAGGAAAGCAGCTCTAGGAAAGAGCTTAATTGAACTGGGATTATTGCAGACAGGGTGGGAGTGCCCACACATTCCTTTCGTGCCAGTGGTGGGGGATGATCTCTAAGCAGGCCGGCGATAGAATAATACCCCTGTTTCCTGGCTGTCTCTCCAAGGAAATCAGAGCTTATTACTCTCCTTTCAATTAATCCTCACGACATCCTCATCTGAGCCCTGTTTTCTGGAAAGGCAGCCTGGACACACACTAAGATCTCTGGAGGCCCACGAGCTTTCCTCCAACCTCTTCTCTCAGCGCTGAGGGGCAAGCTATTGGTGGCAAGGAGGAAGGAAAGATTTATAGGGTGTCACCTGCAGTGCCAGGCACGGCCAGGAACTGCCAGGGATTTCTAAGTTCTTAGAACAGCTGTGGGATGTTGGTGGTAGCATGGGGCTTCATGTAGGCATTATGTCACTGACCCAAGCAGGTCAGGGTCAGGGACCCCATTCCTGTCCCCTGCTGACTCCTAGGGCTCTACTCTGCCTCTTGCCCAGCCTGTGCCTCCAGCCTGGGAACACACAGACGGGCTGTTGTTGCAGTGGCTCTGAAGCAAAATCACAGTCCTTTGTGGCAGACATCACGTAGCTGATAACATTAGAAACAGTTTCTACCCAAAGTGATACAGTTTGATGGCATTTAGTCTTGGAGCACTTGACTCCCACTTAGGGGCAGAGCTGGTGGCTTCAGTGCTTCAAGGACAAATTCTCTCTCATGGGTCTGTTGACAGATTCCATTTCAGCACTGAGATGGGGTCTGCTTTAATTTGTGACATTTAGGTTGATGACAGGGAAGAGACAAAAAGGGGCTAGGAGGTAGACAGGGGCCACTTCCCACCTTTTTATTTTGTGGTCCTGGAGCTCAAACCCGGTGCCTCACATGTACTAGCCAAATGCTTTACCACTGAGCTACATCCTGTCCTCAGGCCATTTTTTAAAGGAGGAACAGAGAGAGCTAGGATTCACACCCAGACCTTGCTGACCGCAGTTAGTCTTTCTGGAACCATTTTTCTTTTTGTTTGAAAATTATTGGCAATCACTGCTGAGCAGTAAGGACACAGGCTTGCTGGATGTAAGCTTCTTTGAGTCAGATAGTAACTATTTCTTATCTCAGGCAGAGCTCTTTATTAACTGAAAACATTTGGTTGTTAGAATTGATGTTTGATTGTTTCTAGAATATATTTTTGTCACAATGCCCTATAATAAACTAGAGAACTGTTTATGTCAAACATAGAAGGGATGGGAAGGGAGGATGAATGCCTCACTGCTCCCCACCCCAGCCCATCTTGGGGGTTCAGCTTGCTGTTTTGGGTCTGGTTTCTGTTTACCATGTCTGCCTATTAGAGGAAGGACACCTGGAGACTGACTGTGAAGGGCCTTTGGGTTGTGGAAGATTCTCCAACATGCCATGCACATGTATGTGACTCCATGCTTTAGGATTAGAGCTCTATCACTGACCCTTAGTCCCAGCCAACCCCTCACTGGGGGATTCTAGGCAGGAGCTCTACCACTGAGCCACACCCCAGCCCCTCACTGGGGGATTCTAGG
>CAJQZJ010033880.1:1514560-1539196 GCA_907164525.1 Lophiomys imhausi | reverse complement strand
TGTGTGTGTGTGTGTGTGTGTGTGTGTGTGTGTGTGTGTGTGTGTGTCAGGGGCAGGCATGCCAATGTATGTATGTGGATGTCTGAGAACAACTTTGGAGTTGGTTCCTTTCTTCCACCATGATGCTGTTCCTCAAGATTGAATTCTGTCACCACACTTGCATGCTAAGAGTCTTTCCCAGCTGAGGTATATTATGGCTTCCTCTAGTTCATTTTTGTTTGTTTTTTTGTTTTTGAGACAGGGCTTTTCTGTGTATCCCTGACTGACCTGGACTTACTCTGTAGACAAGGCTGGCCTCTAACTCACAGAGGCCTAACTCTGCCTCCTGAGTGCTTGTATTAAAGTTGTGCACCACTATCACCTGGCTACCTCTTCTGATTTTTAAAAGTAAGAAATTAAGCTGCTCAAAATACATAGGGAAAGAAATAAAAATTGCCAGCAATCCTGTGGCTGTGGCACTTCCAGTCTTAGCCATCTTACACATATTCTCATTCTTCAGTGACAGTGTCAGCATCAGACCTCTCAAGTGCCTAACTTCCGTCCTGTTCTGTAGTAGTTTGTCTCCTAGTCCAGAGTTTACCTAGCTTTTGAAGATATTTCCTGTGTTAGATGTGGAGTTCAGTTACTAGAGCACTTGCCTAAATACACAGGAAGCCCTCAGTTTTATTCCCAGTACCACATAAATGGGACATGGAAGCTCATGCCTACAATCCCAGAACTTGGGAAGTAAATATAGGGGCATCAAAAATTCAAGAGTATCCTCAACTACATAGCAGGTTGGAGGCTAGCCTGGGCTATATGAAACTATATCAAAGAAAAAAAAAGATCTCCCAGTATTAATAAATGAATAAATATGCCGGGGTGGTGGTGGCACACACCTTTAATCCTAACACTCAGGAAGCAGAGGAAGATTCATCTCTGTGAGTTCAAGGCCAGCCTGGTCTACAGAGTGAGTTCCAGGAAAGCCAAGACTGTTATACAGAGAAACCCTGTCTCAAAAACAAAAACCCAAACAAAAAACTAACTATATATACATATAACATATATATATATATATATATATAAAACTAAATATATATACAATTGTATTGAAGTGATGTATTCCATGAGATTCTACTGGATATTTTTATAGTATTTTTATAAATTCTATTTATTATTATTATTATTTTGTGGATGTGTGTGTGTGGGTATGTGTATTCTGGTGTCTCAGTGTTCATGTGTTAATCAGGAGAATATTCAGGGGTCAGTCCTGAAGTATTCTTTTATGTCCAGGCATCTCTTCACGGCTGTTTCAAATGTCTCTTTCCTTTGGTTAAATTTCCAACTGTAGATGTACGCACTAAAGGTGTGTACATTTTTCAGATTTTTGGATACATGTGATAACATCACCTTCTGGAAGAGCCAGGATAATTCAGAAGCTATCCTACTTTCTTATATTACCTATTTTTGAGAAAATAACACAATTATGTAGACTAATAAATTTGAAAGAGAAGTTTTTTGTCTGGCTGAGTGCCCTTTGCTCT
This sequence comes from Lophiomys imhausi, assembly GCA_907164525.1. Classification (NCBI taxonomy): domain Eukaryota; kingdom Metazoa; phylum Chordata; class Mammalia; order Rodentia; family Muridae; genus Lophiomys; species Lophiomys imhausi. The sequence continues at coordinate 1,537,673 of CAJQZJ010033880.1, read as the reverse complement.
GGCCTCCAGTTTCTTGGTAGACTGAGACTGCATCTGAGTCTTGTCCCTGCTCATCTGCCTGTACAGTCCGCTGTGCACCCTCTTCTGGACCTTGCCTCTCCACTTGGCAATGTTAACTGTGTATTTTTATTTGTGTTGGTATGTGTTTGCACATAGCACATGTGTGCTGGTACAGGTGTGTACATGCCTGTGGTGGCCAGAAGACAACCCTAGGTTTTATTGTTGTGGACCTATCTACTATCAAGCCCCCATTCCAAATGTACCATCACAGCCAGCATGTTTATTTTTACTTTTTTAATGTGGGAGGCTGTTTCACTTGCATGTGTGTGTGTGTGTGCACCACGTGAATGCCCGGTGTCTTTGAGGCTAGAAGAAGGTGGTGGATTCCTTGGAACTGGAGTTACAGGTGGTTGGTTGTGAGCCACCATGTGGGTGCTGGAGATTGAACCCAGGTTCTCTGAAAGAGCACCCAGTGCTGTTACCTGCTGAGCCATTGCTCTAAGCCCTCATACCAAGCGCCCCCCTCCTTTTTGTTATTTGAGACAGGTTTCTCTGTGTAACCCTGCCTATCCTGTACTCGCTTTGTAGACCAGGTTGGCCTCGAACTCATAGAGATCTGCCTCTGCCTGCCTTTCCCTCCTGAGAGCTGGAATTAAAGGCGGGTGCTACCATGCCCAACTTATACCAAGCCTTTTAATGTGGGTTCTGAAATCCATTTTGAGTCCTCAGCTTGTGAGGCAAATTCTTCATCCACCAAGTTATCTCCTCAGCCCAGTTAACTATTTCTTAGCCATTCCAAATCACTACTTGAAATCTTAAATGTCCCCTGGCCCACATGCATACAAAAGCTGCCTCTTATTTTGTGACACAGATGGTCATATTTTATGGGCTCACTTCCCCTTTTATAGCTTATTGAACTGCTTCCTGTCATTGCTTTTGTATCCAATACACCCCTGAGAAACTTTGTGTGTGCTTAGGAGTATACAGGGGCAGACAATTCTACATGGTCTTCAGGAGAATGCTTGAATCATGGACTGGGCATTTGTGAATGTAATCACACTGTGCTACCCTTAACACACCAGCACGGTGGGAGATAGCCTTGTTTTCCAGGGCCCAAATTCCAATTTCTTATCATCATTCTAGCTATGCAAATAGCACATAATGGCACATAATAGCTCATAAGGAATGCAAAAGCCAAACCAAACCAAAATAACCTTCTTTGCTTTGTAGGCTGCTGTGGAAATACAAATGGAAGCCAGTGGTCATGAAGGAGACTGGGACTGGGGATGTAGTTCAGTTGATAGAGGGCTTGCCTAGCATACAAAGCCCTGCGTTCCATACCCAGCACCACATAAACTAGATATGGTGGTGCAATCTGAAATCCCAGTGCGGTGGTGTACTTGTGTAATCCAGGGGCCTGGGAAGGGGAGGCAGGAAGATCAGGAGTTGAAGGTCATCCTTGGTTCCACACTGTGTGGGAGGCCAGCCTAGGTTACACGAAACATTCTCAAATAAGAAAACAAACCCAGAAAAGGTCCAGAAATCCTCTAGTACTTTCCCTGTCCCTCTTCATCAACCTGAGACGATAAAACCACTTTCCTAGTGAGCAAGCAGGACGTCAGACTTTGTATCCAAGAAGCAAGTCTTTTTAGTACCTGACTTCACAGCAAGCCAGCAGCGGAGCACAGCTTCACTGAGGGTATCAGAAATAACTGTGCTGACAGTGGAAAGTTTGAGGAACTGAAATCTTCGCCACCAAGGCTGGCAGCAAGTAGGAAGGGCTAAACAGAAAAGTTGCTGCTGCCTCAGCCACATGGACTGCTCAGATCTGCAGTGACCCACCTGCCACCACTGCAGCTGCTAACTAGCCAGGATTTAGGGGGCTTAGAAAAACCCACCTCATACAGTTTTGTTCCCAACTCTTCTTTTCAGCAGAATACACCAAAGGCTCCTTTTCAAATAAAGATATGTTAAAAAGTGAAAAGAATATGTCTTCGTAGGTTAAGGTGTGTGCCAGTAAACCTCATGACCTAAGTTCCATCCCTGGAACCGACACTGTGGATGGAGAGGACTGATTCTTGGAAGATGTCCTCTGACCATACATGCACTGTAGAATGAATAAATAGAAAGAAATAGAAATAAACACTAATAAAGAGAAATGTAAAGGAATATGTTAATAAGGATATTAGAGAATTGGGGATTTGTAACTCAGATGAGTTGGTAGAGTGTTTGCCTAGCATGCATAAAACTCTGATTTCCATTTCAAGCACTGTATAAATGCAAAGTGGTGTAGCACACCAGTAACCCTGGCACTCCAGGGGTAGAGGCAGAAGGATTAACTACACAGCAAAGGCCAGCATGAGCTGAGAGGGAGGGAGGGAAGGAAGGAAAAAGGGAGGGAGGGACAGACTGAGAGATAAAGAGAAACCTAGAGAGACAGAGACAGAGGCAGGCCGTTGAGTTCCTTAAGTGGAAGGGACTATTTTCTTCCAGGGTTCTGCTGGGGTAGGAGGCCTGTTGGCTTGCCTGGGAGCCATCTGGCTCTTTCCATTCTTTGCACCAATGTAAACCAACCAGCTTCAGGACCTGTAGTTGCAAAATCTCAAAGCTTTTTCAAACTGGTCTTGGGGATAAGCGGCTGCCTACACTGACTTGAGACCTTGAGCTGAGCCTAGGAGGCCTCCCTCAGGTTGCCCTGTGGGGGTGGGGGGCAGGAATTCTGTGCTTTTGGGGCAGCTTTGATCCTCTGCCTCTTGTTCTGTGTCCTTCAGATAGCTTGGACATTAGAGCCCTTATCCTTTGTCAGTCAGTGGATATTCACCATCTGTGCTGAAAGTTTGAAACAAGGTGAATCCTCCTTTTAGCCCCCTCCCTCCCTCCCTCCCTTCTTTCTTTCTTTCAGACAGGGTCTTTCTTATGTAGTCCAGACTTACCTCAAAATTGCTATGTAGATGAGGTGGTCCTTGAACTTCTGATTCTCCTGCTTCCACTTCCAAAATGCTAAGATTATATGCTTGTGCCACCACGCCAGGCTTATGTGGTCCTGGATGTGGAGTCTAGGGTGGTTTCCTGCATACAAGGTGAGCCCAGGTTTTCAGCACAATATCTAGTTTTTAGTGCTTTAAAACAATGTAATTTGTTTCTTTGCTTGCTTTTGCTAAGTGAAATGTCTAAGTGCCTTGAGAGTTTCTTTGGAGTAGAGCTATGAACTAGTTTCTGTGACTGAGGCTGGCTCCTGTCTGAAGTTACTGTCCTCTGCCTCTTGACCTTTTTGTCCAGGGTTCATGGCCAGCCTGAGTGTTGTCTTGTACATCCTGAGACCTGGTATGGTCAGGGTCCCTATTGTATCTCATCCTTCCTCAGGGGTAAAGTGGGGTGCCTCATGCTTGCCACCCATGGGAGTCATTAGTGAGTTCCGAATGTAGACATGGAGTCACCTGTAGGTTCAGCTCCTGCGCATGGTGGCAGGTAGCTCCATTGACTCAGCTGCTGTTCTTCAGCATGGGGCAACTGCTTCCTTATAAGAGATAGGGGACTTTAGGGCCACTCTCTGATTTTTCTCCCACCCTCTTCCCCATTGGGTAGTGACATACAGTCACTGGATCTGTGGAGCAAGTACAGGAGCTTATGTGGGCAAGAAACAGTGTGTGTTTATCACAGTGTGCTCTTTGCCCCAAGAGCAAAACCTACAGGAAGGGGCTGGCTTTAAAAAGCATGTGAGGATGTACAATGCTGAAAATGCAGCTGGCTGCAAGATGTGCTACATAAATGAACAACCTTAGGAACAGTATTGTAAAAAAGTAAAAATCACTTGCCTAAAAATATTCTTAGGAAGTGCAGTTGACATCAGAGGATGTGCCTTCAGAAAATGCCATTCTGGAGCCAGGCATGCTGGCCCATACCTGTAATCTCAGTGCTCGGAGACAACTGAGGCACGGTGGTCACAAGTTTAAGGTCAACCTGGGCTACATAGAGAGACCCTGTCTTTTTAAAAGGAAAAGGAGGCAGTAGAGGAGGATGTGGCTCAGTTGGTGGAGCACTTGCCTAGATGACCCGGGTTCCATCTCTAGCACTGATAAAGTAGACATGGTGCTGCATGCCTGTAACCCCAGCACTGAGGGAGGAGCTGAAGACAGGTTAATTAGGAGCTTTAGATTATCCTTGGCTATGGTGAGTTTAAGGTCAGCCTAGGCTCCACAAAACCCTGGGGAGAGGGGAGAGAGGTGTGCGTGTGTGTGTTTCTGACTGTAATCTGATGTTCAGGGAGAATATCTCTATCCTTTGGAAAGGACTGGAGGCTTACAGCCATGTGGGAAAATTTTTGTGCCTGTGTCCCTGGAAGGAAAGGCCTGAGGGGGCCTTTTCTTTCTTATCAAAATTTCCCCAGACCTTTCTCACTGGCCTCATAAAGAAACAGATGGCATTGAAGATATCACAGTGGATCCTGGCTATATAAAGAGAAAGGACCCACACCATAAACATTTCCAATCTCCCAGGACAGGAAAACTATTCCTTCAATGAAATATCGATGCAAGGGGAGTGTTAAAGAAGACAGAAATTGTGAACTCAGATTCAGGTTGAACCAGAGACTGTACTATAACCTTTTGGAGAATTGTTCATTGAGAAGCAAATAGGATGAAATATAGACTGTGAAAGTGACTAAATCATTTTTATAATTCCTGGGTTTTGGTGCCATGTGACAGGGAGAGAGAATAGAAAAAAGACTTTTTTTTTTTGGAAAAATGAGAAACTTGCTAGAGGCAGCCAGGGACCTGTGTTAGGGATTTTGCGGGTCCAAGGAAGCCTTCACATGGAATTCTCACAGCAGTTTGTATTCTTTTGAACCGGCTGCTTTGAAATCCCAATGCTCCCCCTCTCCCAGGTGCTAGAATGACAGGCATTTACCACCCAGTACTGGGCCGCCAAGCTACACCCCGGCCTTTTTTAGAGCAATTCTAAAGCACACCTTGCAGGTCCCATGTATGCCTGGAGAGATGCTATAGAAAGGTGCCTTTGGACTGGGGAGACAGCCCAGTCAGTAAGCCATGGGCATGAAAACAGCCTGCTGTGGGTGGTTCACTTTGAGTTCCAGCTCTGGAGAAGTGGAGACAGGAGGAGCCTGGAGCCAGCTAGTCTAGCCTACCTAATTGGTGAGCTCCAGGCCAAAGAAAGACTTGTCCCAAAGGAGATAGTGTTTGTGAGGTTGACACCCAAGGTTGTCCCCTCCACACACACTTATGCACATGCTTCCCATTCAATTTTCAGAAGTTATTCTTTTGTTTTATGTGTATGGGTGTTTTGCCTGCATGCTTGGTGACTATAGAGGCTAGAAGAGGGAGTCAGATCCCCTGAAACTGGAGTTACAGAAGGTTATGAGCTGCCATGTGGGTGCTGGAAATCAAACCCAGGTCCTCTGGAAGAGCAACTGGCACTCCTAACCGTTGAGCCATCCATCTCTCCAGTCCCAGAAAATGCCCCCATTTTTTAAACATGGCATCTGATTGATTTGCAGGGAGCTCCCCAACAGTTGCTTGGAGATGAGACCTCAGGGGCTGAGCTACAAGTACCTACCTGCAGGGATAGACAATTTCTTTGAAACATCTGTAAAGAAGGGGTTGGGAGAGAGGAGGGGAGGGAGAGAGGGAGGCAGAAGAGGAGGAGGAAGAAAGACAAAGGCAGCCTATAGTTTATCTGAAAAGGAAGTGGAAAGTTCAAGTTGCTGGGGATCTTATTGCTGTCTGTCTCACTCACCGTAATTAAAAAATGCCTGAATGATCTTAATAACACATGATTCAGCCGACAAGCACTAATTGCCCTGTATCAGGCCAAGAGGAGATGAATGCTGTCAAGAAAACCACAAGTCAGACAAGCTGATTCTGTCTTAGTCTGACACGGTGTACCCGTGTACAGACCAGTTTTTGCTGGAGCGCTTCCAGCACTCTACCTTGCCATTCATCTCCATGGCTGCCAGGCCCGGGCTGTGCGCCTCTTGCCTCTCCTTACTCCTGCTTCTCTGGCTCATTCAGGTCTGAATACAAAACTCTGACTCTGCTTCTTGCTCTTAACTTGGCCCTTTATTGGGGGAGGGGTAAGCAGTGAAATCTGTTCCCATTAGATACAAATGTCCTCGTTGGCTTGTTTTGTGAATTACATGGCATTTGGGAATTGATTTTCTGACGCCATAGATTTGTTAAGAATCCCTTCTGCCTTTTCAAGGATTTGATGGGACCTGTTGGGCCACAGAACCTTGTGGTTGGGTGTTTCACATACCAACAGAAGGGAACCAGCAGCTTTTTGTCACTTTGGTGTCCACAGCCCTCCCTGATGCAAAGTTTTAGGGAAGGATCACACAATGGTACACATTTGTTCTAACTTGTTTACAGAGCAATTGAGCCCTTTTGTCTTATTCAAACAGAATTCCAGGCGGGGAAAGTCGTCAGTCTGTGCAAGCATGAGGACTTGTGTACAGTATCCCTAAGAAACACTTCAGAAAACTGGGTGTTGAGATATGCGTTTGTAGTCTCAGCATTGGGGAGGTACACAAGAGGGCCCCCAGGGGCTCACCAGCCAACTTCTAGGCAAAAAGACACTACCTCAAAAACCAAGGTGCTGGACACCTAAGGAAGAGATCTGAGACTGCTCTCTGGCCTCCACACACATTAGTGCACACAGAAGCAGAATTACAGTCTGAATCTAATATTGAGTTCCCAGGGACCCAGTGCCTGTGTAACCTGAGCTGTGGACCCATCAAGAGCCTTCATGATGTTCTTGATCACTTCCTTCTACTATGTACCTGCTTGGCATCAGGTTCTGTGCTAGTTTGGGGTGAAACTATTATATACCAGGTGTGTGTGTGGGATGTGTGTGTGTGTGTGTGGGGGCGTGGTGAACATGGAAGTTGCTTTCAACTGGGACAGAGGACTGGTGCAAATCTCCAGCATCTTCTACAGCAGCCCTGTACTTCTGTGTGCTCTGGAAAGGAAGGTGATGGGGCTGGAGGGATTGGCTCTGATAGAATTGGATTCCCACTGGCTTCCGGAACCTGCTGGTGAGGAGCCCCAGGCCCAGTCCTTAGCATCTCTGAACTTGCTCCACACTCAAGGAAGGGCAGTGACCAGGTGAGGCCACTGAGGGATTATATAAAGAGAGGCTCCTTTATACTGTGCAGGTAGGGACCAGGTTGCATAGATAGGAAGTTGTCTCGAGGACCCTTTTTTTAGGAAGAGAGTTTGAGGCATCCCGGATTGACCTCCAGTGTACTACGTGGCAGAAGATGACCTTGGCCTCTAGCTCCTCTTGCCTCTGTCTCTGAAGTGCTGCTGGGATTACAGGTGTGCACCACCTGTCTAGTTTATGGGGATCAATGTCAGGGTTCCATGCATCCTAGGAAATCAGTTTACCAACTGGCTATGTCCTTCACCAAAAACTCCCCAGCACCATGTTTCCTAGTAGAAAGAGTTGGACTCACAAGAAATCTACTAATGGTGGTGAATTAGTTGTGAGAAAGTCACCAAGTGTCCCCTCCCTAAGTACATGTACATGTGAGGGTGCTCACATCTGTGGGCATGTGGTGGCCACAGGACAACCTCAGCTATCTATCCTTAGGCACCGTCCACCCATTTCTTTCTTCTAAACCTAGGACTTATCAGATAGGGTAGGCTGGTTGGGCATCAAACAAAACCTCTCTGTTTCCCCAGCATTGAGATTTCAAGCATGTACCACCTCATCTGGCTTATTAATTGGGTTCTGAGGATAGAACTCCAGCCCGTGTGCTTGGCTGAGTCTTAAAATTGAGACTCGGGAAAGGATGATTGCTTAGTAGTTGTCTTCGTATCTCAAGAATTACAGATAATTTCTTCATACGGAGGAGTGGTACTCATTACTCTGTGCCCCCCACCGCCTCCTGCTTTCCTAACATCCAGTTATTTATACCATGGGCAAGTCTGTCACACAGTCTGGTTGCAGAACGTTGCCACCCTTTGAATCCAACTCCTGCCAGTAATTTCTGTTTACAGTAGGACTATGGAAGTGGTTATCGGGATTCAGCTTGTAGAGGATGCAAACGCCAGCCTGCCTGAGATCTTCGTAATGTGTACATACAGACAAAAGCTGGCTGCAGTTCATGAGCAGTTTTAACTGTTGTGCTTTTCTTGGCTACTGTTACTGAGTTCCCATAGCAGGCAGGGAGCTATTAAGAAGTGGACAGGAAGGATGCAGTTCCTCCTTATGCTTTTTTTTTCTTTCTTTCTTTCTTTTTAACCATTTTTAAAAAACTTTAGTTTTTAATTCTTTGTCTCTGTGTGGGTATGTGCATGTGAGTGCTGAGGCCTGTGGAGGCCAGAAGAAGACATCTGATCTCTCTGGAGCTGGAGTTACAGGTGGTTGTGAGGCGTCTGGCCTGAATGCTGGTAACTGAACCCAGATCCTCTACAAGAACAGTATACACTCTTAACTACCTCTCAACCCCCAGTATTGTCCTTTAAATGTTTTTAAATTACATTTTAACTAATTAATTTTATGTATTTGTGTTGGTGCAGGGAAGGGGATGTGGTTGTGTGTGTGTCAGAGAACAACTTCTACCATGTGAGTCCCGGGGATCAAACTCAAGTTGTCAGGCTTGATAGCAAGTGTGTTTGTGTGGCTCTTTGAAACAGGGTCTCATGCAACCCAGGCTTAACCTTGAACTTCTGTGTAGCTGAAGATGACCTGAAGTTCCTATTCCTCCTGCTACCACCTTTCAAATACTAGGATGGCAGTTTATGTAAACAAACTCAGTCTCTTACAGTCTTTAATCTAGTTATTTTAGAGTCTTTGTAATGGGGTCCTGGAAATACTGTATTCTGAATTAGACAAGTGATTTTCTTTCTACTAATTACTATAGTACAGTAAATCCCTCGTATCTGTCAGATGTAAGTTCTAAGACTTCCAGCTTAGTACACCAAGAGTAGTACCAAGTTTTATAGACCTATTTTTTTTCTGTTTTGTTTTTTTAGATCTAACTCTATGGTAAATTTTAATTTATAAATGAAGCCCAGTAAAAGATTAACAACAATAACTAATAATAAAATGAAAGCACTGGGGTATCATGATGATTGACTGACACTGCTGAGTGAATAATGGTAAGGTTCTGTGTGGATATGCTAGATATGCTAGAACATGGTGGATATGCTAGGACACAGCTGATCTGATAATTGAGGTGGCCGTTTAGTGACTAATGGGAGGGTAGCATGTATTGTGTATATACGCTGAACAATTGATGTATGTATAGTATGGTTATGGTGGACCAAGAGATGATCTACATCCCAGGCTTAACAAAGTGGGATGATGTTAAGAATTCATTGTGCTACTCTAAATGGTATTTAAGACTTAGGAATTAATTATTTCTGGGATTCTCCATTGGGTATTTTCAGACTTTGGTGGACAGTAACTGAAGCCACAGATAATGGGAAATGCTGTATTAGGTTTTAGGTGGGTCAGGGAAGGGCTTGTACCCTGTCAAGAACTCATTTGAAAGGCCCCATGCTGTTTTACACTCATTGTTTGCCTGTCTGGCACTGGGTGAACTCTACACTCACTGTTGGTTTCTCCCTTAAGAGCAGAAGCAGGACTAGCAAGCGTGGGTACAGCACTGTGATTAGCAGTCTCATGGATTACAGTGAGTTTTTTTTTCATGTTCTTTTCTTCCTTTCTGCAAAGTCATGTGGTTTCCTGAATGTTGACCAGTATATAAAGTACTTAATTCTTGATTTGGCACCTTAATGGTTATTTACACAGTGACACCACAATTGTTGGATAAACAGGGGATTTGCTTCAGTGACTTGAAGTCATTTCCCCCTCACCTTCTGGAGTCCTGAGCTCCATCTGTGTGGGCTTTGGTGCTGCTTGCCTTCAGAAAGGCTAACAGGCTCACTCCAGCTTCTTCCTTTCTTATCCTTACTCCCTGGTGTCTCCAACAGTGCCAGCTGTGTGTGCCACATGTAGTGGAATGATTTGCACTGAATTAGGTTTTTTTTGGGGGGAGGACGATTGCTTGTTTTCTTTTTTCTCCTTGGCGTGCAGGTGTGCTAGAGGTTGATGTCAGATGTCTTCCTAGATTGTTCTCCACTTTATATATGGAGGCAAGGTCTTTAACTAGCTAGCTTGCTCTGGGGATCCCCTGCCTCTGTCTCCCAAGTGCTAGGATTACAGGTGGGCCAACACACATGCTTGGCATTTACATGGTTTCTGGAGACCCACGCTCTCTCTGCTCCTTATAATCGTCCCAGAAGCGCTTTACCCTCTGAACCATCTCTGCAGGCTCACTGAGTTAGTTTTGCATACCAGCCTCTTGTGTGGCCAGCATATGAAGGTCTGTTTCCTTTGGCGGGGGGGGGGGGGGGGGGGGGGGGGGGGGGGGGGGGGGGGGGGGGGGGGGGGGGCGCTGGAGGATCTTCAAGTTCAGAAAGAACTTCGGAAACTTCCAGGCAAGGATGTCCTAACAGACAGGGAAGATTCCCCTCCCAGTGGTTCAGTGAGATGAGCACCCAAATGTTCCCTCTGTTGTGATGCAGCCAAGATGAGTATGACTTTTGGATCCTGGCAGACCCTCTAGAGATATAGTCAGCCTTTGGAGCTGGATGGCAGCACAGCTGGAGTGGGCCTCCCTGCCTAAGCCTGCTGTTGCAGTTGCAGAGAGGATGAGCGTCCCATCGTCCAGGGGCCCTGGCCTTCAGAGGATACATCTGCGGCCACCTACTTTCTGTCCTGCTGTCTCGAGGCACGTTGCCTTCATTGTGACTGGGAGGTACTTGAGAGCTTGCTGTGTTTTCTGGCCTGCTCAGGTTTAAGCTTGACTCTTGAGAATGGGCAAATGCTTCTTGGTGAAAGAATTGTATCCACTCTTAGCCACAGTGTAGACCCCACCTTACCATGTCCATTTGGTATATAGAACAGGCACCATTGTCCCAAGAAGGATCAGGCAAGACAGTTGGGCCCTAGTTCTGTGTGACTATGTCAGAGACCTGGCCTGGTGGATATGGGCAGGGGTATATTGTTGTAAACCTAAAACATCATGAGAGTCGGGGGTTGGTGGTCATGCTTTTAATTCCAGCACTTAGGAGGAAGAAAGGGGGATCTCTATGAGTTCCAGGCCAACCAAGGCTACATAGTGAGACCTTGTTTTAAAAAGAGAGAGAGAGAGAGATTTGCAGATGGTAACATTGTAACATTGTATCACACTATCAGAAAGTTGAATACACATTGAAAGGCTCATGAGACAGACCAAGAAGAGTGAAGTAGTGCTTTTTCCTAGCATACCCATCACATTTGGATTGTAGCAGGAGTTATTTCTCAGGAAGAAAATAAACAAACAAACAAAAACCCAAAAAAAACAAAAAACTGGGGGACTTGCAAATCTGGCCTTGAGGCTGGCTGCCTATAAACTGCGGAAGTCTCTTCCGTGTAGGTATTGTGGAACTCTTAGCACTTCTGCCTTGGGCCTGACTTGGGCTGCAGGGCTTTTGTAGCAGATATCTGCAAGTGTCCTGGTATGTGGCTTGCTGTTCCCACAGACACAGAGAGAAGACCAGTGGCTAGAAACTGAGTGGGACCGCTGGGTAGATAGATGTCCTAGAAAATGTCTTGGTGGGTAACTCTAAAATTCCCATTGTCCACCCATCCCAAAAGCTGTCAACTCACTACAGCAACTCTAGCCCAGCACTGTGGGAAAACAAGACTATCCAGGCCACGGTGCAGGGTTCTCTTCCCAGGGTATGGAAATCCCAGATCTGATAGTGTTGGGGCCAGAGCTCACCTGCAAGAAGACCCTCCTCACCTCTCACTCCCTCTTCCCTCCCGTTTTTCTGGCAAGTGTTAGCAACTGACCAGTCATCTGGCCCTGGATTGCACTTGGGATCAGAGTAAAAGACATCCTTTACCTTTTTATTTGGACTCCATTGACCAGCAACTCAAAAGGAGGTTTCCCAAGCCCAGCACTGTGGGCTTTGCCTTACTGTTTCAGCCACTGTTCTCATGAGTCAGTTCTGGACACAGTGGTGACCTGACCCTTTCCCCTTTCTGTCTTTCTTTTTTTAAAAAAATACAATATATGTAAAAGGTTGGTTTGAAAAATCTCTTTTTTTTTTTTTTTTTTTTTTTTTTTTTTTTGTTTTTTGTTTTTTTTTTTTTTTTTTTTTTTTTTTTGAGACAGGGTTTCTATGTGTAACCCTGGATATCCTGGACTTGCTTTGTAGACCAGGCTGGTCTTGAACTCACAGAGATCCATCTACCACTGCTCCCAGTGCTGGGATTAAAGGCATGTGCCACCATGTCTGGCTTTTTTTTGTTGTTGTTGTTAATGATTTATTTATTTTTATTTTACACACATTGGTGTTTTGCCTGCATGTGTAAGGATGTTGGATCCCCTGGAACAGGAGTTACAGACAGTTGTGAGCTGCCATGTGGGTGATAGGATTTGAACACGGGTCCTTTGGAAGGGCAGCCAGTACTCTTAACCTCTGAGCCATCTCTCTAGCCCAAAACAGCTCATTTCTAACCTGAGTATTTCCGTTCACTGTTGGGATACAGACCCACCTTGCTGTTCTCGGAATTGTGTTTATTCTATCATTTACTCTTTAGTTACTTAACAGATTGTACAGGCTAACCTTGAACCCTTTTGTGGAGGTAGCTCTTAGTCCCCCACTTCTCACTTGATGCACTCACATGAGATCTTTTATTTCTGAAGTGTGGCTTGACATTGTTTAGGCTGTTGCTTGCTTCTTATTTTTAACTCTTCTTTTGTCACTTAAGTGAGATGTCTTACTTCTTATTTAGTGTTAGATCATTTGGCAGAATTTTATTTTTGAGAGGAGAATATGATTATTATATCACATTCAAAACACTTCCCTCTGGAATCTTTCAGAGTCATATCAATCCTGTAATTTGGTTTTCAAAGACGTTTTATCACTAGATATGGACATCAGAAATTTTTTCTTGAATCATCACATCTGGTAGTCTTAATTTCTCCCCCACCCCTTTCTGGTACTCAGGATTAAATTTAGGGACAAGTGTTCTAACACTGAGCTACACCCCAAGACCCTAACTGAGGCATTCCAAGTATTGCGCTGGTGAACTACATATCAGTCTTCCCTCACTGCACTTGGAACTCTAGTCAAGGAAGTCAGCTGTCTGAGGTCTGGCATTGGATTTGATTCTGCAATAAGAATCCTCCTCACATTTGTACCAGGTACAGTGGGGAGTCCAGAGCTAACTAAGACAGCCTTTACCATCTCAGGTGTGTCCATACTGGGCCCCAGACATGATAGTAACCAACCCAAAGGTACCAGGATGTTACCTTGCAAGCTAAGGATAGTTGGTAAAGCAGGGAGAGCTTCATGGAGACAGTAGGTAGCACTGGGATTCCAAATTTAGGGTCATAGGGGTAAAATACAAATTTGGGAACAATAATCCTTTATGTACCCTAAATCCAAAGAAATATGGTTCCTTCAAGAAACAGTTGGTAGCCAAGTATAGTGATGCTGAGCTGTGATCCTGGCACTCGGGGTGAAGGCAGGGTAATCAGAAGTTCAAGGTCACCCTCAGCTGCACAGTGAGGCCACACTGGGCTTCACTGGATCACTGCCTCTGCAAAAAACAAAGAAAGTAAAGAAGAAAGAGAACAGGATCTAGATGAGCTTTGCTGGCCTGGTTCTTTTAATTTTAGGCTGGGTATCGCTCTGTTCCCTCCCATTTGGCGAAGTGGTGTGATGCTTTAGCACATTTTAATAAGATTACACAAGCTGCTGTTACTTGGCATCAAGTGTCTTTTAATCTGGAGAGAAAATGTTACCTCCTTCATTTGCAAAACAGAGTGTTTCTGGCACCCTATCCCACTGTCTTCTGGTTGTTCCATTTTCCAGAACTTACTGTGTGCTTCTAATTACCCTCATTTAGATGTCCAGGACAGAAATTGCCACTTCAACAAGAAAATTTTGTAATGAGCCAGAGCAAATGGGCTCATCATTACTGTGTTAACTTGTAGCCTAAAAATCTATGGATTTTTTTTTTAAGAATATGACTATTTAATTGAAAAACTGTTGTTAAAATGCACTCTCCCTTCCCATCAGCCTGTTGTTAATGATCAGATATCCAAACTGGAGTCACTTAAAATTGGTGCTCCTTTGCCAAAATATGTCTTTTTTTCTGTTTCTGTGCAGATTTTTTCGATGCCACATCTATTTTTGTTTAATTAGGCTCTGCATGAAAATGAAGGAGAGCTGTATTTAAATTTTTAGACCATTAAAAGGCCCAAAATGATCCTTAGATGAAAGACACAAAAATTAACTTTAATATTTATTATGTGAATAAAACCAGTGGGGAGAGCACTCCCAGACCCCTTCCCGCCCCCTGCTTCTCACAGCTGGGGAAGAGTAATTGCAGGCCTGAAAGTGGGCATGCTTGCTAGTTTCTCTTGCTCCAGGACTAGAAAATAGCTCAAATGGGGAATTTAAAAAAACAACCCCCCCTAAAAAAAAACTAGCTCTCTTTGTATTCAGACAGGTTGTAAATTTTATAACTTGCTAATATCATAAAATGCAGATTAACATCATATTTTGCCTTCTGATAGAACTATCCTAATTTATGCTCTCCCTGGGAATCCTTTGTATATTTTAACCCCCAGAAAACAAAAATTCATGTGAAATACTTGCCTCATGCATGGAAAAGTTCTAAAAGTACCAGCTCTTTGGCTGCACAGATAGAAAACTCTGGAAACATTAGTCTTTGGGCTTCACAATTAGGCTGGATGGCTAAGTGGGCCACGAGAAACTCCATGAGAAGCATGCTTGGGGTCTGCTCTGTCACCCTCTTTGTAGAACTGTCCTTCCCCCTCTCCTTCCTGTTTTCCTTCTTCCCTCCTTGTTCTGAGGCGGAATCCCATGCAGCCCAAGCTGGCTTTGAACTCTTTCCCTCCTTGTTCTGAGAAGGAATCCCATGCAGCCCAAGCTGGCTTTGAACTCTTTTTTTTTAAAAAAAGATTTATTTATGCGTATGAATACTCTATTTGAATGTGTGCCTCCATGACAAAAGACAATCAGATACCATTACAGATGGTTGGGAGCCACCATGTGGTTGTTGGGAATTGAACTCAGGACCTCTGGAAGAGCAGCCAGTGCTCTTAACCGCTGAGCCATCTCTCCAGCCCCGGGTTTTGAACTCTTTATGTCCTAGAAGATGACCTTAAACCTTTTGTTCTGCATCTACCCTTGAAGTGCTGGGATTATAGGCCTGTGCTACCAGGCCCACTTACACAGTGCTGAAGATGGAAGTCGGGGCTTTGTGCTTGCTGGGCAGACACTCTGTCGGCTGCGCTGCCTGGCCAAGGCGACTGACCTTTTCATTCTCTGAGCAACTGGCCAGTCCTATGGGCCAAGAACTTGTGGGTAGATACATGAACCCAGCTTGTATCAGATGCATTCAACACAGGCTCTGGTGTTCTCTGCCTTCTGAATCTCTCAGATTGACTTGGCCACCATGATGGCGAAGATTGTCAGCAATATGCAAATGAGCAGGGAAAGGGAAAGTGCACCCCAGGCAGATAATTTCTATGTAGATAATTTGCCATAAAAATTTATATAGCAGTCCTTAAAACCTTCGGAGATTTAGTCTGTCTCAGGAAAGGTGATTTATATGGTATTAAAGCACTTTTTATGTTCCAGTCCTTTAGATTTAATGTTTATTGCCTATAAAAATGAAATCTTCTTGTAGATATTTAAAAGTTTTGGTACTGTGAGAAGTATATATTCAAGTTAGGATCAGGAATGCTTTGGAGATTTTGTAAATAAATGGCAAACTATCTGATGTTGTAGGGGCCACAACAATGACTCTAGCACCCCAAAGTGATACAGGGGCTGTTGGGTCATCAGCTGGGATATGGCTGATGTGCAATTGTATGTGTGGGTTTTTTTTTAATTACCTCACAATTATAGCACTATTGTAATTCCTCAGAAAGTTAGGCAAGACGTGATAAGAATTTCATTGAAATCTATGGACATGAATCACAGCCCAGGTTTTGATGAACAGAGTGCCTGGGCAATGCAGAATCAAACGCAAAACAGCGTTCAGACTTTTGCTCTCCCTCAGATCCCTAGTAGCTTTCTTCATTGCTAGTCATTTTATATGTGTGTGTATGGGGAGGAGCTGGGACAGTAGGTGTAGGTGTCTGTGTGTGTGTTCATGGATGTGTGGGCACATGTATGTGGAGGCCAGAAGCTGATGTGGCACAGTATAAGGGAGCAGACTGATGATGATTTGGAGGTCCAGCTTTTTTTTATCATCACCACACTAACCAAGCTGAGTCCAAGTCACAGATTGTCAGTTTACAGGCAGGAGGTGGAGTTATCCTTGTGGGTGGAGTCTGGGATGCAGGAAGCAATTGAGCAGCTATGGGATAAAGAAGCACCAGACACAGTCAGAACAGTTTCCACACACAGTGAGCATTCCACCACCATGCATCACGGAGGGCCAGTGGTGGGATAGAGTGGCAGTCTTGTCTCTAGAGGGGAGGGAATGCAAGAAGGCCAGGGGACAGATTGATGCTGTGACTTCCATTTCTGACAGCTTCGTTTCAGGGGACCCGGAAGCCCTTTCAGAACTGTCTTTGTCAGCTCTATTTATTCGTCTGGAGGGACAACACACTCAGATGTCACTGTGACAGTGTGTGAACCAAGGCCAACTATACAGCCACAGCTACTAGTATTTTTGGTATAAAGCAGTTGCTAAAATTAATTCTAATCTGAAACTTGATGAATTCTCAGTCATGGAATTAACAGGTTTCAAAAGAAAAAATTAGCTTGATTAAAAATAAATGTTTTTTTTTTCTCCTTCTGGGAAATTTGGAGCCTGTCTATCTGTAACAAACTCAGTTTGAAGTTTTCTTATTTGTTTTAGAGGATCTGTGTACTATTTTTGTCTTGATGGAGGAAAATACAAATTCTGGTAGGAACCAGAAACTTAACAGCCCCTATTTCTCAACCTAGAACACTCAGTGTAATCTATACCTTTTTAAAAATGTTTATTTATTACTTCAGGTTACATCTCCATCACAGCACCCTCTTTCCACCCCTCCCAGTCCCGCCCTCCCACCCTCTACTACCCCCTGTCTCTTCCATCCCACTCCTCTGGAATGGAGTGTCCCTACATAACAGTCCCCTGCCCCAGTTCAGCACTCATATGAGGGCCAAGAGCCTACTCATACACTGGGGGACTACAAGCCACCCCCACTAGGGCAAAGTGTCTCAGTGACAAGAAAAAAAAGTCTGTGTTCATGTTCCCTTTGGTGCATCGGTTGTAGTATAGTTATCCTGTACTATATGGCTAAAATCCGATAATAAATGAATAGATGCCATGTGCATCCTTCTGAGTCTGGGTTAGAAGCTCACTCAGGATGAGCTTCTCTAGTTCCATCTATTTGGCTGCAAATTGCATGATTTCGTTGTTTCTGATGGCTGAGTAGTAAGTATTCCATTGTGTAGATGTACCACCTTTTTAAAAATCTATTCCTCAGTTGAAGGACATCTGGGTTGTTTCCAGTTTCTAGCTATTACAAATAAGGCTGCTATGAACATAGATGAATCTATACCTTTTAAAAGCTCGTAGTCAGTTCGTTAGCCCTGAGCTCCAATAAACCATACATGTTTCAAGGCAGCCATCTTTCAGCCAGCAGCACTAACTTCTCTAAGGTTAGAAGTGTTTCACTTGTGTGTGTATGTATGCAAATACATGTGCACATGCTGAGATCAGAGGACAACCTTAGGTGCTGATCCGCAGGCTCCTTCCACCAGGTAGGCCAGGAACTTTCCAGGATCCTATCTTTTAACACTGGGAGTGTGCTATTTTAGTGTCTAGCCTTTTACATAGTTTTGTGAATCTGAATTCAGGTCCTCACACTTGGAAAGCAAGTGCCATCAGCTAAGACATCACTAGTCCTTAAGTTTTGGACCCAGGTGCTCCCACATGCTAGGCAGGGACTCTGCTGCCACTGAGCTATATATCTGTCACTAAGCTCTCACTAAGGTGCTCAGTTGAACTTGTGATCTTCCTGCGTCCACTTGTCAAGCGCTGTGATTACATGTATTTTCTACCATTCCTCGGTTTGCCAATAGTTTTTCTTTCTTTCTTTCTTTCTTTTTTTTTTTAAAGGCCCCAAATTCTTACCTAGGTGTGGTGGTGGCAGCTGTACTGAGGTGAAGCACACAGTGCTCCCTTCCTTCTCTATCACGGCCACCCAGGAGGAACAGTAGCTCACCCTGTTCCATGGATAAGGCCTCTCTGGCAGCACCTAGGGGTCAGCGATCCAGGGGATGAGGTCACAGCGGGAAGAGCAGATGCACTGAGTGTGGAAAGCAGCCCCTCCACCCTAAACCACAAATGTGTTTTGATAACTAGTGGACTTGGCAAGGGGAGTGATTAGAAACATGTGAGAGGTAACCAGAGCTGAGTTTCAAGTAGTACATATTTGAGAAGTTTTCCCCAATGTAAAAGTTACTCTTTAAGAGCCTTAAACTAATAAAAACAAGGAAATTCCATGTTACGGCTGCCACTTGGCCTTTTCATTTTTATTCCAGAAGTCAGATTTGACAGGTCAGCTGTCGACTGGCTCTGGGAGCCCCAAGAACATTTAAGGCAAGGAGGGGACCAGAACGAAAGCTGGCAGCCACGGGGATGGGAAGTTCCCACCACTACTCAGTGCCAGGCTCATAATTCCATTTCACTGTATCCTATTTGTTCGTCTGGGGCCGCTTCCTGTATTAACTTTATTCCCTGAAGCTGGTTCAGGATTCTTCTAGAGACTGCTTGGTTCTTTCCATTCCTGGGGCCTGATGTTATACTTCATGACTGCTCCCTGCTCATCAAGATTTAAGATGGAGGGTCAGGGAGATGGCTCAGATAGTAAGCATGAAAGCCTGAGTGTTTGGATCCTCAGCAGCCACGTAAAATGCTGGGCATGGCAGCTTCTGCCTGTAGGATTGCAGCACAGGGGGAGATGGCTCCACGCGGGCAGTCTCACCAGTCTGTGAGCTCTAGGTTCAGAGAGAGGCCATTAGTGACAATTCTGCAATTTAGGTTTCTTTAAAAAACACAGAAATATTATAAGAATATGCTTTTGTTTTAATCCCTGGTATGGGGTTCTGGGCCTGCTTTGGACTGTCTGAAGCAGCTGACTGAGATTTGCCTCCTGCTCTAGCAGAGGCGTGGTCTGCCAGCTGCAGATAGTTTCTGTGATTGCGTGATGTTTGGAATTCTGGGATCTTTTCAGAGGGTGTATAAATGCTAGAGCCCTGAGAGGTGGGGTCAGTGGTAGTTAGTTATTCAGGGGTGTTGGTTGTGGTTTGTTAGTAGTTGTGCTCAAAGAAGAAACAGAAAGAAAGAAATTAGAATCAGAGATCTCTCTCCCTTCTACCTTCTTTCTTTCCTACCTAGTGATAGGAGTGAAATGGGGGGAGGGTGGTGATAAAGGGTAGGAAAAAGAGGAACCCACAAAGTAGCAAAGTCCAGCTACAGAGCCTATCTGAAAAAAACAAGGTGGAAGGGCTTCCAAGATGGTTCAGCAGTAAAGGTGCTTACTTCCAAGCTGGATGGCCTGAGTTCATTCCCTAGGGCTTATATGGTAGAGAGGCAAAACCCAACTATTCCAAGTAGTTTTCTTTCTCGTGCATGTCCCATACATGCCCACACACATACACATGCACACAAAGTTAATAACTTAAAAGAAGTAAATAAATGATAGAGTGGCAAATAGTAGAATGACAGACACTCAGTGTCCTGCATGTGTGCACATCCATGCGCACATGTATGTACACGTTTAAAAGTAGACCTCCCATTCTCTTCTCACCTTTGTTCTCCAGCCTCCCCCGCCCTGTGACCTCTTTGTTGAGCTGCATCTTTCTTCCCTCTGTTCTTGTGGGTTTTCTTGTTGTTTGTTTGTTTTATGTTATTTTTTAAAAACCATTCTTGTTTGTTTTTGAAACAAGGTCTCATAGCCCAGGCTGGCTTTGAACTCAGTGTACCTGACGCTGAACTCCTGGCCTGTCTGCCTCCACCTCCAAAGTGCTGGGATTACAGGTGTGCATCACCATATCTGGTTCTTTAGTTTTTGTTTCTTGAGTCAAGGTCTCTCTATGTAACCCAGGCTGGTCACGAATTCACAGTCCTTCTGCCTCTGCTTCCCAAGCTTTAGGATCACAGATGTGTCTACCTCCCACCTTTCTCAGTTAGTGTGACCCAACAGTTCACTAGTGAGGATGGCACCGGAGGCCCCAGCACCTCACCTTGTTTAAAAGCAGGCCTGGTAAGACGAATATAGACGAACGGGTCATGATAGATAATTCTAACCATGTTCTGTGAATGAATTGGAGCATTTCCTACATTTGAACAAACAAACGCAAAACAGACCTAACTCTGGCAGTGCCCTGGTGGAAGGGAAGAGGAGGGAAATTCTCAGAGAAGGCTGGGGACATAGAGACAGACCTCACCATGTCACAGTACAGATACAGCCCCAGGCTTTAAAACAGAGGGCCCTGCAATCTGGGGTCCACCCGAAGGCAGCCCAAGAGGTCAAGGTATGTGGAAGGTGGCCTCTCTGCTGGTGAGGTCTTGCCATGCTTCTGGTCAGCTGGCTGTACCTGTGAACATCAGGGTGCTCAATGGAGCAGCAGGCAAGTAGCATTGTGTTAGCTTGTCATGGGGATTAAAAACCGCAAGGGACATAAAAGATGAGTCAGTAAACTGACATAGGAGCTATTTTTATTGCCCCTGCCTTCTCTGGAATATTCCCTCTTTCCTGTTCTTGGGGCTGCAGCTAGCCACTTTGCCTCCTTTGCTACTCTCCTGTCTTCTCTGACCCTCCAGGAAACACTCTCTCCACTCCACTCTCAGCGGAAGCCCTCTGTCTACCATGCACCACCTGTTCTTCCTAAGAGTTGTCCAGGCTTTGTAGGCATTGTGAGTGCTCTGAGGACCAGAACAGTTTTGAGGCCCTTCACTCCCTTTTCTTACCTTCCCTACTAGGAGCCCCATTTGTAAATAAGTCAGCTCATGCGCTAGGTGGAGGAAAGTAGGGTCCCTGTGCCATGGGCTCAAGGCTGTCTCTCCAGGGTAATGCTCTTAATTCATGCCTTTGTAAACCTGATGCAGCTGCTTCTGAAACCAGCACAGCCTTTTCCTGTTTGTAGGGTTCAGATGGTAGCCTCACCAATTCCATCAGACACCCCCAGTTCAGACCTTCCCATCGCACAGACCGTGATAGTGCTGTTGGCAATCCTGTTCTGTAAGTGTCATTCAGGTGTGCAGGAGTCTTAGGGAGAAACCTGTTAGCAGACATGTAGGAGTGGGGGCTGCCAGGAGCAAACCTGGCAGTTATCTTCTGCCAAAAGTCTTCTTGGTGGTTGTTGTTTCTTTATTTCTTTTGAGGCAAGGTCTCACATAGCCCAGGATGGCCTCCAACTCACCATGTAGCTGAGGATGTCCCAACTCCTGATCCTCCTGTCTCCACTTCCCCAGTGTGGTGATTTTGGGTATGCATGACCACACCTGGCCTATGAAGTCTTGGGAATGCACTCAGGGTTTCATGTAAACACTCCATCTACTGAGCCACATCCCTAACCCAAAGAACAAATTGCCGTGACTATGATTTCCTGCCTCAAGGAGTTTTGGTTGGTGATGGGGGTACAGAAGAGACACCCAGGATGTGGGGGTCACCTCTGATGGGAACAGCACTGGCTATGACTGAATTAATGTCAGAGCACACACACACACCCACCATGTGGCAGCAAGAGTGCTTGTTAATTGCCTGTCTCCATCCTCTAGGCAAGTTCAGACAGTTGCAGTGGCTCATTAGCTAGATCTGTGTGATTGTAGCTAGGGGCCCCCCAAGTTTTAGGCAAGTTGGGGTGCAGCTGATACACAGTTACTGTCGGGGGACTATTATAGGTAGACAGGCAACAGCTTACAGGCACGGCTAGAGGCGATTCTTACTGAGGATTAAAATGGCTCCTTAAAACTTCTCTGCTCTAGGCACCAGGCCCTAGCATGTAGCCTAACCTGTTGGTTCCCAACACCCAGGCTGCATGATAAGCAGCCAGCCGTATTGCTGGCAGGAATCACTTGTGATCCAGCTCCGTGGGAGCCACTCTTGGGGTCCATCTGGCTGACAGTAGCTCTCAGCCAAGGGCAGGATAAGGTTGCTTGCTAAATACAGCCCTGAAAAATCTCAAAAATTAACCACAAAAATAAAAGTCAAAGATGGTTCAGCTGGTTCAACGGTGGCAGGTCTTGGCTGGATCTAAGTTCCCTGTGAACTCAGGCAACTGGTTGGTAGACGTCTGCTCTGAGTTTGGCCTTTCTTGGGAGCTGCTTGGCGTCTTTTCACTTTGACTTATAACTCCAGGCAGAAACATCTTGAGAGCCTTTCAGAGTTTTTATTTGCTAATTAAAATGTGAGAAGGGAACATAGCTACAGGTAGGGTTGTGGTGCAAGGCACAGCTGTGATTTAAAAAACGCACACACACATCCAACCCAACAGTTTCAAAATGAAGTTATTAGCACTTCACCTGTAACTGCGATGGCTCTTAACTTTCACAGTCTGTCTCTTAAGCACCCTGCACCCCTGCAACTCTTTTTCTCATTCTGCTTTCTTTGCCATGCTAGAGAACAAGGGCCTTGTGAGCATGCAGACAGTGCTCAACCACAGAGAGCTTTAGCTCCACACGCCCCTCCTAGTTTCTGGTATTGTAGTCCAGGCTGGCCTTGGAATCACAAGTCTTCTGCCTGACTTTTGTTTTGTGAGACAGGGTCTTGCTCTGTAGCCCTGGCTGACCTACAAGTTTCTGTGTAGATCAGGACTGGCCTAGAACTGATGACCCCCCCTGCCTCAGTCTCCTTAGTTCTGGGATTACAGTTATCACACTGATTTGTTTCTTGAGACAAGATTTTGCTCTCTGTGTAGACCTGAGTAATTTGGCACTTGGTACAGTAGCCCAGGATGGCCTTGGACTTGCTTTGATTCCCCTGCTTCAGTTTCCCAAGTGCTAGAATGACAGTTGTGCACCATCATGCTAGGGTCGACCTCCCCCCCCCCCC
>CAJQZJ010033880.1:1488837-1514460 GCA_907164525.1 Lophiomys imhausi | reverse complement strand
GTGTGTGTGTGCGACATACAGTTTTTACTGTATCAGTCCTGTCTAGCTTTCCCACGAAATGAGGCTGTATGAACTGGGTAGAGAGCTCATTTAGTAAAAGCATCATGACCCGACGAGTTTGACCCCATAATCCATATTTTGTTTTGTTTTTAAAGAAGTTGGGTGTAGTGCTATGCACTTGTAATCCTAGGGCTGGGGAGGAACAGGCAGTTCCTTGGGGCTCACTAGTCAGCCAGACGCGCCTCCTAGAGGGACTCCTGGCCACTGAGAGACCCTGCCTCAAAAAACAAGGTGGACAGCTCCTCAGGAACTACAGTGAAGGCCAATACTCAGGTGTCCGCAGTGCAAGCACACTCATGTACCTGCACACATATTCACATACAACTTTTTTTTTTTTTTTTTTTTGGTTTTTCGAGACAGGGTTTCTATGTTTAACAGCTCTGGCTGTCCTGGACTCGCTTTGTAGACCAGGCTGGCCTCGAACTTGCAAAGATCCGCCTGCCTCTGCCTCCCAAGTGCTGGGATTAAAGGCGTGCGCCACCACCGCCCAGCCTACATACAACTTTTATTTGAAGAGAATGGGACTCTGTGAGAAAGCACCAACTCCCAAGTGTTCTGTTGCTTGAAGAATTAGGAAATATAGCCGTTTAGATCCTGAAAATGATCAGCAACCAGTCGCTCATCAAGCTTGTTCTATATGGCAGAGACCTCCAAAATGTGTCTGTCCTAGCATGCATGCCTCAGCGGGCTCTTTTTTTATTTTATTTTATATTTTTTGATTTATGGTCCAGATCTATGTTGGCAGATGTTTGTGGCAGGGCAGCATGAGAGAGAGAGAGAGAGAGAGAGAGAGAGAGAGAGAGAGAGAGAGAGAGAGAGAAGCTGCAAGGCAGCTTAGCCGCCAGTGCTTTCCCAGGAAAGTAGCATGGAACCTTTGCCAGAGTGGCTGATGCCCTAACAAATTGATTCCTGCCAAACAATGGAGATAAATATTTTCAACTGACAGAAATGTTGGCTCCCAAAGTGTTCAAATTAAAGGCTTATTTCTGAAACAAATACTTTAGGAGGAAAACATTTCTACCAGCCTAGATGAAATCAGGGTTGTTCCTCTTGGCAGTGGTGTGGTTATTTTGAGATTAAAACACAATGGTTTCCCTCTGCCTGCCTCATTTTCTCGAAGATGAACTGGTCGCCCATCCTTGTTTCCTGGAAAAGGGGAGCTGCATTGAGTCTGAGCATGGGGAAGAGGCAGGCCAGGTTTCCTCCGGAGCACACAGACACAAATTGGGCAGCAGACATATCCAGTCCTCTTTGTCCTGACGGGATCTAGACAAAGCTGCACACCCATCTGGCCCTCAGTTTCCTGCCCACAAAATGGCCACCAGTGTTTGTTTAAGTGCATGTCATCGTTCCCAGTGCTGGGGATTGAACCTAGGGCTTTGTACATGCCCAGCAGGCACTGTGCCAGGTTCTGTCATGACCCTTAGAACTTGGAAGGTCAGAAAACCAGCACTGTTCACAGAATTTTCTGGACTGATAGGACCAACAATCTCTGTGTTATCACTCATCACATATGGTTTCTGATCCTTGGCATGTAGTTATTGTAACTAAGAAGCCAAAGTAGTCTTATGTTATTTCTGAAACAGGGCCCCATATAGCCCAGACTGGAATCAAACTCCTTATAGGCTGACAATGACCTTGAACTTCTGACCCTCCCAAGTGCAGGGTCATCAGGCATGTGTCTCCATGCTCATTTTGTGTAGTACTGGAGACTGAACTTGGGGCTTCATGTGTACTAGACAGTTACTCTACCAATTAAGCTACCTCTCCAGCCCAGAGAAACCGAGATCTTGATTCAATTAGTATCTCTGCAACTGCTGGGAACTGCAGTTTAGACACCTCATCCCACCTATCTCCCTCAGTCTCATTCCTTGAGACCTGTTAGTCCTCCAAAGAGCTCTCAGGACTGTCTGTGTTTTGCAGAAGTTTGGTCTGTACGTCTCTGTGATTCGCTTTGGCTGGAGCACTGGGCAGACTGGCTTGAGTGAGCTCATTAGAATGGAATTGGTTTTCTCCTTCCATCATGTGGATCCTGGGGCTTGAATGTAGGTTCTCAGGCCCTGCGGGTGGCACCCATACTAGATCAGCTATCTATCCCACTGTCTCTTATTTAAGAAAAAAAAAAAGCAACAGTTTGGCTATGTAATGCAGCCTGGCATCAGACCACTTCCCTGTTTCAGTCTCTTGAGTGCTGAGTACAGCTGAGCACCACCATGCCAGTTTATGCAGGGCTGAAGATCCACTCAGCTTCAGTCATGGCAGGCCGGCTCTCTACCACCCGAGCTACACCCCGACCCCTCCACTGAAGTGCACTGTGTGATCTAGGTGGGCAGCGTGTCACAACAGTGACTCAGTGATCTGAGTAAAAAAAAAAAAGAACTCTGAATGGCCCAAGCTGAGGGAGCCAGGAAGAAGCATCTCCCAGGCAGTTAGCAGTAACTGGTCGAATGTGTATGGAGTCTGTTTCCTTATCAGAGAGCAGAATAATGAAGCTCTCTGGCTCCTTCTCCCGCAGATTCATCTCAAGGCCCTTGAGAGTGGCAGTGTCCACAACACCATGCTTCCTCGGCTGGGCCCTGCACGGGGAGGGGGGGGTTGGGGGGTGCAGTGGTCTGGGGAACACAGGAAGCAAAGTCCAGTGAACCCAGCCAGGGGTGAGGACAGCATTTACTCTTTAGCCCAGGCAACCTGGGGAGAAACTAACTGATCTCCAGGCAGACAATTGAGATCCAGCCGTGGGTGGCATGGTAGAAGGCTGGTGTGTTGGTGAGGGGCAGGAGAGTCCTGTGGGCATCTGGGAGAAGAGGAAGGTGACTCCTGTTTGGAGCCAAGAGTCCGAAGACAGAAGTCAGGCTGCTACATTTGTGCCCAGAGAACACAGTGCATGAGGGGGACATTTCAGAAACAGTCCAGTACCAGGCAATTCATACTGTAAGCCGTTCCCCCTCTGTGCAGCTTGAAAGGCCGCCGTCCCTTCTCTGCCGGACACTGGCTGCTCTTAGAATGACTGACTGCTGTCTGATGTTCCATATGTTTCATTATTCACCCTGGGATGCTGTCTCTCACATCTCAACTGTCTAAGAGTCTAGCAGGTATTGCATGTGGTGCAAGTCTTGTCAGATGCAGCTGCAGTTTATTTTTGCACAGGGTTGGGTGGGGTTGGAGGTGGGTTGTGAAGGGGTGAAAATCAAAACTAAAACCCTCCAAATCTTGGGTCTCTGCTGAAATTTCTCCATCTCAAAGGATTCACGGAAAGGCTTGTGTGGCCCAGAGCTCACAGAATAGGCTGGACTGGCTAACCCCAGGGATCGTCCTGTCTCTGCCTCCCCAGAGTGGGACTACAAGCATGTACCACCATGACCATGTTTAAAAACATGGGGAGCAAAGTCAGGTCCTCATGCTTGCATGGTGCCTTGGCTTCTTTTTCTATCACTGTGATAAAATACCCTTGTAAAAACAACTCAAAGGGATGAAAGGGTCTATTTCAGCTCACAGTTCAAGGCAGACTCCATTATCGCAGGGACTCAAGACAGCAGGGGCTTGAAGCAGCTGGTCTCATCGCGTCTACAGCGAGAAGCAGACACGGATGAAAGCGTGTAGCTCAGCTCCCTTTCTGCATTTGATCACTCCAGGGTCGCAGCCAGGGAGTAGTGCTGGCCTCTCTACTGCCGTTAATGCATCATTATGTCCCCACAGGTACACTGAGAGGCCCATCTCCCAGGCAACTTTACATTTTTGTCAGGTTGACAATTATCACCAAGGGTCACATGCAGCTAACACTACTAACTGAGCTCTCCAGGGCCTCAGGCATGCAGTACCACTCTTACCAGGTCTGGGGATTGTTGCTACTCTGCAAATGGCTGTGGGGAGCAGGCGTGACAACCACAAAAAACACTGGTAGACTGGAGTGTCTCACTAGACTTTTCGACCCTTCGCTAGGAGGAGCTTCAGGGCCCTATGCCCATCCTGTAGGTGAGGTGGCTTGCTGAAGGCCACCAGCAGGTGCAAGGTGTGTGCCTTCAGACTGGCTCTAGAGCTGAAGGTCACCACTGTTCCTTACAAGCCAGGATGGTGTTTTCCCCTGGAGTTTGGAGTCCACAAATTATCCTTTCTGAAGGTTAAAAAAAAATGTTTTTTACATTTATTTATTGTGTTGGTTTACTGTGTGTGTCTGTCTGGGTTTTATGGCATACATGTGGAGGTCGAGGACAACTTTGTAGTTGGTTCTCTGCTGTAAGACCCGGGGATGGAGATCAGAGCATCAGTCTTGGCAGAAAGTGCCTTTATCCACTGAGCTGTCTGGACAGCCCACATTATCCTTTCTTATTTAATCTGGGTTTTGAGGAGCAGGGTGTGTGCCCTTGACATAAGGTAAACACAGTGTAAACCCAGATACTTTATGCTGTCATACCATGTGATGAGTTTTATTCTTTTTTTTTTTTTTTTTTTGGTTTTTCGAGACAGGGTTTCTCTGTTTAACAGCTCTGGCTGTCCTGGACTCGCTTTGTAGACCAGGCTGGCCTCGAACTCGCAAAGATCCGCCTGCCTCTGCCTCCCAAGTGCTGGGATTAAAGGCGTGCGCCACCACCGCCCGGCTTGAGTTTTATTCTTAATTAACCTTAATTAGGGTTTCTCTGTGTACCAAGCCTTGGCTGTTCTGGACTCGCTTTGTAGACCAGGCCAGCCTTGAATTCACAGAAATCCACCTGCCTCTGCCTCCTGAGTGCTGGGATTAAAGGCATGCACCTCCACACCCAGTTGACTAATCTTAATTTTAAAGGGGGATGAGGGTGGCCAACTGTCTCATACAAAGATGCTCACCAAGGGTTAAAACAGAGTTCTTGCCACCCCCAGTTCCCTGGGAAGGTCATATACTAGCAAGGACTTTCCTGTGCACATGCCCACTTTGTGGCCTCCCCCCTTTTTTCTTTTCGTTCCCTTAGTTGGAAAACAGTGTCTTTTTTTCTCTCTCTCTCTTCTTAAAATATTTTATTTTGCGCATCTCCCTGCCCCCTTTCCATGGTTGGGCAAGTGAGGGTGAGTGCCTGTAGAGACAGACGAAGATATTGGATTCCAGTTGTGAGCCATCCGATGTGGGTCCCCGGAATCAAAATCAGGTTGTCTGGAAGAGCAGCAAGAGCTGCTGAGCCCCCCTCTTCATGTGACAGGGTTTTTCTGTACAGCCCAGTCTAGTCCATGGAGCGCTGCACATGGGCCTATATCACCTAGGGACCCCTAGGTCCCTCCTAGGCCTGCCTTGCAGTTCCATTTGTCCCTTTCCCTTTGTTGCTCTATGTTGATGACCAGCCCAGCCCCCTACCAGCCTAGCCCAGCATTTACTGGGACAGGTGGACATTGGCAAGGCTGTTCTGCTGTAGGTCCCTTTTCCAACTACCCTGTCTTTACCATTGACAGTTACCTTTAGGGCCCATTGGCAGTCAGTCTGATTCTATAGTACTGTGGTTTCCACACAGGGGCTCCCTAATCCCCAGAGGTGTCGCCCCATATCCTTTTCTATTGCAAGAAGTTTTCTGTAGAAATCCAGAGCCTGTATGCGCAGGTGTGTACTTATGCTTGTGTGTGTGTGTCTGTATTTGTAATGGATACCTTGATGTCTGTGGGTGTACATATTTAGGGGAGGTCATTTTTATACTTCTCATTGGATGGACAGAGACACAGCTGCTGCTGCTGCTGCTGCTGCTGCTGCTGCTGCTGCTTGACCCTTGCCTGCCTCTCACAGCCCCTTTGACCCCCTCTGCATGGAAGCCCAACTGGCTGCTGCTCCCCAGATGATACTCTCTTGTCCACTCCTGGCCGTGGGTGCCAGTGACAAAGTTCTCAGTGTTTCTGAAGCTGTCTGTGTTCTGTCACATAGAGCACAGTTCAGGGTAAGCCCTGAGAGAATGAACACTTAGCCTACCTGTGCCTCAGCTCCAGTGAAGGTGGAAGCCCTTCACAGAAACTTAGATGCCTTCTCTTCAGAAGGATTTGCTCTCATCTGCAGTCTGCAGAGCACCTAACCTGGTCTAGGATGCTGGTGGCAGAATGAATTCAGGGCTGAGGCCAAGTGTGTGGCTTCGCTAGTAAAGAGAAATTAACCTTGATGTAACGGTTACTGCGCCCTGAACTTGAGATGCATCATCTTAATTAATCTCCAGAGAGGGGACACCAACTGACCACAGCTACCACAGGCTATGGGAGGGAGGAGCCCAAGTTCCTGCCCAGGATTTCCCCATGCCACTGATTGAAGGACTTCTCATTCATTCATTCATTCATTTTGCAGTACTAGGGATGGGAACCAAGGGCCAACACTGCTGGACAAGCATTCTACTGCCCACATACTACGGAGCCAAACTCTCAGCCCTGATTGGAGGATTCTAGACAGGCCCTGTATTGCTGATGGTGCCACTGGCCCCTTACTGGGGAAACACTCTAATGCTGAGCCACACCTCTAGCCCCAGTCAATTTTTTTTCAGTGGGGGCTAGGAGAGGTAACAGAAATTTAGTGGGTGACTGAGCCCCGAGTCTTCACTCCTTTGTAAGTGGAACCTGCTATTAGTTCAAACCAATGTGGGTGCTAAAGTGTGGGGGAACTGCCTGTGTAGTGATCACGGAGGCCTGGCCCGCGCACACAGCCACTCAGCTTGTTGTTTGTTTGTTTTTTCGAGACAGGGTTTCTCTGGCTGTCCTGGAACTTACTTTGTAGACCAGGCTGGCCTCAAACTCACAGAGATCCACCTGCCTCTGCCTCCCAAGTGCTGGGATCAAAGGCATGTGCCACCACCACCTGGTGCTGCTGAGTTTTTACTTGCATTGATATCATTGACAGTCCCTCTGTGGGCTGTAGCTCTTCTGATGGGTTTGGCAGGCAGACTCTAAGGGGACAGCATCTGAAATCAGTTCTCAGATTAAAGGCAGCATTTGAGTCACAAGGCGACACAGTGGGCCCAGACCAATGACTTGAGTGCAGTCCTCAGGACACACAGGGTGGGTGGAGAGCCGACTCCCCAAAACTGTGTTCTCCCCCGCCCCCACGCACACAGATATACAATTTTTTAAGAAGGGTAGAGATAATGCAAAAAAGAACACGTTGCTTGTGTTGCTCATGTATCATCAGTTAGGTGCTGATTCTGATTTGCCAGGAGGCTGCAGTGACAGTGGAGGCTCCTTTGCAGGTCTAAGGAGACCGACCCAGTGGGAAGCCTGTCCAGTGTTAAACAAAGGCCTGCTCCTGCAGACTTGAGGAAGAGAGAGCCTCAGCAGAAGTGGGGGTCCTGCAGGCACATTCTTATAGCAGAATTAAAAAAGACATGCTTTTAGGGTGAGCAATTTCAAAGTAATTAGTGGTCTCCAGACTCATTTTAAATATTTCATTTTTACTAACTGGGGTATTCTAGGCAGGTGCTCTACCAATGAACCACACCCCAGCCCCTCACTGGGGGATTCTAGGCAGGAGCTCTACCACTGAGCCACACCCCCAGCGTCTCACTGGGGGATTCTAGGCAGGTGCTCTCCCACTGAGCCATACCCCCAACCCCTCACTGGGGGATTCTAGGCAGGTGCTCTACCACTGAACCACACCCCATCCCCTCACTGGGGGATTCTAGGCAGGTGCTCTACCACTGACCCACACCCCCAGCCCCTCTCTGGGGGATTCTAGGCAGGTGCTCTACCACTGACCCACACCCCCAACCCCTCACTGGGGGATTCTAGGTAGGTGCTCTACCACTGAGCCACATTCCAGCCCCTCACTGGGGGATTATGGGCAAGTGTTCTAATGATAGGCCACACCTCCAGAGATGAGTTTTGCAGTGTTGCTATGAAGATAGCCCTGAGCTTCTAAATAGAAATGATCTTCCCACCTCAACCTCCCAAGTATCAGGAACTAAAGGCCTGTGCTACTGCACTTGGATGGTAGGATTTTAAAAATTAATACATTCCCATTTTCCCAAGAAACAGCCAGAGTACACACCTCAGTGTAAGCCTCTTCCTCACTGGCTCCTGAGAGCAAACACAGTTCAGGTCTCTTCTGCTTCTTTCTGGAAATTATTAGTCTGGTTAGCACTTGGAGAGATACATAAGCATTGTTTGATGATTTGATAATTTTGACTAAGTATATCTTGATGACCATGCTGTCCCACAGAACATTTTTGGGTCCATGTAAAAAATTTTTTTTCCTGTTTTTAAAAACCATCAGAGAATCATTCATGAGTGGCCATGCCAAATAATGCTGTTCACAGGCAGTTACGTTGGTTCCAGTTTCCCCCATTTTTTGCTTCTTAATGCCTTTCAGATGTGGGGACTCTCTGTGCTCCTGTTTCCATGTGACCTGTGAATCATGGGCTGATGATTCTGTATTTTGGTCTCTCATCTCCCCTTCCTCTCGACACATTAGATTCTCTTATTAGTACGTCATTGCATTTGACACTTTGAGAATAGACAGGCTTAGTAGATAATAAAATGCTATTGGCCTTGGGCTTTATAGCTGTCTACTCCCTCTGCGTTGTCTCTGGAGTTTGAGGATGCAGCTCTTACTCCCCTTCCAAAGGCTCTGGTGGGGCTGGGGAAATGGCCCAGTCGGCCAAGCTCCTGATGCTAAGTAGGAAGGCCTAAATTTGCAGCCTCAGCACCCATGTTAAAGGCAAGTATGGCAGAGCATGTCTGCAATCTCAGCCCTGGGGACGCAGACACCAGTGGGTGGATCCCTGGAGGGGGTTAGCTATGGAATATAACTGAAGCTATGGGCTTCAGGTTCAGTGCAGACACTGTCTCAAAACATGAAGTGAGAGTGACTGAGGAAGATTCCTGCATCAATCCCTGGCCTCCATACACACACACACACACACACACACACAAACACACACACACACACGATTTGGTGGTGGTTTAATTTTTTTTTGGGGGGGGAGAGCAATTTACTCTAAAACTTTGAGTCTTAAAATGTGGCCAGCCCTAGCCCTGTGTGGAGCAATGGAAACACCACACATTGGCGGAAGGCTCAGACTCACTGTGTCAGTCTGTTTCCATGGTGGCAGGAGGTATCATGGCATTAAATTTGGAGGCCCCTGTTTGTTACTCATGTTGGTTCACATATGTCTGCAAGGTTGGGAAAAGTAGTCAGGTGGAACCCCATAGAGTCCCTGACTGCTAGCAGCAAGTGGCCCCAGGTGTGCTGGCTTTGCAGTGTGATGCTGGAGGTGGGTTCCCGTTCATCAGGCCCCTGTTCCACTCAAGCTGTCTGACCCATCTGTCTGTCTAGGGGAGAGACCTCGGAATCAGAGGGACAAATGAGACCTGGGGTGAAGAAACAGAGGATCTGACCCATGTCCTTAATTTCATTTGTGTCGTGTGTGTGTGTGTGTGTGTGTGTGTGTGTGTGTGTGTGTGTAGGTCCCTCCCCCTCACATCTCTGTACAGAAGTCTGTGGGTGGCAGAAGACAGCTTCTGCTGTCAACCCCCAGGTGCCGTCCACCTTGCTCTTTTTTTTTTTTTTTTTTTGGTTTTTTCGAGACAGGGTTTCTCTGTGTATCCTTGGCTGTCCTGGACTCACTTTGTAGACCAGGCTGGCCTCGAACTCACAAAGATCCGCCTGCCTCTGCCTCCCAAGTGCTGGGATTAAAGGCGTGCGCCACCACCGCCCGGCAACCTTGCTCTTTTTTGAGGCAGCCTCTTGTTACAGTGGGAGTTGTCTTGTAGGCTGGGTGGTCAGTAAGCTCCAGGGACTGTCCATTTCCTTCCTTCTTACATGTAGCTTTTTATTGGATGTTGAGAGCCTCACTCAGGTCCTTGTGCTTATAAGTCAGTGCTTTACTGACTGAGCTCTCTGTCTAACCTAATTTATGTATTTTTGGTACTGGAGTTTGAACCCAGAGCCTCATTTGTGTTACGTAAGATCTCTACACTGAGCCACATCACTGACTTTTTGTTTAGTTTTTTGAGCCACGAGCTCATGAAGACCAGGCTGCTCTCAAACTTGATATGAAATTGAAAATGACCTTGAACTTCCGATCTTCCTGCCTCCACCTGAATGTTGGGATTACAGGGATACACAACCATGACCAGTAACCCTATGCTCTTACTTCATTCCCCAGAATGTTGCACTGAGTAACTGGAAAGGCCGGAACCCCTCAGGTTCCCTTGACATTCAACACCCCAATGACTTGAAAAAGCTAGGATATGCCACTTGCTTCATAGCTGGAGATCCACACTACTTCACAACGAGTGACAGGATCCCTGTTGAAAAAGCAGCCAGCACTGGTTTTCTGTTTCTCCAAGTTGTGTGTGTGTGTGTGTGTGTGTGTGTGTCTGGAAGGAAACATCAACTTCTCCTGTTCCTGTCATATTTCAATATTGGCTTTTTTTCCGTCCTTCTCCAAGCCTCCCGTTATAACTTCTTCTGCTGCTTAAATATAGCCGTCTAAGTCCTCCTTCTTGCCAGATTGTTTATATTTTTGCAAGCCTTCTGCGTTATCTGTGGCTGCTTGCTTGCCTCTCTCTCCATCCCACTTCCCCACGTTGGTGGCAGTTGCTCTTTTTTCCCCTGCCTCCTCTTCTCTGGGATGACTTTCAAATGTGGTCTATCAAAACGCCCAGTGTTTCCCTCTTTTCTGCAGTAGCTTTGACATCTGTTCTTGAATGCTAGCCCACAGTACTCCTTTGGATTTGCTCACCCAGGATTTGTTTGAATGCCAGAAATACAAAGGGAAGAGTATGGCATGAGGACCTCTCCCCACCTCACAGTTCCCCTCTCCACATTTAAACTGTCTTAAGATTTCTAAGTTGACAGCATGTTGGTTGGCCGTTCCAGCTCCCTGTCATCTTGTCTGGCCACAAGCCATACCATCATGGTACCAGGGAATCATCACCCAGAATGGCTTTCTGGCCTGCTGGGTTGTTTCCACTAAAAAGGAAGGAGGAGGCTGGGCATGTTGTTCAGTTCACAGAGTGCCTAGTATGAAGGAACCCTAGGATTCCTTCTCAGCACCACGTAGTGTGGTGGCACGTGCCTGCCACTTCACTAAAAAGAGGAGGTAGGAGGATCAGAACATAAAAGTTATGGGGGGCACACCTTGCCCTTACTTCACATCCTTCTAGAAACTTCTACAAGGCAGGCTGACTTTTACTTCCCATCACAGCCTCACTCAGGTGGTAGCTGGGAATGTCTTTTGAGTGATGGTCACCTTATACTGCCCCCCAGTTCCCTTACATGCACCCTTCTACGTTGTTCTGTGAGTGCCTCTATCCCTGGGGAAGTACACTGCACACCTCCTTTTAAGACTTGTAGAGTTAGCTGGGCATGGTGGCGCATGCCTTTAATCCCAGCACTAGAGGCAGAGGTAGACAGGTCTCTGTGAGTTCAAGGCCAACCTGGTCTACAAATCAAGTTTCAGGACAGCCAGTGCTACACAGAGAAACCCTGTCTCAAGGAGGGGGGGTTGTAGAGTTTCTGGGGAATTTAGGGATATGGCTAGGTTGGGAGAGTGCTTTATGCATGAAATCCTGGGTTCTGTCCCTAGCATTGCATAATACATGCCTGTAATCTCAACAAGTGGGAAGAAGGTGGAGGCAGTAGGATTAGGAATTCAAGGTCATCTTCAGCTGTATAGTGAGTCAGAAGCCACCTTGTGGTATATGAGACCTATCTCTGGGGAAAAAAGAAATGAATTGTCTCAGGAGGTAGGTAGTTCTGGTGCCCTTCCTGCCCTTTTAGTTCTCTCAGAAACAGGGTGGTGGGACCTGCTGTCACTCATAACAGTCACTAATGCCACACAGAATGTTCTGCTCTGTGTGTTCAGAAACTGAATCTACTCAACTTAGCATATGAGGCAGCAGGCCATTTGGTGAGCAGCCACATGGCCCGTGTACCTGCTATGAGCCTGGAGCTCTATCCTGGGCCCATCTGCTGTGGGCTGCTCTGGGCAGCTCCTCATGGCAGATTCTCTTGAGTCTTAGGGCTAGGGCGCAGGTTCTCTGACACTGGGACTGATTGCCGTTCAAAGCAGAGCCTCAGACCTGGCCAGTCTTCTGGGAACCTACCCTGAGATCCTCAGACTCCACAGCATGTAGGGTGCTTCGTGAGCCTTGCCTCTGCAGAGCTTGCTGGGTAATGGAAATGATTATTCTTGGAGTTTGCTTTTTAAAAGTCCCACTTGCAAACTAATAGGTTAATGGTTCCAATTGGGATGTCTGACCTAGAGTAAGTTTTCAAGAAATATTTGTTGAGTGGAAACAAACCAGCTGTTGTACCCTGAAGTTCACATTGTAGAAGGCCAGCCATATAGAATTCCACTGGGGGAAAACACTATGTTAGGCAACAGGACTAGAACTCAGGAGAGTGGCCTATAGAGAGATGTGGAGGCCTTGACCCAACTGTGGCTTAGCAGGAAGACTGTTTCTATGTTACCATAGGAAGGGGTCCTTTATGCAGTGACATAGGGCACCACATTTCATGCTGACTAGTGTCTGGGGGGCTGCTGTTGGGTAGACCATTTTGCTTGTGGTCCTTCACATTGTCCTTGAGCCTTATGTCCTGCCCATGAATTGATTCCCAGGGGTCTCTCTACTCTTTGTTCAAGCCCAATATACACATGATCCTTCCTGGTAGAAACTGCAAATTATAATCTTGTTTTTCCTTTCCGGATCTCCCCACAGAGAGAACTTGATGCCACCGCAACAGTATTGGCAAACAGGCAAGATGAGAGTGAACAGTCCAGAAAGCGGCTCATTGAGCAGAGCCGAGAATTCAAGAAGAACACTCCAGAGGTGAGCTGGGACCATGTCACAGTCTTCAGAAGGGGTCTTATGACCCTTGGGAAATTTTAGAACACTTATTGAGACATTTCCTAGCTCTCCAGAAAACTTGCATGGCAAGATGCCTGTTTGTATGCCTCCAACCCCACCCTGGCAGAGTGTGTGCCAGTGGAGAAGTTGCTAGAATCAGTAAGACATAAGTTGATATCAGTGTGGACATTGCATAGGCTGGGCACATGAACCGTGTCAGACCCATGCTCTGCTCTAGCCTCTGGTGTTAAGTGAAGTTCTTTCAGGGCCATTGTGAGCCAGTGGGCTCCATGCCAGCTTCCAAGATGCTAGGCAGCAGTGTGTTCAAAGATGACATTGCACCAATATTTCTGGTAAAACCTCATTTCCTCTGCTATGGGCTTTGTTGTGCCTCTGTTTCTTGACACAAGTTGTTGGGCAGTGAGCGTGTACTCTTTCTAGAGTCTGGACTTCTCTTTTCAGAATGTGTTGGGAGTCATGTTAATGACTTTTCATTTCTGTGACAAACTGCCTGACAAAAGCAGCTTAAGAAAGGAAGGGTTAAGCCGGGCGTTGGTGGCGCACGCCTTTAATCCCAGCACTTGGGAGGCAGAGGTAGGCGGATTTCTGTGAGTTCGAGGCCAGCCTGGTCTACAAAGTGAGTCTAGGACAGCCAGAGCTGTTGTACAGAGAAACCCTGTCTCGAAAAACCAAAAAAAAAAAAAGAAAGAAAGGGTTACGTAGGCTCACAGTTAGTGCACAGCCCACTGAGGTGGGGAAGGCATGGCAGCAGGCTCTTGGTGTGTCTGGTCCATTCCACAGTCAGGAAACCGATTAATGCTGGCGCTCAGCTGGCTTTCTCCTTTTCATGCAGTGTGGTCTCTCCTCTACTTTTCGAGTGTAGGGATTACAGGCATGCACCAGCACCCTAAGTTGTTTATGTGATGCTGGTGATGGATGTCATGGAACATCCGGGAACGTCATGCGTGCTCGGCAGGCAGGCCGGCTGCCGCTGAGGGGCATCCCCATCACTTTGGTCTTTCTAGTTGTCATTTTTCTTTGTATTTTTTGAGGCAAGGTCTACCTGCATAGCCTAGCCTAGCCCTCAGTCCTCTTGCCTTAGCCTCCTAAGGGCATTTCTACAACTAAGATCCCACAATATCCAAGAGCGTGCGTCTTCTGTTAGATATCTTTAAAGGGTTTTAAGGCCAGAGTTTAGATGGGCGTGGAGATGGGGGTTCAGTTAGTGTCCTCTGAGATGCGCAGAGGGGAAAGATGGGATCTATGATGGCACATGGGACAGTCTGACAGCGTCAGGGAAGGAGCTGTAGCTGTATGTGTAGGGTCCCCTGTGAGCAGAAGTTTGGGTCTGGCAGCAGTACTGGACCGTCAGCTTTGCTTAAGGTTGCATCTAGGTATCTTTGTAACATTGGTCATTTCCTGTAGTTAAACCACCCAGTCATTCAACTTTTAAAATTGTAGTTTTATATCACTAGAGCAATAAATTCATAGGCATCTAGCAGTCTTGGTTATGTTGTTTTAATGTAAAAATTGTGGTTAGTGTGAAGTAGATTACAATTACTCTGTAAGTAGAAAGTTTCTTTAAAAAGCTTCATTTCCTATGGAGTTTTAAAAAGTATTTATCTATGTAATTATGGAGACAGGATCTCGTGGAAGCCATGCTGGCCCAAACCACACTATGTGGCTGAGGATGTTGTTGAATTTCTGATGGTCTTTTCTTGAGCTACCAAGTGTGCTGACATTATAGCATTACACTACCACACTTGACGCTGGTGATCCAACCTGGTATTTCATGCATGGCAAGCCCTCAGCCATGTTAGCCCCACACGCCACCCTCCATATGGAATTAATAGCCGCTCTTTGAGTAAAGCGGGTATTATCTCAATAAATTTCCACCTTTACAATTTATTATATGTGTGGACGTTTTGCCTTCTGTACACATGTATGTTGGTGCACCATACATGTGTCTAGTGCCTGAGGAAGCCAGAAAAGGGCTCTGGATGCCCTGGAACTGGAGGTATAGGTAGTTATATCCCACCATGTTGGTACTAGAAGCTGGACCCTCGTCCTCTGCAAGAGCAGCAAGTGCTCTTAACCACTGGGCCTTCTCTCTAGCCCAAACAATGGGTCTCTTGACGACCTATTGCTTTCCCTGTTATTTGCTGCAGGTGTATCTTCCCCCTCTATAAAAAGGTAATACCAGGATACTGCTCACAGAGCTTCTTGTTAACATATGGGCATGTGCGCGCGCGCACACACACACACACACACACACACACACACACACACATAATAGGGGTATGTTTGTATGTGTTTGTGAAGGGCTACTTGTATACCTGGCACAAGCTACCCATGGTATGTCTGTATTAACTTGAAAGCCCAGTCTTTCATATCTGCCATCTAGCTATTGAAGGAAGCTGAGGCAGTAGGACCTTTGATTCCAGGCCAGCCTGGTATAAAGAGTGAGTTCAAGGCCAGCCTAAGCAACTTAGTGAGACCCTGTCTTAAAATAGTACATAAAACAGGACTGGCAGTGTGTGGTTCAGCAGTAGAGTGCTTGCCTAGAATCCCCCAGTGAGGGGCTGGGGGCATCACTCAGGAATAAAATACTTGCCTAGCATGCACAAGGCCCTGGACTCAGCCTCACCTAATATAAAATAAAATAAAACAAACTGGTATTAGCTTAGAACACTATAGAATGCTTTAGGCGCGGTGGATCTTTGCTTCATAAAGCTAGCTTAGGGGACTTAAAAAAAAAAAAAAAAGAAAAAGAGACCTAATGTAATAGTTATCAGTTTAAAATACTCCTCGAGGTGGTTTCTACTGACAGTTAATGATTTTGCAGATATTTATGGAACGCCGTCCATGTGCCAGACAAGGTCCTAGGGAGGAAAGCCTACCCTTGTTCTCCAGAGCTTCTTATCTCTTCCACCAGGCAGTAGACCACGGCCATGTGGCAAGCTGAGTGCTGGGATCCCATAGCTGCCGTGTTCTGCTAAAGTCTCTCCTTGCACCATACATACATCCATGTGACATTGTCCTCTGCTTGAGCCACAGATGGCTCCGTAACCTTCCATGGAGATATACACTTCTGATTTTCTGAGACTTCTTAGAGCCTTGTCTTTCTCAGTCTCTCTCTCTTTCCCTCTCTCTTTCTCTTTCTCTCTTCCCCCCTCTCTCTTTCCCTCTCCCTCATTGGTTGGTTGATTTGTCTGCCTGTTTTTGGTTTTCCCTGTGCTGAGGATGGAACCCACTGCCTCACATGCTCTGAGAGGCCACACCACTGTCTGGCGACTCAGGTCTTTGCTGGTTGAATGTTATTTTAAAGACTAGAGTCTTCAGTGCCTGGTGTGTGCTTCTTGAAGACCCTGGGCACTGTGATTGTTTAGTTCAGCTTTGCACTACATCAGCCATTTTCAATGGGGCAGCTAAGAAAAAGGAGGACCATGTTTTGAGGGGTAACACTGCTATCCTAAAACTGTCCCTGATGCATGTCTGGACCTTAGCTTTTGTAGTGAAAGCTGGGCTGTCCTGCAGGCCACTCCGTAATTGTCTTTTCTCACTCCAATGTGTTTTGTTTTCTCTATCTTAATTAAAAAAGAAGGGAAGAAAAAAATCTGTGTGTGTGTGTGTGTGTGTGTGTGTGTGTGTGTGTGTGTATAGCGTATAGGTGCACACTTTCCATGGCATGAGTGTGGACACCCTCAGTGTTTCTGGTTCTCACTTTCTATCTTGAGACAGGGGTCTTTTGTTCTATGCTGCCTACAAGAGGGTGGCTGTCTTGTAAGCTCCCAGGAATTCTGTGTCTCTGCCTCCCGTTTCCACATAGGATTGCAGATGTGTGTGACCATATCCAGCTTTATATAAGTTCTGGGGGTCCAAGGTCCTCATGCTTGTGTGTCAAGTGCTTTACCCATGAACCATCTCCCATTCCCTAGTGCATTTTTATGTTGGTATTTCTTGTTCATTGGAACATACTTCCTAAGGACACCAAGCCTAATGTGCTCAGTTCCACGGTGTTGTTTACATATGACCTTCCCTGTCTCCTGTCTTCAGGAGAAGAGTTCAGTCCCAGCCCTGACGACTGGGGGCCCAGCTAGGCCAGGGGGATAGCCCAGTTGGTCTTGAATTAAGTATGTAACCAAGGCTGTCCTCACACTCCTGATTTTTCAGCTTCAACCTCCTGAGTTCTAGGATTGCAGATATACACCTCTATACCTGGAAGATGTTTGCATTCTTGTGCAACAGTTTCAAAATGCAAGATTTGGGACAGCCTTTTCTGGGATGTGGAATTCCTATACCATGGTAGAAGGAGATTAGATTTGTATGACTTCTATGCTTCAGCAGATGGGCTGTGGGGAGAGACCTCTGCTTTTTGTCTTTTGGGAGGAAGTGTTTCCAAGGTTATGGATGAAGCAATGGGCCCCACAACGTTGCCTTTCAACCTTTTATGGAGGGGAGGAATTAGAATAGGAAGGGGAGTCAGAAGGAAGATGAAGCCAGGACTGTGGCTTATGTCTGTAATCCCTGAACTGTGGTGGCTGAGATAGGAGGGTTGCTGTGAGTTTGAGGCCAGCCTGGGGTAAAGTAAGACCCCAGTGCTAGATAAATAAGAGGGAATGATTAGAGGGTAGTAATACCTAACTGTGCCTGGGACCCAAGTGCATTTAGTCACTGCTTGGCTGCCTTTTATAGCCACGCAGAAGTGACTCAGCCTGGAAAAAGAGAGTCACTTAAAATAAAGTAGCCACTCCAGTGGGGCACATCTTGTTCGTATGCAGCCAGCTGGCTGGAGCCTTGCAGGACACCTTGGCCTGCAGGGGGGTTCTGTGGGAGCCATGGTGCTCAGCTCAGGTAAGAGTGATCTTACAATCACCATGTGGGGTTCAGGAAGGCCATATATGACCCTGAACATCCAAGCAGCATGCTGATATTGTAGGTGTGTGTGTGAGAGAGAGAGAGAGAGAGAGAAAGAGAACGAATATGTTCTTATGTGTGTATGCCCTATTGACCACTCACCGCTTTTCTTGCTTTCGTTTCATTGCCAGACCAGAAGGCTACTGTGACTGTCGGGTTTCACACCCCCACTCCCTCAGCCAGTGTATCTCTCTGCATGCAGCTCTGGCTGTCCTGGCACTAACTCTATAGACCAAGCAGGCCTCAAACTCAGAGATCCACCTGCCTCTGCTGGGATTAAGGGCATGTGCCACCACTTTCACTTTTGTTTCAGCCCTCCTTTAAGTCCCAAGCCTCTATACCCAATCAAGCAAACAGCTGATTTTTTTCTGCTTCACATGGAATATATTCAGTCAGCTGCATTAGAAACCCACGGACGTCCCTGATGTCATTGACTGGTTTTTAGGAGAGAAGGTAGGCCAGCAATGTCTTGCCAGACATGGGTCTCTCAGCAAGGACATTAATGCCTAGAGGTGCTCTAAGCTAGTCACATGCTAGGGACATGAGGACCCCTGCCACAAGCGAGAACCCATTGTGAGGATTTGGGAACCTGCCCATACCACTCTGGAGAGTCTTAGCTACCTCCATTTCTGATTCTTGACATTCTGATAACGCTGGGGACTGCAGATGTGCCTGGAGTTTTGCATGGGTGCTCAGGATTCAAACTTCAGTCTTCACGCTTGCATAGCACACACTTTACCAACTCAGATGCCTGCTTCTTATTTTGAGACAGGGTTTCACTGAGCTACCCAGAGTAGCCTATTATTATTATTTTAAATAAATTCTTCTCTTTGTGGGGCTGTTGGAAATCTGCAAGCAACTTTTTAATTCAGTGCCTTCTCTCTGAAGAAACTCTTCATGTAAAGCCATCGTGCCCAGTTTTGCTTCATTGTCAAGAGGTTAGCAGAATTATAAAGCCTGAATAATCAACCTGGGTGTTTAATCATTCTAGAATCACCTACCATAAAGTTACAATACAATAAGATTTTAACTAGGAAAAGCTTAAAAATTAAATGGAAGCTATTAACTGTTACCAGCTAAACATGTTCAACCAGTACCACCCCCCACCAAAAAAAAAAAAAAGCAAGAAGTAGTTTTCTTAGTTCTGAGGAGACCCCAGGGGAAAAGTTGCCCTGAGGACTTAGTGAGTTCAAGCCACAGTATTGTGCCATGGTCCAGAAAGAGCCTGCAGGAGGCTAGGGAGGGCACAAAGCAGTCCTGAAGAATAGTAGGTTCCACTGGGTTGTGTGAAGCATGGCTGAGCACTACGAGTCGGGGCTTTCCCTCCGACGCACAGTGACCTCTGGTGCTGGGGGCTTGCATCTGCAGAACTATTCTCCACCTGCTTCCAGGGGTCTTGGAAGACAAATGTCTTTTCTCAGACCAGCTGTTGCAGATGTCCAGGGACTTTTGACCCTGAGAAGATTCCTCACTATTTCAGATTGTGTGCACCTTACCAATAATCTAATTGAGCAGGTCTCACCCAGTATGCATGGGGCAGAAGCGGTTCAGATTTGGGAATATTTCTGTAGACCTTATCAGTTGTTTATCCCTAATCTAAAATGCACAGTTCTCCAAATCCACAATGTTCGGAGTATGTTGGAAGATTTGAGGCTTCATATGTTTGGATTAGGGGTGCTCTGTCTCTGGTACCCAGTTGCCAGAGGGTGAAGTGATTTAGTGTATACAAAACATGTACTAAGTGCTCAACAAATCATTTCAATCCCCCATCCCCTCTAAAAGTAACCCTGAGCTCTTTCTAGGAGCCAGCAATTGTAGAGAAGGTTTCAGCTATCAGTAGGAGCAAGCAGATAACTGCCAACTAAACAAAGTGCACACAGTAACTTCAGGTGGTATCACACTGAAACAAAGACCTGCTTGTAGCTCAAGCCTGTCATCCCAGTCATTGTGGATGTTGAGGCAAGAGAATTAGAACTTCAAAAATAAACTGGGAGACTTGGTGAGAACCTGTTTTAGGAATAAGCTGGACTGGGGATATTACATAGTGGTAAATCAAAACAAAAACAGGCAAACAAACACAGGATTATACAGTAGTGTGTGCTCACGGGTGGGTAAGGTGGGGACACTTAAGGAACTGAGAGAATGAACCCAACCTTTTGTAGCATCCCTAACCCCAAACAAATACAGCCGTCAGCAGGGACTCTGAAGCCACTGTTGGTGAATTTGGGTGGGTTGTTCGTCAGTGGGATCCTTTAAAAGTAAGTAAAGGCTTAATTGTGTTGAACAGAGAATATCAGATCCCATCTTTCAGAAGATGAGGGGATGCTTTGGAACATAGATGTTGGAGCTCTACTTCGTGACTGCCAGCATTGGAAGAATTCTTAGGCAATCCATGAAGAGTTAATCTCTTAGTGTCTCTCTTGTGCCTGCTTGAAAGACAGCAGGGTTACCCATGATCCTACCATACCGTACACTCTTTATGTGAACAACAGATGAGGCCCCAGCTCTCTGAAGAGCCCAAGAACAGACAGCCTCTTCCTTCCTGAGCTCTGTGTCACTTCCTCTGTGTGTCTGGCATTTCTAGAGGGCTATTTTAAGCATCATGGACAAATTATCTGAGCATTTAACAGCTGTGAAAAGGAAAGGATTGTAAAGAGATTTACGTGGGCTAGAGTTGATGGTGACCTCTGTGAGCCTCCATGTTCCCATGGAGAAATGGGACTGATGGCCCCAGACGCTAGGTTAAACTGTTTCCACACCAGCGTGGAAAAGTCACTGAAGCTGTGTGCTTGTGATGAGCATCGCTTTGAGAGAAGACATGGAGTTCAGGAGTAGATTCTGTTTTATTTTATGTATTTTAGAGATGAAACACAAGGCTTCCTGTATGCTAGGCAAACACTTTCCCACTAAGTCACAGCCCCAGCCCCTCACTGGAGGAGCTTAGGCAAGCACTGTGCTCATGAGCACACCTAGCTCCTTGCTGAGGAAATCTAAGCAAGTGTTCTACTTCTGAGGTACAGCCCTTCTTTTAAATTTTCATTCTGAGGCAAGGTCTCAGAATATAGTTCAGGCTAGCCTT
Source organism: Lophiomys imhausi (assembly GCA_907164525.1). Classification (NCBI taxonomy): domain Eukaryota; kingdom Metazoa; phylum Chordata; class Mammalia; order Rodentia; family Muridae; genus Lophiomys; species Lophiomys imhausi. The sequence goes on along the minus strand of CAJQZJ010033880.1, from coordinate 1,493,624 downwards.
GAACCTGCAATCCCTCTGCCTCAGCATTCCAAGTAACTAGGATTATAGGTCTGTCCCACCTATAGGATATGTGGGGCAGTAGGATACGTTTGGATCACAAACTTACTATGTAGCCAAAGATGACCTTGAATTCTTAACCTGCCTCCACCTCCTAGTGCTGGGATTACAGGTGTGCACCAATGTGCCCATCTCCATCCACTCTTAAATGTGTGCTTCTACAATAGGTACAATTGTACCTGTTTGGCTCAGGCAGAGAAAAATTGAGACCCAGAAAAGACCTTAATTTGGTTTGTGTGTCCTACTCCAATTGGCAAAGCTGGCAGGAGCCTGCACATCTAGGCAAGCCTTTGTAGGTCTGTGCCAGCGTGGGTCCCTGGGGAGTGCTTCCACACTCTTGCAGCCCACAGTCACCTTCTGGGTACACAGAGCCAGCTGCCTTGTGGGATGGATCTCCAGAGCCTCCTCCTGCTGCTGGCCGCCTGGCTCTATGCCACTACCCTCCCCTGTCTGCTTCCTGGGCATTTAGGGGAGAGTTGGAACTTATGGCATTCCCTGCACATCCTTTTACTCCCCACTTCACATTTGAGAGGCTAGTCCATCAGTCCCTTGGGAGCCTTACCTTGTGCTGACTGCATGTAGGACACTATAAGAGGGTCTACTGGGCTGGGCGTTGGTGGCGCACACCTTTAATCCCAGCACTCGGGAGGCAGAGGCAGGCGGATCTCTGAGTTCGAGGCCAGTCTGGTCTACAAAGTGAGTCCAGGACAGCCAGGCTGTTACCCAGAGAAACCCTGTCTTGAAAAACCAAAAAAGGAGGGGAGGGGCTGGAGAGATGTCTCGGCGGTTAAGAACACTGACTGTTCTTCCAAAGGACCCGGGTTCAAATCCCAGCACCATATGGCAGTTCACAGCTATCTGTAATGGCTGGGATCCCAGCATTCAGGAGGCAGAGGCAGGTGGATCTCTGAGTTCAAGGCCAACCTGGTCTACAAAGTGAGTCCAGGACACCCAAGGATACACAGAGAAACCCTGTTTTGAAAAACCAAAAGGGGGGGGGGATAGTGCCTCTGACTTGATAGCTCAGCTATTGCAAGGAGACTGAGCTTTGGGGCTGGTAGAGCCAGTTCTTCCCTTACCACTTTCACACTACACTGTGGGTGCATTGTGTTTCTAAGGTAGTGTGTGCATTTCTGCTCTAAAACCCTTTTTACCTGGCAATGTGATGCTGGTTTTCTCCATTAACCAAGCTGTGCTCATCAGGTGACGGTGAACTGGAACCTTGAGTACTTAGAGTACTCATAGTTCCTTCTTTCCTTGACTGGCAGCTCTTCTGCTTTGCGTAGCTCGATTTCCTTTTCTGTCTTCCGCTAACATCTGTGGCTTACTTTCCCTATTGGACCATTTGGTGCCGTATCATACCCATGAGTAGAGATCCTGATGTTTCCAGTCTGAATTTTTTCAGAGTTTGCCTTAAAGACATCTCCCAGGCCAAAGCATGTCCCCTTGCCTACTGTACCATCATCAGTCATGTGGAACTGATTTGGTTTTGGCAACCCCACCCTGCCCCCCACCTTGTTTTCTTTTCCACATAATTTTTTTTCTATTCCAAATTCTATTATGTTTGCTCATTTGTTTTTTTAGGACAAACTCTAACTGAGCTGAGACTGGCCTTGAACTTACTTTGTGGCCAAGAAGGCTCCTTCTTCCTCCATATCCTGCCTGAGTGTTGGGATTATAGGCATACACTGACACATGCCCCACCAGCTGAGCTATGCCCCCAACTGTTCTGGATCTCATTTCAGAACTCTCCTTTGTGTGGACGTCACCAGGGTACCTCCTAGGCTCTTTCTGTAATGCTGGCTTTTGCTTTCTGCCTTAGGCCTGGGCATTCTCCTGTGATTGGTAGTAAGTAGGGCTTCAGTTTCCCCTCTTCTATTAGAGCCCCTTGTCCCTCCCAAAACCAGTGACCAGCCATCCAGTCTACCTGCCCCCAGCGAGTTGATCCAACTTCTTTGTCCTCTACCAGCCACCACACTCCTCACTGATGCCCCATCCTAGCATTGTACTGTTTGGATTCTGCAATGTTTTTCCGTGTCATTGGTGAGTCTGTTATCTCAGAGGAGTCCCATGCCCGTCATTCTCCAGTGCCATGTGCACTGTATCTGGGTCTTCATTCTTCTGCTAAGCAGCTTACAGAATCTTATTCCCAGTTCCATTCGGTAAAGCCTTGTTTATTTTCTTTTTGGTGCTGGGGACAAGGTACTAGCTGAGTGCTCTACCATTGAGCTAAGTCCCCAGCCCCTCTATCCCCAGTTCTGTCTTTTCCCCTGTTCTGGATTGAACACAAACATACTTGGTAAGTACCTCATCGCTCAGCTATTTCTCACTAAGTTGCTAAGGCTAATTCTGAAACTAGGCTGACTGTCAACTTGCAATCCTCCTGCCTCAGTAGCTGAAACGATAGTTCTGTGTGACCACAGTGCCTGGCTCTGGAAATTTCTACTTTTTAAGTGAATTTAATTTAATTTGTAGATTTGGACAGACTCAATGAAATGTTCAGCATTTTGATAGTGTTAATGCAGATCATATTGTTAGGTGAATTTAATTCCACGTAGGGCTCAGGGGACTTATGAAAACTTACAGGGCCGTCACTTATGCATCTCATTGTGCAGATACAAAGCAGTCAGAATTGAAGGATTGATCATTTTCATCCGGAGCTGAGCATAAAAATAAACCCCCCTCTGTTATCATAGGTGGCTGTGATTAAGACAGGGCGAAAGGTCGGCTTCCAGCCTCCTACCACTGACAGTTTCCTGAGGAAGATGGAGTGTCTCTTCATCTTTGGTCCAGGTCATCAGTAGCTGAGAGCCATTACTGTCTATTGGCTGTTTGGTTTGTGTGAAATATGGGACTGGGCAAAGCCTGCTTCCCCGAGGTCAGGTGTACTCACATAATCCAAAGATCTGGAAGTCATTCAGCACACACTTGCATGTATGTGTGTGTACATGTGGTAGTGGCACACAGGCACAATTTTATATTTTCTCTCCCTCTCTCTGTCTGTCTAGTTATATCTCAATCATAGTCCCTCCCTCCTCCTGCACTTTTGTAGTTTAAAACACACTTCATTGTGGGTTATTCTCAAAGTCCTGGGGAGAAGCCAGTTTTTTGTGTCTTGCAAGACAGAAGCTGTCAGCCACTGGGTAAGCAATGAAACATGAAGATTTCTCCTATGTGTAATGTGTGCTCGGCCCTGTTCAGTTCCCATGACCTAGACAGAGAAGTGTATGTATGGGGTGTTGGCTTCTATTGCCTTGGATTAAAAATAGAAGACAAGAATATTCTTATATAATTTGTATATAAACATCCCCAAGGCAGCATTTCACCTATCTATTTTTTTTTAACATTTTAAAATTTCTGTGTGTCACCATTGCATACATGTGGAGGTCAGAGAACAACTTGTCAGAGTCAGTTCTCTCCTCCCATCATGTGGATTCCAGGGAAGGACTTAGGTGGTCAGGCTTGGCAGCAAACACCTTTACCCACTGAACCATTTCTCCCTTGCTCTTTGCTTAAATGCTTGCTTTGTAAAAGAAAATACTGTTTCTCAGAGTGACATGAAGCCAGAAGAAGTGATGAGTGAATATGTATGTGGGGAGGCAGAGACAGGATCAGGGCAGATGAGAGTGACTCCTGGGATCACTCCTTCCAGCTGAAGATAGCCATGAGTTGTAGTCATACTTTCTTTTTGCTGAAAGAAGATTTTGAAAACTAATCTCTCTCTCCTTCCCTCCTTCCATCCTTCTTCCCTTCCCCCTACCCATCTCCCTCCTCCTCTCTCCTTCCTCCCCGCTCCTTCCTTCTTTCCCTCCCTCCTCTGTTTGAACAAATCCATTTGTACTTATAGCCAGATAAAAGTGCTTGAGTATGTATTCATTGTCTTGAATGTGAGTATGGGAATGCCAGCCAGCCTTTTTAAGTAAAGGAATTGATATGGACGGAACGGGGGAGCTGAGAGCCATTTCACTCTGAAATTCTTTTTGCATTAGCACATCTGCAGTACTGAGGACTGTGTGGAAAATTGAAATAGTGCTTCTATCCTGCCGTGTCTCCAGCGCGTCAATAAATCACCTTTTTTCCCTTTTAAAATGTCTGGCCTTGTAATTTATGTTTGCGTAACCCATTACTAAATTCATAGTAGGTGTTTTAGTTGGCAGGCGTTGTTCTGGAGGTTCTGGGGGCACTGAAAAAAATACAGAGCCTTTGTATTTATGCTTAAGTGGACATTTTAGTTTAGTTTCTTGTTTTAATAATGAACTGGGTATTTATATAATTTAATATATTATTATTCATGTGTGCACATGCCACAGTGTGTATGTGAAGGTCAGATGACAACCTTCTGAGATTGTTTCTCTTTTCACTGTGGATTCTGGAGTGTGAATTCAGAGCATCAGTCTTGGATGTCAACGGCCTTAACCTGATGAGCCATCTCCTTATCCCTGACTTTGAATTTTAAGAAATAATGATAATTTGGAGCTGAGCGTGTGTGTGTTTTTCTTTGGCAGGCAGAGTATCAAGCCATATTCTTATATTATCAACGGTGATGAACTTTTCAATGGATTTTATGGTTTTCTTTCTTTTAGAATTAAGATTGGTAAAAGAGAATGATTGTGATATTTAGAGTTCACTAATAATATAACATTCAATATGTTCACTTTGAGTAGAAGACTAGAATTCTGGGCCAGAAGGATGGTTGGACGTAAGCCTCACGAGTTAAATTCAATGACGAG
>CAJQZJ010033880.1:1471171-1488437 GCA_907164525.1 Lophiomys imhausi | reverse complement strand
TCCACTTAGTGACCTGATGCTGTGGGCCAGGGTCACCTCCTCTGATCACATGGCTCCAGTATACTCACTCTGAGTGTGAACAGTTTTCATGAAGGATGAGGATTTTGTGTGGCTAAAGCTGACTTGTTTCTTTTCTTGTGTAATGAGGGGGAGATGGCTTGTATATCCTTGTCCAGAGAAATAGACCCAGGGACAAGCTAGGTACTATCCCTACTCCTGTGGGGACAGGGCAGAAGAGGACCATAGCTGCTGTGAAACCAGGTCCTTCCTTAGCTTGCTGTGTCCTTGGTCTTTTAGGTCTCCTCTGGCATTTCCTTATGTCCCCACTGAATTCCTCCACTCACCAAGGCTCTTAGTTTGTTTTCTCTTGAGCTTTTGTGCTCTGGGAAGGTTGGGGTGCCTCAGGTCCTCCAAAGTCCATGATTCAGCACATTAATGCTCCATGTGCACTGGGTGCTGTATGCCATTAGCCATAGATTTCTGGACTGATCCACTTCCTCCCTGGTCAAGTGTGCTCTTGAGTAGAGAGAGCTGTCTCAGTATGAATAACCTACCTTGTCCTGTTGTTCAAGAGCAGACTCGTACTCAGAGTAGGATAATGGCTTTCTCGGAGCCACACAGCTAGTCAGTCTTGTTAGTGGAGCAGGACTCATCTGGAAGAGTCCGTTATCTCTCATGGTCAACAACTCCCCCAGTTTTGTTTTCACACTGCAGATTTAAAAAGTCAGAAGGGAAAGGGCAGTGTGCTGGGCTTCCTGGAGGCAGGTGGCTCTTTTAAAGCCAGGTCTTGTTATTGCCAGCCTGACCTCGTTTCCATGGAAGCACCCAGCAGGGGCAGCTTGTTCCTATCAGTCTGGGGCCCAGTGGAGCCTCAGGCCCTGACAGGCTCTAGGACTGGCCTGGCCCTCTCTCTGGCTCATGGGAGGGAGACCCTAATACTCCAAGGAGCTTCTCTCCTCCCACTCCTATTGTGGTGGTTTATACCCGAAGGAAGAACAAGCAAATATTTAGTGCCATGCTGTGTTTGCCCCTCAGACCTGAATGGATTGACCTTCCTTTCTGCCCTGGGACTCCTCCCATGTGGTCCTTGCTCAGAGGTGGTGGATTCTGTGGAGAGTATAGAGCTCTTCTTACAGTTTCTGGAGGCATATTAAAGATGGAATAGAAGAATATGTGTGTGTGTGTGTGTGTGTGTGTGTGTGTGTGTGTGTGTGTGGCTTTGGCTTATATGTGTGTTCCTATATAAGTGCATGTGGAGGTCAGAGGCTGATGTCAGGTGTTTTTCTCAATTGTACTCTACCTTCTCTTTTAAACGAAGGTTTCTTGCTGAATCTGGAGCCCCCTGTTTCAGCTAGACCATCAAGCCCTAGGGATCTGCCTGTCTCTGCTTTCCTGACACTGGGGTTATAGATGTGCCCCACCACATCCAGGTTTTTATGTGGGTGTTGAATATCAAAATTTAGGTTTTTATCGAGAACTTTACCCACTAAGATTCCGCCCTTGCCCCACCCCCACCCCCAGATACATTCTTTGGGGAACTTTGCATTTTTATTTTATTTTTTAGAAGTGTTTTTGTGACATTCATTTTGTGTGTGTGTGCGCGCATTTGTAGGTACATGATTGCTGCAGTGAACTTATGGATGTCAGACAGCAACTTAGGGGAACTGGTTTCCTTCTATGTGCCACCATGTGGGTCCTCCAGATCATCAGATGTGGTAGCAAGCCCCTTTACATTAAGCCAGCTTGCCAGCCTAAATTCTATAATTTAAATTACCCCTCTGAAATTTGCAAATGTATCTGTTGGTCCTAAGGGGTATTTGCATGGCTAAGTTCCAGAGGTGCTTGCAAGCCTTGAAAAAACAGAGAGCACTAGGAATGGCTTGTTTCGCCACAGACAAGGGAAAGGGTTCTCTCTTACCCTCACTGCCCTCTTTCCCCTCCCCCATGCACTGTTTTTACTGAAAATTATTAAACATGCCAGTACATTGTCTGCTGGGTCTGTTTTTGCATTCGTTATGGTAGAAACATCCCCAACTTTTGTTCCAGTAGGTGGAGAAAGACTTAAATCCTAGAAGCACTGCTCATCTACCTTTTTAGGGTATTACAGGTTTAGCTTGAGGGCTGGAAGGTGTCCAGAAAAGTATGACTCAGGGAGAAAAAGACTACTCCCAAAGCACGCAGGGTGGAGTGTCAGGGCCAGCACAGTAACATTCCCAGTGGGGAGACCGGCTGTCTGTAATGCGGAGACACTGGAACATAGATTTGCTTTCACAGAACAAGTGAAACGGAACAAAAGTTTTTTTGACTTCTCATTCTCAGAGGCCCAGTTTCTGCAGGTGTGTGTTTTGCTGACACCTCGTCTTCAGTGTTATTTCAGATGAAGTGCACTTAAAGAGTAGCTCCAACCCATTCCCACCCCAACTAGTTGGCTGCAGAAAGGAGACATTCTGTCGCCCCCATGCCCTGCCAGCCTCCTGCCTTTGGGCAGAAATTGAGCAGCATGTCTCCCTCCAGTGCACTTGCTCTGGGGTTTCCCTCCTTGGTTTTTTTTTGTTTTGTTTTGTTTTTTTCCTTTCTCCTTGGCCAGCCAAAGCCTCTTGTAAAACAGAACCATCATTGGACAATACTACCTTCCTCTCCAGTCGAAAGTAGCTGATGCCCTGAGGGCCCCTACTCCCAGTGCATGCATCCTCTCCTCTAGCCATAGAGGGAGCAGCTCTGGGGGGACAGAGCCTTGTTCACTGGCTGCTAGTGGATCACTTTAGCTTCTCCATGCCTCATTCAGCTCAGCTGAGAATCCACTCTGCCTACAACTGGCCATGATGAATAATGAGGCCACATCTGTGTTCATTGTGGCATCATGTTCTGCATGGGGGTGCCTGATGGAGGCCCCTCTCCTCCTCATCTTGATAAGAGCTTGCACTGAGGAGGGAAGGTGCTGTTTCTCTGTGCTCACTTGACTGCCCCGTCTTTCCATGGGCACTCACTGAGCCAGCCTTCATGTTCTCTCTTAAGTGAGTGCTTTTCAGTGTCACATGTCATAAGCAGGATACACAGTAAGGGCTCAGGCTCAGCACCACCCAGAGCAAGAGGAATAATATTGCCAGAAGTAACAGAAGTAAGTCTATACAGTTGTCCTTTCCAATGAGTTCTGGTTATGAAAATGGCATTGATTGTTTTACAAGTTCTGACTGTAACATATTCTTTTATTAAGACAAGTTTTCATATAATATAACCCTGCCTAGCCTTGAACTCTCCATTTGGCCAAGGCTAACCTTGACCTTCTGATCCTCCTGCCCCTACATTGCAAGTGCTGAGGTCAGCACTTGGTTACAGGTATATACCAACACACCCAGCTTCCGCCCCTCTTTGCAGACAGGTGACACCAGCATATAATTCTAACTACTCAGAAGACTGAGGCAGGAGGCTTGAAAATTTAAGGCCTGCCTTGGCAACTTAGTGAGAGCCTATTACAAATAAAAGCTAAAGAAAGCTGGGGATATAGCTCAGTAGTAGACTACCTGCCTAGAATCTGCCAGCGAAGGGCTAGAAGTATAACTCAGTGGTAGAGCAGTTGCCTAGAAGGCAGGCACTCCACCGCTGAGCTACACCCCTAGCTCTTGCTTTTGTTTTTAGACCTTCTGTCTTTAGGGTCCTCCAACCCAGGACAGAATCTTCAGGCCTCCCAGAGGGCATATGGGGTACCTAGTTTGCTACTGAGAAAGTCAGTGTGCCCTATTGCCCACTGCTCTCAGGGTCTCAAGGTGACCCTGGCCCCCTACCTAGAGCTGGTCCTGGCCCCCTACCTAGAGCTGGTCCTGGGTGAGGAAGGCTTAGCCATAGCATGCTGTTTCTGATACTCAGAACTAAGACCAGATTTCCAGATACAAGAACAGAAAGCACCATTGCACTGTCCAAACCCAGTTTTGCTGAACTCGGTTCATGGTTTATTGCCGGGAAGAAAAATAGTTACTGATACATGTATTTATTTCAGTTGCCACTGAATGCCCTGCATTGGATTTTGTCAGTTGTAGTTAGGAGTTTCTTCGTGGTTTTTGTTTTTTGTTTATAAGGACTGTGGGAAACTGTGTGTTGAACAGGGGATCCCTCTTTGCCAGGATCTGTGCCAGGCAGTGGGGATAGGTTCACAGTGAAAGTAGGGTCTCTGGCAGGATGTCCAGGGAGCCTGACTTGTGCAAGATACTGCATCCTGAGGGTGGGAGAGGGGTAGAAGACATAGGCCTCAACCCAGGGCTACAGGATAGGAGAATGTGTCTGTTCTAGACTGAGCCTTGCTCAAGGATGTGAGCATGTCTCAGGGCCCTACATAGGTGTAGTGCAAGAGTCCACAGGAGGCACTGGCTTATTGGAAGAACAAGTTCTAGATGTTTCCCAGTTAGCCGTGGTCAAGAGGATGGAGCTTGGAAATAAAATGGAATTGTGGGCTCAGAAGGGGGCATCATAGGAGAGGATGGCCATGACGTTATTCTCGGTCAGTGATGAAAAGAAGATGCAGAATGAAGGGAACCCCAGAAAGTCTTTGGGGACGATGTTCAGGGTTTCAGCTGAGCAGGTGCCAGGGTTTGGAAGAGAGGAGACATGGGCTGACCATCTAGAAGCAATAGCTAATATAAGGTTTGATATTTTAGTGCCAGGTTTAAAATTTAACCGACTTCACTTTAAAATAATCTCACTATCCCAGGCTTTATACCAGCTTGACAATATCCCTCTGTCCAGCCTCACATGCATGCGGGGTACATCCTCAGTGCTTTTAGGAGAAAGTCTTGGGAGTGTGGGGACATGTTGGTATGTCAGGAGCTGACAGCCCCAGGGATGTAAAGAATGCTATCTCGGAGCTCCAGGGATACAGTCAGACCTCTCAGATTAACCTGAAGAAAGAATCTTCCCAACTCTCTTCTTTTCCTTCCTTCCTTCTTCCCTCTCTCCCTCCCTCCCATTTTTGAGACACAGTCTTGTATCCCCTGTTTGCCTTGAACCTGATGTGCAGTAGAGGATGTGTTTAAACTTGGAATTCTCCTGCCTTCAACCCCTAAGCACAGGGGTATGTGTAGAGTGCTGGAGATGGAACCCAAGGCTTTGTGCAGTCCAAGAAAGCACTCTATGAATTGAGCTGTATCCCTCGCTCCCTTTTGTTGTTCGGAACAGGGTCTAAACCTGTTGCCTTGGTTGGCCTTAAATTTGTGGTAATTCTCTTGCCTCAGCCTCCCAAGTACTAGGAGTTATATAGCTTGAACCACTCTTAACTAGCCTGAATATTCTGAAGCCCTCAGTGAAATAATTGGCTCAGTCTGAACAGAGAACTAATTTGAATGGAATCACCTATTTTGATTTCTGGACTGTTTCTTAAGGAAACTTTAAAGCCACAAGCAAAATATCTTTGGATGTGGCCTGAAATGACTGCATTAGTCACCCCACAGCAGTGTCCTGCTGCTGGCAAAGTAGATAGTTCCTTAGCGTGGACGTCTTGGGAGTTGTTACTCTGAACCACACATGTATACACTTTTTAAATGTGGGAGCTGCTCACGTGGCTCCTAGTCTTAGCCAGCACCCTCACTTCCAGCCCGGTGTGCAGAGACCTGAACTGGGTTTATCTCTGTCACTGCAAGTGTTCCCTGTTCCCTGCTCTGTTAACAGAGCTGTAATTAACTCACAGGATCCCAGGCAGCCAGATTCGGCCAGGCGCCAAGAAATCAGCCCCAATTACTACATTCACATTGTCAGTAATGCCCACTTCACAGCTTCTGCTAATTTGAAATGGCAAGTTCCAACTTTCCATAGTCAAATTACCATTTTTGTACCGTTCTATTACATGGTGATATTTGTCCATTATTTAGGCTATGTAAACTTGGTATTATAACGACAATTAGTTGTTGTGCACTTTCTGAAATGATTTGCAATTACATCTCTTTAAGAGGCAACCTCAAGTCTGCTCTGATGGACTGAGCAACACATTTGCCTTGGTGCCCCATGCATGTCAGAAGTCAGGTTTTCATAGACCGCTCAGTGCCTTGAGGTTCTGCAGTACAAGTGAACATCTGAGTTGAAGGGTGTGAGGTAGGGATGTGGCTCCGTCTGTAGAGGGTCTGACTGACTTTTGAACTGTGGCTTCCATCTTCAGCACCACATAAACCAGGTGATCCCAGGACTTGGAGGCAGGAAGGCAATGGTTCAAGGTCATACGTGGCTATAGGGCAAATTCAAGGACAGTCTGGAGTATCTGTGTGTCAGTTTGCACACAGGTGCGCATGCAGAATCCAGAGGGAGGGTGTCAGGTGACTTGCTCTATCAATCTCTGCCCTGTTCTCTTGAGCCAGCGTCTCTCACTGAACCCTGGTCTAGGCTGGCAACCAGCAAGCCCCGGAAGTCCCCCTCTCTTTGTCCACTGTAGACCAGAGGTTGCAGGAGCATGTGCAGCCACACCTGGACTCTGAACTCAAGTCCTCGTGCATGTGCTGTGGGGACTCTTCTCCACTGAGCCATCTTCTTTGAGTATCTTTTCAGTACCAAAGTTTTTTGGTTTCTTTTTGAAAATGGAGGCTTTCCTTCCCCACTTGTCAGTTCCTTCAGGCCATCCAAACCCCCAGAGACTTCAGATCTGTGGCCTCAGGTACTATCATTGGCTGTCCTGGTTCAGGGAACCCACCTGCTGGCTCTCGATGCTTGATGGCACTTGCTGGCCTGATTGAGTGGTTTGGGTTTTGGTCCCTTGACAGCAAAGAAACTTCACAAGACCCAGTGTGAGGATGCCAGTGCGCAATCAAAGGACGGTAGCCTCGGTGTGTTGAAATGAGTGTGGAAACTTGGAGGAGGTGTGGAGACACATTTATAGCAATGTGACATTCCAGTGACATCCAAATGGCATTATATTTTATAAAAATCTTGGTGCACAGTGGATTGGAAATTAAAACATCCATCTGGGTAGTGGCTGGGGGTATAGTTTAGTAGTAAAGCACTTGCACAAGTGAGCATTTAATTTTAAGTTGGGGGGTGAGGGCCGAGGGTGGGGGCTCAGTTGGTAGAGAACTTCATGCACACATGAAGTCTTGGGCCATTCACACTGGGTGTGGGGTACAGAGCCTCAGTCCGAGAGGCACTGAGTTTCATCCCTGGCACCGCAGAAAGCAAAGCCAAATCGAGCCAAACAAGCAGATCCACAGGCTGTGCTTTCCCACACAGGTTATTTAGGAAACACTGGTCACTATTGCTATTTAACCCCTTTCTGTGTTTCATAGTAATATTTGAGTGAGCGTGAGTACACGTGTATCCAGGTATCTGTGCCCATGTGTGCATATATATGGAGGCCAGAAGTCAACCTCAGTGTTGCAGGCTGGGAAATGTCTGTCCTGTCCTGAATGTGACCTTGGGTGGGCTGACCACAGCGCTACAAGACCTGACAACCATACAGGCTCTTTTCTAGGTCCCCAGGCCGTCTTTTCTACGTTTTGCCTACACTCCTGCACTTACTTGCCACCCCAAACTCCCAGAGATTTGAGTTACAGTCTTCTCTTTATTCTCCCACATAGCCCTGGAATAGGCTGGGAAACTACACCCCACAGCACATGTTGCGCTGTGTATGTGGCTGAAACTAAGAGCAACCTCCATGTTTGGAAGAGGATAGTAGCAGATCATTTGCCTAGCATGTGCAAAGCCCTGGGTTCTACCCTCAGTACTGCCTGAAATGGGAGTGGTGGCTCACAGCCTGTAGGTCCTAGTACTCCAGAGGTGGAGGCAGCTTCCTCAAGGGTTTAAAGTTAGTCTCTGCTACATAGAGAAATCAAGGCCAACATGGGATACATGAGAATCTGTCTTTATTGCGTGTATATGCACGCTTGTGTGAATATAAACCCCGTTTGTGGGAGTTTGAAGAGGCCAGAGGAGAATGTTAGATCCTTTGGAGCTGCATGGAATTACAGGTGGTTGTGACATGTCTTTTTTTAACATATGTGGGGTACTGCTTATTAGACCCCCAGATTATATAGGCTTCTGATCTCATTATTCCTAAGCTGTGGGCTGAGGCTGGGGTTGAGTGGGTAGTGCTTGGCTAGCATGCATGAAGCCCTGAGCTCTGTCCCCAGCCCCCCCCCTCCACCACCAGATGTGGGGTCCAGAATCACAGCTCCACTTCTCTCCACATTGTCATGTGTGGCTCTATGGTTTCAGGTGGGATGCATGATGGCCATCTTCTGTCTCTCGTACTTGTTCCTTATCTCACACTGAGATGAAGTTAAAAACAGTGGAGGCAGAGTCAGGAGGATCTCTGAGTTCTAGTTCAGCCAGGGCTACATAGTGACACCCTGTCTTAAGAAACAAGCAGAAACGAAGTTTGACTGGAACGCAGTTATGCCCATTTGCCTCCTGACGGTCCCATGGTGCTTCTTTCCACAAATGCCACGTGACCAATGTGACTTACTATCTGACTCTCTGTAGGAAGAGTTCACTGGCCCTTCCTTGGTGCACATACTCGATCCTACATGCACAGTCACTACAACAACCATCTGACTTGGTCGCTCTGCCTCCAGTTTGTCTCCTTTTCAGTCTGTCTGTCTCCACACCCAGTCTTCCTAAGCTGCTGTCCTATCAGCTGTTTCCCATGATGGCAGTCTACTCATAGCGCCCTAACTATACATGTTCCCAGGGAATCTGGTCCCTGAATACTAAATAGCACCAGTAATTTCAAGGCCCTGAAAAGTCCTGCAGAAAAGACAGTTACTCAATGTGGGTTAGTCTGATAATTTGTCTGGGTCCACTCATATCCTTCAGTGAGGGATGGCAAACTTACATGGTGAAGTGATGGTCAAGGACTGCAGGCTTGTCCGGCCACTCAGCCTGTTGTACCTTCTCAACTCTGCTTTAAGCCTGCTTCACATCAGATGTAAGTGATGCAAGTATCCATGTCTAGATGAAATGTTATTTAAAACAAATAAGCAAGCAAGCAAGCAGGATACTGATCAGATTTGGCCCTTGGGCTGTGGTTTAGGGAACAGTGGTCCTCAAAGTATGTTTTTTCCCTGCAGAACTTGTTAGAAATGTATATCCTCAAATATCTGAGACTATAGGGCCCAGGCCAGCACTCCGCGCCTTCACCAGCCTCTGTGTTGAGGCTGACTCCAGCATTCTCGAATGTTTTCTCCTAGCAATTGTTATGTGGGTTGTTGAGTCCCTGCTGCTGTCACACCTTGTACGTGGAGGTGTCAGCTCAAACAGTATGTATGGAGCCCTAGCCGCCTATCTTGATCTGTTGGTTTCCTTGTCTATATATACTCCACAGCCATCTGTGTACACCTGACTGGGACACTTGTCCCGTGTGTTCTGCTACCTGCTGGCTTTCCTCTTTGCACATGGGCTCTGCAGTTGGCTGTTGCACCCACCTTGGTTTTGCAACCGCCAAGGTGCATGCTGAACATGAATACTCTTAATACTTGGGGAAGCAGAGGAACTGAGCTGTGAGCTCTTGTGCCTGGCTGTGGTCTGTGGTCCACATGCTGTGTGATTCTGTGTGAGGAGGAGTGGGGAAGTGGAGTCAGCAACTCAGGGGTTCCTGATTTTCCATGGTTCTGAGAAGTGCTCATGGTGGGAGGCCTTGCAGTCATTTCCTCTTCTTACTCCACTCTGACTCAGGGATTGATTGATGTTTGGAAATTGTGACTCATCTTGTTAGGGAAGGAACAGGAAATTTTCTTCTCTCCCACCCCCCTGCCCTTCAAATAGGTAATAAATAAAGGCAGCTGACATCACACTTGGTGCAGTAGGCATGGTTCGAGTGCAGAGCTGCTTTTCAGAGTCAGACACTTGCACAAAGGCACCCGACGAAAACTGTGCTTTTGTCCCGCCTTCTAAGTAAAATTGCAGAGGTGCTCTGTGGGTTTGTACCCCTCTTTGAGAAGATCTTCAGGGAATTTCATTCCATACAAGTGAAGTTCACCTACTTTCTCCTTTAGTGAGAGATGTGAGAGTGGGCCACACCACCTCTGAGTTTCCAAGTGAGTGCATAGGGTGGTGAGTAACAATGGTTTAAACTAAATGTGAAAGAGTAAGCCGTTCCAGGTTTACACCATGGACCAAATATAGATTATCTGGACTCTAGGCTGGGGCTCAGGCTGGTGCCATGTTGCCGGCGACTGTAGGTCTCCTGTTTTGTCTCACAGCCTCAAGTAGTCAGCTGGATGCCCAGTTTTTGCTTTTAGGAGTCACCTTCTGGGATCTGAAGCGATAACTCAGTGGATAAAGGCTGTAGCTGTGTGAGCCAGAAGACCTGAGTTTGGATCTGTAGCACTCACATTAAACACAGAACGTAGATGTGCTTGTCTCAGTGTCGTGAGGGGGTAGGGGGGGTGTCAGGAGGGTCTCTGGGCTTGCTGGTGGGAGCCTAGCTCCAGTCACAGTGGAAGCACCCTGTCGCAAAGGAATAAGGCAGCATGATAGAGTAGAACACCTAATGTCCTCCCTGGGCACATGGGTGGACACACACACATACACACACTGCTCTCATATTGCTGTAGTGTCAGAACGCCTAAGAAGCATTTTGCATCTACCTTTTCATGTTCTCTGTGTTCATTGTGACCCAAGAGTCTTAGATTCTTGATTATGGGTAACTTGGGAAAAAACAAACATCATTTCAAATTGTGACTTAAAGTGTGGGATCAATAGATGGTAGCCATTGGATTTTTTTTTTCTAATTATTATTGCTATTCTTGTTACTTGCCAGGCTCGATATCCAGTGTGTCTCAAGAAGGACCTCTTCACTGGGGTCTGTACCACCTGCTGGAGTCTAGGCAGGTGCTCTACCATTGAGCCACACCCCCAGCACCTCACTGGGAGATTCTAGGCAGGTGCTCTACCACTGAGCCACACCCCAGCCCCTCACTGGGGGATTCTAGGCAGGAGCTCTACCACTGAACCACAACCCAGCCTCTCACTAGGGGATTCTAGGCAGGTGCTCTACCACTGAGCCACACCCTCAGCCCCTCACTGGAGGATTCTAGGAGGGTGCTCTACCACTGAGTCACACCCCATCCCTTCACTGGGGGATTTTAGGCAGGTGCTCTACCACTGAGTCGCACCCCAACCTTACTGTATATATAGCAACCTCATGTTGTACACTGGTACCATTTTGTCTCCATTGTTGATGGCAAGACACTGTGGTATAGACATTTCCAGAATTACTCGTGTCTGACCACATAGCTGTTGGCACACATGTGGATCCATTGTGTACCTTGCCTAGCAATCACAAGCCACAAGCTACATGCTCCACTGTCTCCCACAATGCTGGGACTCGAGTCTCACAAGATAGAAGGTGAATTGCACAAAATACTTCAACATAGATGTTGAAATGAAATGTCCAGGTGCCTTGCCTAGAATCTTCCAGTGAGAAACTGGAGGTAGGGCTCAGTAGTAGAGTGCCTGCCTAGAATCCTACAGTAGGAGGGCAGGGGGTGTGGCTCATCAGTAGAAAGCTAGCATGGCAAGAGGCCCTAAGTTCAGTCTCCATTTCAACACTGGAAAAATGTAAAGAGATAAATAGAGCCAATTTGGTGGGTAGCAGGCAATGTCATCACATCTTCATCTCTTACCATAAAATGTGCCCCATGCAGCCCCCGTGGAAATGAGGATTGTCTGCAGGCTCACGGTACCTGTGAGCGCTGTGACACTGTCCCTCTGACGCTGGCTGAGGTCATTTCCCTTCCTGTGTTAGGCTCAGCCTGTACAGAAGCAAACTGGTTATATTTGGCGCCAACTAACTTGTTGGGGAATGACAGCAGACACGCAGATTAGGATCTGACTCATAGCATATTTAGTTCAAATAGGTCAGTTTTAAAAAACTCAAATGGATTTTGAATCAGCTTTTCTCTCAGATCTTTTAAAAGGGTGTGGTGGGACCACAGTGTGTTTACTTAAGTCCCTTTTAAAAACTGGCACCTGATGCACTTTAGATTTTTATGACCCGCTAGTTCGGAATCACTGTTCAGGGGGAAAATTCAACGTGTGCTCAGTGTCATGAACAAGACCGTGCATCCTGTGCTATTCCCAACAGTAAAACACAGTCGAGTGGGATGGAGGTAAGAAAGGATAGTGGGAGGTGAAAATGTCAACAGACATACATACATGTATGGAATTGCCAAAGAAAAATGAATTCAAAAGGGACAACCTAAGAGGTATTTTATATCAGATTAATTCATTGAAATTGCATAAGCAATACTGTTTTCTGAGACTGTTTATTAAAAGCAAGAAAAAAAATTGCCAAACAGGGGGGTATACACCTGTAGTCACAGGGCTTGAAAGGCTACTATGGGAGGCTCCTGAGTTCTGGGCTGTCTTGGCTACATAGCAAGACCATGTCTCAGCAGCCTCCCAACCCCCAAAAATGACATGGAAAATATCATGATATAACCTAAGATTTGCAGATGTTCCTTTAACCTTATTTTATTGAAGAAAAGAAAAAGTGTAAAGACCACACAAATACATGCCCATAGAGCTAACATAAGCAAATATTGAACATAGTGTGACATGGGCCAGTGAGTGTGTGTGTGTGTGTGTGTGTGTGTGTGTGTGTGAGAGAGAGAGAGAGAGAGAGAGAGAGAGAGAGAGAGAGAGGGCGTTCTGATATGCATTGGACATACCATGCAGAGAGAGAGAGAGAGGCCGTTCTGATATGCATTGGACATACCATGATGTGGAGATCGAAGAACAACTTCCAGCAATCATTTGTCTTCTTCCGTTATGGATCTGGGGATCCAACTCAGGTTGTCAGTTTTTACAGTAAGCATTTGGATAAACAATTATTTAATTGTTCACCCCACCAATCCAATTTTGTTTTCTAAGATGACAAGGTCTATTATTGGCCTGGAACTCACCATGGAGGTTAGGCCAGCTGGCCAGCAAACCCCACGGATCTGCCTTCTCTGCTTCCCCAGCTCTGAGGACACAAATGTGATCCACCACACCAGCTTTTTTTGTTTGTTTGTTTTCAGAACTTGGATTGTTGCAAGGCAAGCTCTTTACCGACTGAGCTATTTCCCCAGTCTTCCCCCAACATTCGTAAGTAGGAAGTAGAGGTCAGCAGAGCCTGGACCACTGGACCTTCAGAATCCCAACCTTCTCTGTACTGACTGTGGTCTGTGGACCACTGCCTTGTAAAGTCAAAAGTGATTATAACTAGGTATCACTAGCCCTCCTTTTTTTCCTTTTTATTTGGGTACAAGTTCTCATTACGTTCCTGAGGCAGGCCTGGAAATTGTAATTCTCCTGCCTCAGTCTCCCTGCTAACTTTAAGGAAACACAGAGCTGGGTGTGCAACAGTTAGGAGATACGGCTCACATCATTTCTGGATTGCCCTTCCTCCTATTCCCTCGTCTGCACAGGTGGTTCTCTATTCCCTTGTCACCTCATCCCATATTAGATTTTTATATTCTGTTCTCTAAATGATGTGTCTTTCTGGTCATTTGCCCATCAGATACAATTCACCCTAACATGGTATCTGTCTAGTTTGAGCACAGAGGCCTGGATATCCCTCCTCAGTCCCTCCAAGGCCCTCCTGCTTTCTCGGGTGGTGTGAATCAGGCGGTGAAGAAGCTCACGTCAAGCCTGTAATTCTCTTTCTGTTGAAACTGATAATGTTGAGGGTGGAGTGCACAGGTTCAGCCTCTTTGTGTGCATGTCTCTCTCTTTCCTTTTGTACAAGAAGTATATTCTTTCCTGTCGTGTTTGTTCCTGCTTGATTAGGGAAGCTGCTGTTTTCATTGTTTAATTAATGGGAACATGTTCTCCTTAGGATCTCACAGTGGACAGGTTTTCTGTTTGAACATGGTGCAACGTTTGGACCCTTTTAAGCCTAGTTACATGCTTACCTCTTTATAGGGCAATAACCTGGTTCATTTTGCAACCCTTTTCAGACGAGCATTGTTCTTTGGCCATTTTAATAAGATGTTGCTACCACCGAGAAACCCCAGGCTGGCACAGCTGCTTCATAGCACATGGCCCTTAAAGTGCATTTTGGGGATGTTTTGTAACAGGCTTCTTCCACCCTACACTCCAGTCACTCGCTGTGTACCTGAACATTATTACCACTGTCTGTATATTGTAATTTCTCTGGGTCTGTTTTATTTGTAGTGAAGGGCCCTGTGTTTGTCCTGCCCTGTTTTAGGTTTTGTTAGGGAGATTCACATGTTGAAGGGACTGACATTAAATTATATGACTTAATTTGTGGGATCTCTTTTCGTACCAAGGTTGGAGAAAACTTATAAAGAGCCCCTTAATGTTTCTTCCTTATCTCCCCCCCCCCTTTGGGTGAGTGTGGACATGTTTTAAGGCGATCTCAGTATATAGCCCAGGTTACCCTCAAACTCCGCTGTCCTCCTACCCCAGCCTCCCTAGTGCTGGGAGTACACGGATGTGCTACCACGCCTGTCCTAAGGAGTCTGGTCGTAGAAAGAGAATCTGGTGGGCTAGAAGGTGTTCTTTTCCTGAACATTTATGCTGCTTTGACAGTTTGGCAAGGTGGCTCCTTCCTCTCCCCACCCCCCAGTAAATGTTTCTTAGTGGTTACCCAGTTTAAACAGGGCACTTGGGCAAGGCATCTCAGTGTAGCAGGGCGAGAGCCCTGAAGTGGCCTTGTACAGTAGACAGACAGGATGAAGGTGCTGGGCATTGGGGAGCCTCAGCCCTCTGGGACTGAGGCTCTCTGTAAGAGGAATCTACCCAGGATTAGGTTTGCAGGGTGGCAGTGAGGAACACAACTGGCGTTTGGAGAACTTGAGACTGTAGTGAGCCATCCAAGAAGAGCTAGGTAACATGCTAGCCCTCAAGAATAAGGTGTGAATCGGGGTATAGATATGGGATACACTGACTAGAAACAGGTGCCATCCATATGCCTTTGTCACCTCTGTCCATGGATCGTGGGGGATTTGGGTTTTGTTTGTTTGTTTGTTTGTTTTAAGATTTATTTATTTTATGTATAAGTGCTCTATTTGCATGTACACCTGCATGCCAGAAGAGGGCATCAGATCACATTGTGGATGGTTGTGAGCCACCATGTGGTTGCTGGGAATTGAACTCAGGACCTCTGGAAGAGCAGCCAGTGCTCTTAACCACTGAGCCATCTCTCCAGCCCAATTTTTTTTAAAAAACATTTATTTATTTACTTTATTCCATTGGTGTTTTGCCTGCATGTATTTCTGTGTGATGTTGTAAGGTCTTGGAATTACAGACAATTGTGAGCTGTCATGTGAGTGCTGGAAATTGAACCCAGGTCCTCTAGAAGAGCAGTCAGTGCTCTTAACCACTGAGCTATCTCTCCAGCCCCATGGGGGATTTGTTTAACCTCCCATTCTTGTGTCTTTTGATGGACCATATAAGGCTTTTTCTTTTTTTTTCCTTTTTGGCTTTTCAAGACAGGGTCACTTTGTGTATCCTTGGGTGTCCTGGAACTCACTCTGTAGACCAGGCTGGCCTCGAACTCACAGAGATCCACCTGCCTCTGCCTCCTGAGTGCTGGGATTAAAGGCATGCGCCACCACACACCTGGCTCCATACAAGGTTTCTCTGAGGACCCAACTCAGTACACATAAAAATGTTCTTTAAATTTTTAAACTTACTTTTATGTATATGGGGCCAAAAGAGGGCATCAGATTCACTGGGACTGGAGTTACACATGGTCGTGAGCCACCATGTGACTCTGGGTTTGAACCTAGATCCTCTGGAAGAGCAGCCAGCGCTCTACGTATTCCTCTGATCTAGCTCTCCAACCCACAGAGATACTCTTGTCAACTCTGAACCAGCTATATTAGTTATCACCCTCATCATTAGTCTTAGGTGAAAATGTCATTTGCCACAACCATTTGGGAGGTGAGGCCCATGACAGCCCCACATGGAAATTCACAGTACACAGGATCATCTGTTTGTTCCTTTAGCCCCAGATCAGCTGTTATTAGAACAGCGGAAGCCGTATATTTTAAAAAGCAGACAAGTCTAGCCACACTTTGAAGTGTTGCACAATCATTAAAAATCATGCTGGTGTGGCAAGTCTGTAGAACAGGCAGCAGGATAAAGATGGGAGAAAACAACTTAGGAAGTACGAGTGCATTAGCACGATCTCAGGAGAAATGCACTGACACTACTGGACGAAGCATGGCTTAGGGGCGGGACCACAGGGGTAGGACCACTGCAACTTTACTCTCCATTCCACCTGCTTTAAAAGCACTGTCATAACAAATGCTGCTTTGTCACCAGGAACAAAATAAGCAGTTGTGGGCTGGAGAGATGGCTCCATGGTTAAGCTGCTTGCTCCAGAAGCTTGAGGACAGGAGTTCAGGTCCCCATCACCCACATAAGTGTGAGGTGGGCTACAAGTGGGGATGGGATTCCTAGATATAGCCTATTAGCTAGACTAGCTGAATCAGAGAACTCAGGGTTCAGCAAGAGGTTGCCTCAGTAGATAAAGTAGAGACTCACAACAGAAACATCTGACCTCTGTGCACTCACACATTCCACACAAGAAACAACTGAAAAGACATAAGCACTCCCAGCAGAGCCCCCTCTTCCCTTCAGGGTGGACTGGCTGAACCAGAAAGACAGACAGCTTTTAAATATTGCCTGCAATTCACTTTCCCTCAAAACACCATCTCTCACTCCTGGCATTGTACATGTGTGTCTGGGATTCAGAAACTTAGCATACAGAACCAAAACGTTCCCATACAGAGTCTCAACTTATTCTGTCTACCCTTTTGGTGTCTCTTACTTTACAACGAAAAAAACCCAGCAGGTACCTTGATTTGTTTTGCTTGGATTTTTCGAGACAGGGTTTCTCTGTGTAGCCCTGGCTGTCCTGAAACTAACTCACTCTGTAGACCAGGCTGGCCTCAAACCCAGAGATCCATCCAGCATGTACCTTTAATCCCAGTGCTCAGGAAGCAGTGGCAGGTCTCCATGAGTGCAAGCCCTGCCTGTCTATATAGCGAGTTTTAGGCCAGCCAAGACTGCATAGTGAGACCCTGTTTCCAAAACTAAAACCACCTTTTTTGGTTGCCGCATAAGCCCAAGCTAGTCAACATTCTAACATGGAAGGGGGAGAGACATGTAAGCCCCCACCCCTGAGGAGGGATGAACAACTTATGGGGGATGGAGATGGCCCCATGCCTAGGAGTTTATGGTCAGTACAAATTGGTGGATTAATTCATTTAAAAAAGTAAAAAAGAAGAAGAAAGAAAGAAAGAAAGAAAGAAAGAAAGAAAGAAAGAAAGAAAGAAAGAAA
>CAJQZJ010033880.1:1435040-1459986 GCA_907164525.1 Lophiomys imhausi | reverse complement strand
GAATCCCCCAGTGAGGGGCTGGGGTGTGGCTCAGCGGTAGAGCACCTGCCTAGAATCCCCCAGTGAGGGGCTGGGAGTGTGGCTCAGTGGTAGAGCACCTGCCTAGAATCCTCCAGTGAGGGGCTGGGTTGTGGCTCAGCGGTAGAGCACATACCTAGAATCCCCCAGTGAGGGGCTGGGGTGTGGCTCAGTGGTAGAGCACCTACCTCGAATCCCCCAGTGAGGGGCTGGGGTGTGGCTCAGTGGTAGAGCACCTCTCTAGAATCCCCCAGTGAGGTGCTGGGAGTGTTGGCTCACTGGTAAAATATTCACTTACAAGTCCCTCCATATTAAATGCATATCAAGAGCTGGGCACTAGGATATCTAACTCTGTCTGTGTGGGCTTCTTGGTCTGTCTAGTTAGTCCAGCATCTCTGTTGCTTGCTCTCTTTATTGTTGTTATGGTGCTAGGGTGGAACTCGTGGCCATGTGCAAACATTGACCTCTGAGCTACAAACTTGCTTTTGTGTTTTAAGTTTCTGTCTGTCTGTGACTGTCTCTGTCTCTGTCTCTCTCTCTCTCTCTCTCTGTCTCTCTGTCTCTGTCTCTCTCTCTCTCTCTCTGTGTGTGTGTGTGTGTGTGTGTGTGTGTGTGTGTGTGTGTGTGTGTGTGTGTGTGTGTGTGTTTAGGCCCAGGAAGATTCTAATATCCTTTGCCCCTCAAGTTGTCCCTGATGCCTGAAAGAGAGACAGGGAGGGTTAGGTGAGGGTCCACCTTGTGGGGAGACACTTGAGATTTACCTTAGGTCTCGAACTGGCAGTTCCTTGGCTATGTTGCTTTGGGTTGAGGACTCAGCTTCCACTCTCCTTCTTCGGGAGTAGAGGGCCTGGGGAAGCTCCTACGGGCCCCTAGTCTGTTCTAGCAAGTCCTGCCAATGGCCTCTTCAGACTATTGGTGAACTTGCTATATGAGAGCTGATCCCAAAGGCACCTCAAAGAAACAACTCTGGTGGGCAAACTGAAATATGCCCTGTAATTCTAGAATTTGGAGCCAAGACAGGTGGGGCGTGAGTTCCAGACCATAGTGGGCTACATAGTGGCCCTGTCTCAAAACATACACGAACACATTGTTGCTGTGACTCCAGTTGTCGGAGTGATGGCCAAGCATGCACAAAGCCCGGGTATCTACTCCAGTATAACCAGGCGTGGTAGTGAATGCCTGTAAACTGAGGAGGAGAAGGCAGCAGAAGGATCAGGAGTTCAAAGTCATACTTGGCAACTTTGCAAGTTTGAGGCCAGCCCAGGCTATATGAAACCTTGTTAACGAAAAGGGAGGGAGGGACAGAGACACCTTGAACTTGGGAGATGTTATAGATGTATTCCACGTCACACTTCTATAGTTCTCCTGTGTAGGAAAGTAGGGTCCTCTCTGTGGAGAGCCCTTCACTGTAAGTGCAGCTCCGCACGTCCACCTCTTCAGCAGGGGCATTAAAGAAACCCACGCTACTCATAGCTGAAGGGCTCAAGACATCTCAGTCCTAGCCTGAAATAGTTGGAAGCTGAATTTTAAGCCTCTTTTAGCCAGATCAAAGAAACCCAAACTTCTAAAAATACCAAATTAGCTTTTTAAGCATAGTTTCTATCTTTAGTTGAAATGTGTGCAGTGTGTGCTTCTGGAATGTACTTAACCATATCCAGAGAAGTTAGCATCTACCTGGAAAAATGAAGTGTTTGGCCTGCAGTAATAACTGACCTCCCCTCACAGCAGGACTTGGGATTCCACAGAATAAATGGGGCCTTCTCCTTTCTCCTTCTGAATCTGCCTCTGTCTCCTTGTTGGATTTGGTGCCCAAAAGAGGCACCAAATATATATATATATATATATATATATATGTAGTTTTAAAAATATATTTTAAGTTCATGTATCATCATACTAGGACAGTTTTTCTTTCTTTAAAAAAGAAAAACCACTTCCCTCCCACGTGCGTATCTGTAGTCCCCCACCGAGCCATGTAGGTATGCATGAGTGTGTGGTGAGTGCAAGGCTAGAGTAGGGTGTCAGGTGTTCTCTATCACGCTCTGCCTTATTCACTTGAATCTACAGCTAGGCTGGCTGCCTGAAAGCCCCAGCGATCCTTGTGTCTCTGACCTCACAGCACTGGAGTTGCAGGTGCGTACAAGGCCACACCTGGCTTTTACACCGGTGCTAAGAATCCAAACTTGGTCTTCAAACTTCTGTAGCAAGTGCTCTTACCCACTCATCTGTCCCCTTACCTAGTACTGTGGGGTTTAGGCTTTTTGTGGGTTTGTTTGTTTTTTTGAGACATGGTTTCTCTGTGTAACAGAGCTCCTCTGGCTGTTCTGGATTAACTTTGTAGACCAGGCTGGCCTTGAGATCCACGTGCCACTGCCTCCCAAGTGCTGGATGAAGGGCATGTGTCACCACGACCAGCAGTACTGTGTTTTTTAAAGAATGTGATGATACAATATTCTTTAAGTCTATCTTCCCCCTCCCCCTAGTGGTGCCATCTTTGAGACCCAACTCTGAATGACATGTTTGAGAGCATCCGGTTTGCAAGTCATGTAGCTCAGAACGCTTATTCCTACCCAGGGCAGACTGAAATATTTGTATTTGAGTTTCAAATGTGTTCTGTGATGTGTATGCAACAGATCGGCCCTCTTAATTGCTGTGCTTGTTAACATTCAAATGAGGTTTCAATCTGGAGCCAGAATTGACTGACAGTTGCAGAATGTGGCCCAGAATCTCACTGAGTGATGTGGAATAGGCAGCCGAGGTAGAAAACTCCAGACAGACCACTCCCAGAGAAGTCGGCAGACTTGACATTCAATACTTCCACAACGACAGATACTTGCTTCAGACGGCACTTCATGCCAGGTGTCATATGTGGACTGCTCAGACTCCACAAAGGGGTCTGCGGGTGGCAAAATCAGCCTCCGGGAGTACACGGACTCCAGTCTATCATCTTGGGTTTCTCAGTTCGTACCCAAAACCATCCAGGTCTGGGTCAGCTGACTTTCTTGGAGTGGAAAGGTGCTTGGGCTCTCTGGAGACCTTGGATTTCCTCCAGTTTTGCCTACAGTCAAGGGAAGTGAAATGAACAATTTGTCCTCGGCATCTACTTTCTGTATGGCTGATCCCTGCTAAGGACGTCAGCTAAGCTGATGTCAGTGACCGCCTGGACAAGACACTTCTCCATTATGTATCTGAGGAAACTGAGGTCAGACAGTCACTATCCTGCACAAGCCTGTGACAGACCTAATACCAAGTCTGAGTTCATTGACCCCCGACATCACACTGTTGTCACTCTGCCATGACTGCCCTTCAGCTGACTGTGTTTTACTCAGTTCTACACTTTCCAACAGCTTTCCTAGGTAGAGCTGACTCACTCTGACAAGCAAGACAGAGACTAGCATTGATGCAAAAGAAAAGGAAGTGAAATCAAGGTCTGATAAGCCAGGCAGTGGTGGCACACACCTTTAATCCCAGCACTTGGGAGGCAGAGGCAGGCGGATCTCTGTGAGTTCCAGGACAGCTAAGGTTACACAGAGAAACCCTGTCTTGGGGGGAAAAAGCAATAAATCAAGGACTGACAAACAGACCCCAAATTGGGCAACTTTTCAAAGTACATCTCTGGCCCTATACTCTTCATAAAGATGAGTCATGGACTTTACCATAAGCTTCCCAGAAGCCTAGTAGATAAGTCTCACTGTTCATGAGCTGAAAACATAGTGCGAGTAGAGGAGACGCATGGCTGCTTATGGTACGGAGATTTACCCCCAAGATCCCATGAAGGGGTGTGCGGCTCAATGCTGGTTATAAGTTTCTGGCAAGTGTTTGCCATGGTGTGCATATATCTTGTAGGTTCTGCAAGAAGAGGAAGAGAAACCCCAGGCTCTGTGTTATTCAGTGAGGGTGGCGGTTGACTTCAGAGTCAGCAAACACAGCAGGCAAGGCCTACTAGAACTAGAGTAACACTCCTTTCCCTTGTGGATCTGCTTGCTTCCTTCTTTGGAGTACATGTTGTTGTAGGCAAGGTGGTCTTCAAAATTTTCTTGGCCAGCTGGCTTGAAGGAATTTCTGGGAAGGAGTAGATATTTATCAGAACCTGAAGTCATTGAATACCTTGATTCTGGGGGTGTCTGTTATTGTTTGTGGTGCCCATTGTGCCCTTATCATCTCTGTCCAGTATATTCCTATGCTTGGTTCAGCCAACAGGGAGAGGGACTGACTCTCCTCACACTTTAATTTCTGCTTCCAGCATTTTAGCTGGGTCTTCTATGGGCCAGTCACGTGAGGCCAGTCACGTGAGACCAGTCCTATCTATCTAGAGAGGCATCAGTGGGTGGAAGGAGGATCCTCAGGTGACTGTTAGGAGTAGCTGCCACACAGCTGTCTTTTTGCCTTCAGGGATGTCACCATAGGCTGCCAAAGAGGCATGATCTGTCACCACTGTCCCACAAGGGTTTTGGTTTTTGACAGGCCTTAGGAATCCAACCCAAGACTTTGCACATATGCTATACTGCTGGGCCACACCCTAAACCCTAATATGACTGTAAAGTACGAAGCTCTTTTACTTTTGGCTTCTTTCCTTTGGCTCTAAAAGTGATGCTTGGGTTCCAGGAATTACTTTCAAGCAATTAAAGAGAAGCACCAAGTCTTATCACTAGATCCTCATCCAGGCCATGAATCCTGCCTTCAGTGTGATTTAGCCATGTTAGGCACACTTTCTCTGGTGGAGGACATACCCCTTTGGGTTCTTTCTGTATCTTGAACTGGCCTCTTAGCCCTCAGCTCTCAATGCCACTGACCTAGTCAGGCCTAGTGGCATAGACCTATCGTTTGAAATGCTCATTTCAAAAGTTAGACATCAGACACACAAAGGAGAAGTCACTTGGCCAGGGCACCATCCCTGAAACTCTCTATTCAGCAAGTTCTCATATAAACCACATCACTGAGTTTCATTTTGTCCCCATTTTACAGATTGTTAGGAAATGAAATCCCGCTTTGAATTTCCCAAACTACTGATGAAATCTTAAGTGTTGTGAAGTGACGAAAGAAGCAAGAAGCTAGGAAGCTAGGAGGCTTTGAATCCTAGCTTACAGGAAACTAATTAATAGAAAATCTAATTCAGGCAGCCTCGGGAAACATCCCACATTAAGAGATGAAAGTTCATGAAATTGGGATCTAATTCTATAATCTAAACATAGATAGAGATATATTACAGACTGACCTTTCCCACCGAGCACAGTGTCGCTTGCAGACTCTTAAGAAATACCTTTTGTGTTACAGAGAGGAGAGAAAGCTTATGGGGTGACAGCTAACAGGGACAGGGAGAGCCTGGGCTAGCTTTATCTTCTTAAGTTTTATAGTAAGAGTACATTTGTGGAGTCCAGCATGGTTGTTCATGCCTGTAACCTTAGCAATCAGAAAATCATGATAGCCATGAGGTTATCCTTGCTGACAGAGACAGAGTGAGATATGTCTCACAATGCAAAAACAAACAAAACACATCGTCAATACTACTATCCAGTGATGTCATTTGGTACCTTTGGCCCATTTTTTTTTTTCCTGGTGGATTTCTTGTTTTGTCTTGCTGTTCATTTGTTTCTAAAGAATGTGGCATTAATTCTTTATATATTTCATCTTATGTATATTTTCCCCAAATCTACCATTTTCCTTGTCACTATAAATGTAGCCTCCTACCTGGGATAGTCACTGTGGAATTAGAAGTTTTTTATATGACAACAGTGTATGGTGTGAGGTACAGGGATCTATTCCCTGCCTCAAATCAATAGCTAGTTTTCTCAATGCAAGCATTGTTTTATTTGTTTTTACTATTTAATTTGATTTTTTGGTTGGGGAGGGGGGTCTTCCTTTTTGTTTTGTTTTGTTTTTCAAGACAGTGTTGTGTATCCCATGCTGGCCCCAAACTCAAGGACGACCTGAAGCCCTGGTCCTCCTGCCTCAGCCTCCTGAGCTCTGGGATGATAGGTGTGCAGCGCTCCAGCTGCAGCCTTCTTTTCAGCATTCTAACAAAGTCCCCCCCCCCCCCCCCCCCCACCGTGATGGAACCCTTACTTAGCACACGAGTACCTGAGTCCAGTTCCCAGCTCCACAAAAAGAAAGCCTCTCTTAATCAAAGTTTCTTTAGGATGGTTTTTAAAAGGTGAGAAATATGTTCAAAGATATGCCTACGCAGCTATTGTTTGAAAACTCAGAAAGGGTTTTGAAATGATTGACCCCCTCAAAGCCGACATTTAAGACAGGAAAGCCTGAGGGCGTTCAGCTGTAAATCAGTGTACTGTAGACCGTCCTTTCTTTCCCTGCCTTTTAAATTGGCTATTAGGCTAGGCTGGCCGGCCAGTGAACTCGAGATCCTCCAAGCTGGCACTGGGAGCATGCTGTGGGTTCTGGGAGTTGAACTCTGGTCCTCGTGCTTTTGCAGCAGTCATTTTACTCACTGAGCCATTGCCCCAGCCTCGAACTGAAGTAAATTTAGAGCTGTTCAATAGGTGCAGTTATGTCACCATCTTAAATGCCAAAATCCCGCTGCAATTCCACTGAATCTTTAAAAGTCAGGGAAAGGGGGCTAGAGAGATGGCTTAGTGGTTAAGAGCACACCCAGCACCCACATCAGGCAGCTCACAACTGCTTGTAACCTCAGCTTCAGGGGCTCTAACTCCTGGCTTTAGTGGGTACCTGCCCTCATGGACAGACAGACAGACGCCTCTCTCTCTCTCTCTCTCTCTCTCTCTCTCTCTCTCTCTCTCTCCCTCCCTCCCCCCCTCCCTGTAGGGGAGCTAGGAGCTAAGGACTAAGATGTCAAGTTGAAATCCGACCTGTTTACTGTCACTACACAGGGCAGGCAGGGTGAGTGTGAAAGTCAGAAAGAATCAACTGATAAAGTCTTAGTCACTTCCTTGTCATGGTCACCTCCTCCTCCCTACGATTTGGTTTTCTTCCCGATCTTTGCTGTCCCTTGTCATCCTGGAGGGTCTAGCAGGCCAGTGTTTGTCCCTTCCTAGCCCTTCTCACTCCTGTGAGTCTTAGTGTTCTGGTGTCTGGGGGCCCTGTTCTTTGGTGTTTCCAATTCAACTTTTTCCTATCCATTTCATATTTATTTATTTAGCTTTTTTGAACAAGGTTTCATGAATGCCTCCAACTTGCTATGTAGCTGTGGCTGGCCTTCAGTCTTCTGTCTCAGTTTCCCAGAATGTGGCTTCCATGTGTTTGCCACCACATTGAACACCTGTTACTTTTAAACACTACCCACATCTGTACTGACATTAGCTCCAGGGTTCTAATGCCTGCTCTGTTCAACATCTGTATTTGAAGAGACACCTCAAACTTCATAGGATTTAAAAGAAGAAATATGATTTCTCCACCACATTCCCTGCCAGTAGCTGGGTCCTCTAGGAAATGAAATCACCAGCCACAAGCCACTCAAGGTAAAAGTCTTATGTGACCTGGTTTCTTCCCAGTAGCCTGTCTAGCATTGTGGGTCTTCTCCCTGCTACACTGCTGTTATTGTCATAACCCATCCCACAATAGTTCTGTGTTCACCTCCATGTCCTCATCCCAAAGCCCAGTTTAACTTTTAATAGTAAAATTCAGATCTTACAGTCCTGTCTGTCCCCCACCCAGTACCTCCTGATACATTCTTGTTCCTGGCTCCATGCCACTGCCACATACTGAATTCCCTGAACTTGCCTGGCTTACAGTCCCACTAGGGGGTTAGAGGCAACTACTCTACCACCGAGCCATGCCCTAGTCCCTCAAGCTTTCTAACACTGTTCCATGCCCCCAGCCCAGAAATGCTCTTCTTTAAATGATTACTCACAGGTGACCATGTCTGTCTTAAGAAATTAAGCTTCAAAAAGGAAAGGGAAGAAAGGAGATTTTGGTAGTGAACACTATCACTGTAACAGATACCCAGGGAAATGGATATATCAAGAGAAAAGGTTCAAAAGTTTCAGAGGCTGCTTTGTGCCAGTGGCAGTACAATGAAACATGGTGGAGCAGAGCTGGCCATCTCATGGCCAGGAATTGAGAGAGAGAAAGCAAGAATCCGTATCCTATCATCCTCTTTGATGGCATTTTCCTTCCCCCTCCACATGACCTAAAGCTATCCCAGTTGTTCCATCCCTCCCAGTTCCAGCCACTCCCAAAGAGCAGGGGAGCAAGCCTTTTTAAAGCATGTGTCTTGAAGGACATCCAAATTAAAGCAAGTAATTGCCCAGTGGTCCAGGTCTATAACTCCAGCACCCAGGAGGCAGAGGCAGGGGGATTATACCACGTTCAAAGACAGCCAGGGCTATAGAGTAAGACCCAGTCTTAAGTAAGACCCAGTGTTAAAACAGAGCAGAACACTCAGGCCGGTTTTGCTGCCCACCTCCCAAGCCTGCCTGTCGCCTCATTCACCAGGCTCCTCTCTAGGTAGGATGAGGAACTCAGTCTTTTCCTCTGTGCCTCCTGCTCTTCAGCAACCTGATCCTGCTGCTTCTGCTGGTTGCAACAGTTCTGTGCCAGCCACAGTCACCAGATTGTTAGCTATTGACTTGTGGCCTCTTGGCTTCCTTGTCAGTTAACAGGTAGGTATACTCTACCTGGATGAGTGGATGATTCTCCTTCCCCAACCTGTTTCTTAATCTGTTAAGTATACCTTCCTGTAGGGTTATTATGTGATGTACATTTAAAAGTCCCAGTGTGGGTTCTGGCACACAAAGGGACTTTATAAATACTCGTCAAAGGTGCCTGAATTTCCTTTTCATATACTCATGTTGCTTACTATAAAAGAAAAAAATTGGGGGCTGGGGGAAATGGCTGAGTGGGTAAAGCGAGCACGAGGACCCTAACACCCATACAAAAGCACCAAATGGTCTGCCCTGGAAACATACATATAAGTGACATTATACAGACTGATTAGGTTGTAGTTATATATGTAGTAGTGAGTGTCTGTGTGTGACAGTAATTAAAGAGAGGCCATGAATTTGAATGACAGCAAGGGGAGGGGTACAAAGGAAGAGGTGTTGGAGGAAAGGGGAGGAGGGAAATGATGTAATTGTAATCTCAAAAAATTAAAATTACAAAAAATAAAAATAAGCTTGAAAGCAATAAAAGAAAAAAAATCAAAAAAAAACATTGCTGCATGTACCTGTAACCCAGGGCTGGGAGGCAGACAAGAGAATCCTTGAGGTTTGCTTGCCAGACAGTCTGGCTGAAACTTGGAGCTCCAAGTTCAGTGAGAGACCATGTCTCCAAAACCTAGGTGGACATTAACTAAGGAAGGTGCTTCATGTTGACCTCTCTCCACCACACAAGACTGCACACGGATAAACACAAACACACAAGATCGGCCACTGCCTTCAGGAACCTGCTTTAGGCTTTTTATCCTGCTGTTTTTATATAATAGCCTAAGAGGGCCTCAAAGGGCCAAGCCCTGAAATCCTTATACTCCAAGAAATGCACTTCCCTGGCAACATCCCTTATGACGCAGGCGCAGGCAAGCAGTGGGGAGGTGGTTTGAGCCTGGGAAAGCTAGATGTCAGTTGAAAATGCTGGAGCTAGTGGCTGGTGCCTGCCAAGCCTGCTCATAAAAGCAGTGTGTTCTAGGTACAAAATGAACCCCAGAGAAAATAAAAACACACAAGACAAAATCTATTTGAATGTGAGGACAGTGCACATAGCCTCCCAATCTATCAGGAGCACATCCATCTTAATTTTATTATATATTAAAGTTTCGAACTTTTCAAATAATGCCATTTTCATTGTTTTAGAGCGTCTGAGAATTATAGAGCTATTTGGCGTGGCTGTCAGGCAAGGATTCCTGCCATTTATTGGGGCCCTGGTTTTATTTAATAGCCAGATGAATGGAACAGTTAATAAAAGAAATATTGCTTTATTCCCTGACATTTATGTCCTTGGTTTCCAATAAAGAATTGAAATTATGAATAGTTGATGGTTTAAATTGATGTTTTATGTTGAACGCTAGCTATAATTTGCCCTCTGAGAATTGTAATACCACGAAACAGATGGTTTTTCATGGTAACAAATTGCTATGTGTATACAGTCTATAGCCATGGCTTTCAGATACAGTCACCTTCAGTTCTGAGCTGACCTGCTTCTGCAAGATGGGGAGACACACAGCTCCTCCAGAAAGGGGTCCTGCCGGGGGAGGGGGTGCAGCCAGACCCTAGGGGTCCCGAGATTAAGGTTAAGGTCAGAAGTGGAGGCAGGGTGTGTGTTTGTCAGCCTTTTCCTAAATATAGCCTGTACCTGCCGGCAGGCCCTGTCAGGAGCCACATTGTGTTCAAGGTCGTGGTAGCAGGTGTGAGACTGGGCTAATTCCACCCATCCTAAGATTCCACATCATTTCAGAACAGGCAGAAAAACACCGAGACACATTGATACTTTGCAGGTGAACTGCAACGGGCAGGTTGTGAACTCTGGAGCCAGGGGCCTGGGGAAGCAACCTTTGGACAGTGTCCTGCACACCCTTGTCTCAGTTTCTGGGCCCGTAAATGTGGTTAACCGAAACTTCCCTCTTGTTATGACTGGCGGGTGAGCTCCCACCAAATAAGTTGGAGCCTGCTACTGGGCTAAGTTGTGTTCAGAAGGAGTAATTGAAACCCCACTGGCTGGGGATGTGGCTCATTTGGTAGAGCACGTGCTGAGCCTGCAAGCAAGCTCTGGGTTCGAGCCCCAGCACTGCATAAACCAAAACAGATTATAATAGTTAGTGTGTGCCTGGAATGCCAGCTTTCAGGAGATGGATGCGGGAGGGTCAGGAACTCCACATCATCTGGCATAGTGAGTCTGAAGTTTGAGATACATAAGATACTAGAGAGGAAAGGAGGAAAAGGGAGGGAGAGAGAGAGAGACAGAGAGATTTATCTAAGAGTGTGTTCTTGAGACGAAATAAGAACATTATCAAAGTACTGGGTTAGTACAGTTAGCAAACAAAAAGCTATTCATCTCATGGCTCACCTAAAAGAGCAAGTGGCCATTCTTCTCCTGGACTGGATCCTCCCAAGAAGATGAGGAACAAGGTCCGTGTCCAGGCCTATTAGACCCATCCTTAGCAGCCCTAGGCCCTACCCTCACTGCACCTCAGTAGTTTCAGTGGGGAGCTTGGCTTCTATCAAGTTGACATAAGAAGAATGGATCCTAACTCTGGGCTCCACTTGATCAGAGCCTTTCTGGAGCCTTTCTCATTGGTAGCTGAGGCTGTTGAACTGGCATTGGCGCTCTCTGGCCCTGAGCACAGAGTCCTCGGCCTGTGCTGCTGCTCACTACCCTCCACACAGTAGCAAGTCCACGTCTAACTCCTGTGCATCATCACTCCTGTGCACCTTCAGTGTGGAACTCTGGTCCTCTCCTAGCCAAGTGACATGCCTGCGTGGGATGCAGAGACCAGTGCTGA
This sequence comes from Lophiomys imhausi, assembly GCA_907164525.1. Classification (NCBI taxonomy): domain Eukaryota; kingdom Metazoa; phylum Chordata; class Mammalia; order Rodentia; family Muridae; genus Lophiomys; species Lophiomys imhausi. The sequence continues at coordinate 1,448,564 of CAJQZJ010033880.1, read as the reverse complement.
CAATGGGGACAGCTGCATCTTTACCCAGCAGGGAGTATGTATGGGGGTAGTAATCTAATAACAAGGCCCATTTGAAGTCTGCAGCCTACCAGAATCTTGTTTCAGGGACTGAAGAGAGGAGTTGTTGCCCAACATGCCACAGAGCCCTGGGTTCCACCCCCAGTGCCACATAAGCCATGCATGGGGCACACACTCCTAGTCCCAGCATTTGGGAGGCGAGAGCAGGAAGACTAGTAGTTCAAGGCCATCCTCAGCTACATAATTAACACAAGGTCTGAGCTACGTGAGACTCTGTCGAAAGAGATAGAGGCAGAGAAAGAATTAGAGACATTTTGATGCATTGACTGTTGAGGGCCTTTGTCCCTTTTCCTTACACGAAATGAATCAAGAACCCAGGAGTCCTGCTTTCCCTCCTTTGGTTTGTGAGGCCCACTTGGCTGAATCCCTCCTGTAATTATCCTGCATCCTCAAACACTTTGCACCTGACAGTGTTGGCAGTGACTTCAGAGGTAGAGTGCTCAGGGGCCTGGGTAAGAGGGCAGTTTGACATGACAAAGGCTTTGTGTGTGATGGCTCCGCATTCTCTAAGTCACATGCTGTGTGACCTTCTGCGGAGACATGAACTGTGGCAGTGTGGATGCAAGTAGCTTCTCAGACCTCCCAGCTACAGCTGAGGTAGTGCCGGTCCCTGCTCCACCCCTAGGACAGAAGGGGAAGCATTTCCTCTGTGTGACACTTGAGATTGGAGTACTTTTAGTTTTATATTATCATGACACTATACAGAAAGGAAGAGAAAAAACCTGTCAAATACTAGCTTGTTTGAAACAAGTCATTACAGGACTTGGGAGATTCAGCAATGGTTAAAACACTTGCCAGGCAAGCATAAGGACCCTAGTTCAAATCCTAGACTCCACACAAAGCTGGATGCAGCATTGTAGGTGTTTGTAATCCCAGCCCTTCCACAGGAGGATGAGAGGCAGGGGCAGGAGACTCCCTGGAAGCTCCAGAGAGGACCAGCTAGCCTAGCTATGCAGTGGTAAGCAAGAAAGAAACCCTGTCTCAAAGGAGGCAGAAAGCCAGGACTCATCCCTGACGTTGTCTTCTCTCCTCTATGTTCATACTATGGTATGATATGCCTGCACTTACACAAACATGCATGTGCACATGCACCACACATGTGTGAGCACACACATGCACACACACAAATAAAATAATAGCAATGAAGAAAAAGACATTAACGGCTTCCTCCTACCCACTTGATTATTGAAGTATTCTAGAATACCATCTAGAATGTTGTGCCTGGGAAAGCCAGGCTCAGAGCAGGCACCGTGGCCTCAAAGAGTTTCATCAAGTGTCTGGTTGATCAAGTTTCGCTAGAATTCAGAACTTCATAGAAAGAATATCAATTATATTTTTAAACCAGCAGGGTGTTTTTGTTTGTTTGTTTTGTTTTATTTTAAAAATACTACTTGGGTCATCTGGACTCTGTCACGTGGGCCAAGTGACTTCACTTTTGAGATTTGTAGTCTGTGTACCAGGTAAGTATGGCTGTGGTTGGTCATAGAGGGCTGGCAAGGGATGAGGGCCGAGGGTCAGTGCCCCAGGCTGCTTGAAGCTCATGTGGAAAGGAGGGCAGTGCTGAACTACACACCCATTCCATTTGTCACTTGAGGACACTCTTCTGCCACAAAGACTGCAAAGTTTCAAAGCACAACCTTGGCCCGGTGTCTTCTCATCGAGTTCTTCTTCATTTTTCTCTAAGTCAATCTATTAGTTCTCTGCTGTGGCACACATGTGGAGGTTAGAAGGACAGCTTAAGGGAATTGGTTCTCTCCCTCCACCATGTGGTCTCTAAGGATTAAACCCAGGTTGGCAGGGTTGGAGCAAGTACCTTTATCTAGTGAACCATCTTGCTAGCTCTTGACCTTATTTTCTGAGAAGGGTCTCACTGAAACTGGAGCTCACTGATTCAGATAGACTGGCTGTCCAGTGAGCCCCACCTAGGGATTCTCCTGTCCCACCCCCTGTTCAAGGATAACAGACAGGTGCTACCACACACATCTCTTATGAGGGCCTTACTTAGGTTCTCATGCTTGGGGCAGCAGGTGCTGCACCCCTTGAACCATCTCCCCAGTCTAAAACTGATGTGGCATTTGATGTGAGAGAGAGAGAGTTCAAGGGGCCCAGATCCGCACCCAGTGAGTCCACATGGTGCTCTCACTGCAAATGCCTTCCTGAGACTAGCTGGGTTTCCCCGTGCCTATGAGCATCCTGAGCATCTTAGTTGGTATACTACTATCTAGGACCAAGAAGGGGATTCAGCGCCTGTTTATTAGATGTAGGAAACATATGTTTCTTTCTTGGCCGTATGATCCGTAGGGAACATTCACTTAGACCTCAGTGATAGAGAACTGAACCCAGATGCCAATGGTCAAACCCAGGTTCTTCTAGCTCTTAATGGAAGAAAATAAACCAAACTATTAATGGGGGTTAAACTTGGGGATTTGGGCGATCCACCGAGCCATCACCCCAGACCTGTTTATGATAGTTTTACACTGTCAGAAAATAGTGAACACAGAGCAAATTCAGTATCTGCAGTGTCTTCCTCCTCAAAGTAAGCCCACAGTAGTCCTGATATATTTGGGGAGAAAACACCCTGAAGGTTTCAGAAAGCAAGATGTAAGTAAATGTCCAGAGTGCAGTCCTGCCATGAGACACGTGTAGACCATATATAAACATTATGCCATTTCATACGAGACTTGAGCAATGTCAGATTTTGGGTATCTTTTCGGGTACCTATAACTTTTTGCTCCCAAATACCAAGAGATAACACGGTTTTTCCTAGTGCACGTGCATGCATATAGGACAGCCTTAAGTATCATTTCTCAAATGTTCTTTGCTTTTTGAGATGTGGTCAGTCACTGGCCTGGAACTCACTGATTAGTCTAGGCCAGCTGGCCAGTGAGCACAGGGATCCTCCTGTGTCCACCTCTCTAATGCTGATATTATAAGCATGTACAGCTTATTAGCTTATTTATCAGGTTTTGGGATCAAACAGGTCGTTATGCTTTCAAAACAAAGCACTTGGCCTTTCTTAAGGCTCGGGAGGGTTTTGACTGTTCCAAGGAATGCCATGGCCACCACCCACTCTGGAGCGGACAGCTGAGTGGCCTAGGAAAGAGGTTTAACCTTTCTGGCCTTGGCTTTACCTTTATTAAAATAAAGCCTTGTCCTTAATTTTGTTTTTGGTGATGGGTCCCAAGAATACAGTTGTAAGCAGACAGTGAAGGTGGTCTGTGGAAAGAGTAGGGTTCCTTATATTGGGGTGACCCTGAGCTCTCCAAGAGGAACATTTGCCTTTCCAGTGCATAGTAGATTAGAGAACTCCTAATGCTAGCAACACAACTGCTGTATGTACCCTTCTGAACACTCCTTGCAGACTAGCAAGCCCTCCTCCCTCCCAGCTGTGTGGCCCACGCTGGTTTCATTGTCTCTGAGCAGTTTGGACAACTCTGTCTCTGTTCTCCTTACTCTCACCAGCTGCCCGGCTCCTTTCTACCTGGCCTCAGCCACCACTCCCTCACTGTGTCTGGCAGTGCAGGGTCCGTCACCTTCAAGCTGTCCTTGAGTCTCCACTTCATGTAAAATGACAGTCCTTCCCCTGGGCATCTGCTGTCCTCTCCAGCATCCCCATCATTACAGTGCTCCTGTGAGTGAGCCCTGAGCCTTCCTTCCTTCTGCGCTCATGTGTACGCACACGCACACGTGTGTGTGCGCGCTCTCTCTCTCTGTTCTTGGCCAACCTTGCACTTGTTTGCTGGTAACCAGGGCAAGCCAGTTTCTCTGGCAGACACCTACCTGTATTTGTGTATTTGGACTGGGTTGAAGGCTTGGCTCCCTCTGTTGCTGCTTTCAGGAACCAGCTTGATACCTCTCTTCCAAGGTTTTTTGTTTTTTGTTTTTAATTTAAGGTCTTGGTTTCATTTTTAGAGGGCATTTGAGAACTTGGAGCCAGGCTGTAGGTGGTTTTGATTGTGAGGATTGGTGGTCTGTGGCACTTCCCACCACAGCTCTGCTCCATTCACCTGGGTTGCTTGGGCCACTCCCCCAGCACACAACACACTCCCAGCCATAGTTTTGTCAGATCTTCTTGAAAAGCACCTGTCACCCTCATGTCCCATTTCTATCCCTGGGCTTCACAGAGCTTCTGGAAGGAGGAAAAAGGGAGGCTTTTGGCCTCGTGAAGTTGAATCCACCACTGGCACAAAAGATAGGCCCTTTGGAATCAGGACAGTAACCTCAGCTTCCCGTGCCACCCCAAGTGTAGACTGAGCACAAGGCTGGCTTCCTAAGGCACACCAGAAAACAGTTAGGAAGCCATTTCCTCCTGCTGACTGCCAAGGTCCAGCTTTCTTCTTCCCTCTTCAACAGTGCCGACTTGTGTCAAGGGCGAGAGAGAGAGAGAGAGAGAGAGAGAGAGAGAGAGAGAGAGAAGAGAGGCTGCTGACCTCCCAGGTTCATGGCTGGACTTTGAAGTCTGTTTCCTCTGGGGCCCCAGGCCTTACCACTGAGGGATGCCCGGAAAAAGTCTGTAAGCCTCCACCGGTCATGAAATCCGGCCTCACCCAGAGCCCCTGGACTGAGCATCTGCTGGCCTTACTCCAGCACAGGGCCAGGCACTCTGGTGGTGGGGGCCCTGAAAAAGGCAGCTACCAGAGAATGTTCATGACCCAGGCTGTGCTTCCACCTGCAACCGGACCTCTGATTCTTGCCCCTGTCTCCTGCTAGGCAGAAGCCTGGTCTTTAAACATCGTAGACAACAAGTGCTGTGAGATTGCTGAAATCTCAATTCCCTGGCAAACATGCTTCTCTTGGATTTACTTCAGCTACAGCTGGGAAGCAGGATTGTCGCTGCTGCTCCAGACAGAGCACCCTACTGACAGGGTGTGGGAACAGGTTTTCTGCTGTGCTGAAGCTGGTGACAAATTGACAGGGTATGACCTGTTCATTGGCAGTAGGCCCCTTGTGGTCCACCTGCCTCAGGCGACCTGCACACACCGCGAAGAGTGGCAGGCAGCCTGGCTTGGGATTACTAACAACTGCATGGAATTGGTCTGGTTTTAAAGTATACGGGCTTTAAGTTTTCAGGCTCTGTAAGAAAATGAAATCCTTTGTGCCAGCTCTCGGCCTGCTGGCTGTGTGAGTGGTGGGCGCACCCGTGTGCGTGCCAGTGCACGTGTGTTTTAGAGAGTTCCTATTCTGAGCTGTTTGGGAAAGCAGCTGTCCTGAATCGAGGCGCATGTGTCTTCAGCTTGTTTCCCGATGTTAGCACTAAAATAGAAACCGGCCTCTGTCGGCAGTGGCTCTCCTGGGCAACTTGTCAGCAAAAGCACTTCCAAGTGTTTCCCCAGTCTGTGCCTTTGAGAGAGTACCTTCTTTCCTCTTTAATGTATTCTATTTGCTGGACTGCTGATGGAACCCAGGGTCTTGTACGTGCTAGCCAAGTGCTCGACAGCTGAACCACGGCCCCCAGCACTTCGTCACTGTCGCCCAGCTGGCATTGAAGTAGCAGATCCCCCGGAGGCTAGGATTATAGGTATGTGTCACACTTGACCAGGAACAATTTCCTCATGCCTAGACCCCACCATCCCTTAACTATCATCACCAGATAGCTTCAAGTCTCCTGAAAGTGATTAAGATACCCACCAACTGTCTACACGTGGTCCCTACAGGAGCCGGCAGTGGCCTTCAACTTACCCCCAGGCTGTCTGGCCTTCCTCTCCAGCTTGAACACAGTCGAGTTTCATGTTTGTGTTCTTTGTCTTTTAACTGGGTCACCCTTGTTTATTTAACTGTGAATGAGGGGCAAGGGTGGGAGTGGAAATGATCTCTCTCCACCCTTTAGATCACTCGGTAAACATTTCAGTCAGGTGAGTCCTCCAAACCCTAGGCCACACCGAGGCATATCAACCTTAGGGTGGCCTGGCCCCACAGCTGGGACTCTCTGTCCTGTAAAGCAGCTGTCTTGGGTGATGAATGACCTTTCGCTAGGTGCTCTGGAATTCCAAGAGAAAGTTTCTTCTGCCTGAAGAAGGGGTTGGCTTCATTCGAGGGGTCATTTGGCAACCGAGGCCTCTTTTGTACCCACCTTGCACGGCCTCCTGCAATTATCTTCCTGTGTCATCAGGGTGATTTGCATGTATGTCCTCCCTGCAGAACTTTACCTTCAAGAGGCCAGGACCAGCCAGGTGTGGTAGTACATCTGTAATCCCAGTACACAGAGGCTAAGGCAGGAGGGTTGTAAGTTTGATGCCAGCCTGCCTATTTAATTAACAACACCCTGTTTGAAAAGAAAGGAAGAATGGGGGGGGGGGTTGTTTTGTCAAAGCACATAGCAGATATGTATAAGTACATTCCTGACACTCACTGCAGGTTTACTCATAGCAGCAAGACTCACCTGGTCCAAAGTGTTTCCCTGCTAGTTAGTTCCTTGCACTGAAATGGAAGTGAAACTTGAGAGACCCACTATTCCCGCTCTAGCTGTGCCAGTGGGTAGTGTGCTTGTAACCCCAGCACCGAGGAGGAGGCAGATGGATGGCCAGGGCTCCCTGGCCAACTAACACAGCTGAATCTGAAAGTTCCAGGCCAGCAAGACCCTGTCTCAAAAAATAATGTGTATAGCACAAACATCACCTTGTGGCGCTCTGGCTTGCACACACACATGTACATGAACATGCACCCCCTCCCAACACACGCATGCACACATACATAGTTAAGAAGGCAAGAAAGCTACTTAGAATCAAGGTATACCAGCTGAGTTTGAGCTCACAGAGAAAAGGGGCTTTTCCACAGGACTCAGAGCTGGCATCTCCCCAGGTAGGTAGACCTGTGTTCTGTGGTAACCTGGCTGCTTCATCAGGCCAACTTCAGTGCAGCATGAGTGTGGGTCTGGATCTCACTAGTGTGGGTGACCAGGGCCCTGGAGATACAAGGACGCCAAGTTGATACTTCCATGAAAGTTGACACACAGCCCCTCTTTAGGCGTGCGAGATTTAGCATGCTCACTTCTTGGAATACTTTTGAGTTTCAGCTTCCATGTGATACAAGATGTTGAGCATTCTTGGTCTCCCACAAAGTACAGCCTACTCCCTTGTCCCCCCTTCATCCATATCTGGATGTGGTTGGGATGGTTTTCCATAGTGGAATGCAGATTGGAGTGTGGTTTTCCATGGGCTCATTTTCAGCGTGAGTTTGACATCTTCCTCCACAATGCCGATGGGTTTAGTGAGGTACAACTGGAACTGGCCTAACAGAGGTGCCCCCGACAGTCACAGGGTACAGAGCAGAACACCCAGGTCCCATCTTTGGCAGTTCAGCATATTCCTGCCCTGCCACCCCACGTGCTATATGTCTTGGACTGAGATAGGATGTCACATTGCAGCATTTATGAGAAGAGAGAGTAGATGTTGGTGATAAACTAGCTCATAAACGACTGCAAATAAATTTTTATTCCAGAAGCATTCTGAGCTTTCACAGACATGTTCACGTCCCAGGTCTCGTGTGATGTTCACAACAGCCTCTCAGTCACCATTGTTTCTGAGAAGTCTCAGGGGTGGGGTCTCACTGAGGTTGAGGGTTATGCCTGCTCAATTTGCACAAGAAAATCATGGCGGGCTTCAGACATTCATTCACAAGACACACACATTTCTGGATTCCAAAGCCTGGCTCATTCCAAGTTTACCTTGTGGGAAAGGGCGGCACAAGCAGAAAGGGGAAGGAACAAGGGGTAGGTCAGAGGTCCACAATTTTTATATGTGGTTGTGGCGCTCGGGATGGAACCTGACACACACTAGGCAGGCACTTTTTTTTTTTTTGCTGAGCTGCTACTCACTGGGGAGTCTGGGCGAGCGCTCAACTCTGCACTGTCTTCTTAAATTTTCTTTATTATTTTTCTTCTCTTTTTAAAGATAGTGTCTCATCAAGCTGCCCAGGCTGTCCTTGAACTTCTGCTCTTTCTGCTTCAGCCTTCCAAGTTAGCTGGGATGACAGCCCCAGTACCACTAGGCCTGACCACAAACTTTTTCTTGAAGGGTATGGCATTAAATATTTTAGACCTGGCTGGGCAAAAGGCAAAATCAGGATACTATGTAGGCACTTACATAACCATTTTAAATGTAACCATTTAAAAGTGTAAAAACCATTCTTAGCTCATGGACCATAAAAATACCAGGAGCCAGCTGGTTGTAGCTGGCTAGCTGGAGCTTGCCGACCCAGGGTGGACCATCTCCTGTTATTTACGAGCACAGTTCTGCAGATCTGGTCACCGTCCCTCAAATCCTTTTCTCTTCTGCTGCTGGGGCTTCTAAGAAGAGGCCCCCATGAGGCAGTGGACTTACATCTTGTCACAGGCACGTTAGTGTTCAACAGAGTCAGGAGAGCATTCCGGAAAATTCCCATGCCTCCATCTCACAATTGCCCTCTGATCCTCTTTGAGCCACTGTTCTGACTTCCAAGCATGGATGTACTACCTGTTTGTGGCTATGGGACCCCAAGCCCACTTTCTGTGCTTCTGGCCAGGGTCATGATCTTACAGCAGGCCCCGGACAGGGTCTCACCTACCTCGAGCCAGCTTGGAGAGCATTCACAGCTTGACAGTCAGACCCCTGTTGATTTGCTCTTTAACTTTATGTTTATTTATTATGTGTGTAGGTGAACATGGGTAGGTATGCACACCATGGCGTCTGTGTGGAGATCAGAAGAAAGCTTGCAGGAGTTGGTTCTTTCTCTCTTTCCACCTTGAATCCAACTCAGGTGGTCAGATTGTCAGTAGTCGCCTGTACCTGCTGAGCCATCTTGTTGCCCTGTGTTTGTTTATACACACACACACACACACACACACACACACACACACACACACACCCTCAGCTTCCCTCTTTTTGGGTCTCCTTTCTAGACTCCCTCCCTCTCTGCTTACCCTCTATGTCCAAACCTTCCCTGGCTCCATTCCCAACCTGTCCCTGGATTATACATGGTGCCCTGCATCTTCCTTCTGGGTTTGTTTGGTCTTGTCCTTTCCTTATTTGCCTTCTATGCACATATCTTTATTCTGTCTGCATGAACAAGTTCATCCTGGTAAGGTAGCAATGATATTGGTGCTTAGCACCTATCAATGACAAGTGACAGTCTTACCAGGATCTTTCCTCTCCTTCCTTTCTCGTGAGTAGTTCAGGCAGAGCAAGCACTTCATATTTAGTAGCCTGTAATTCCAACACATATGGGTGGAGGTGAGAGGATCAAGAGTTCGAGTTCACCTTCAGCTGCCTAGAGAGTTTGAGACCAGCCTGGGCTACATAAGACAGTCCACGCTACATGGGACTCTGTCTGGGAAAAAAAAAAGTTAATTGTAAGAAAGTACCACTTTTAGAGGATAGACCCTGTCCTGGCTGTGTGCTTCCTAGAGGGCACAGGAGACTATTAATAGATCTTTAAAAGTTGCCCGGTTTGCAGTTACTCACTAAGTCCAAGATCACCATGTCTGAGGTCCAAGGGGGCATCTGGGGACAGAAAGGAGGCCCAGGCAGTCTGTGATACACATGCCTTAACCTGAACTGGAATGTTCAAAGGCTTGGCCTGCCTTGCCAGTCATAGCACCTTCAGAAGAATGCAGCTTAGAAGACAGTGGGCACAGCAGTATGGGTACCAGCAGGCCTCAGGTCAGCATTTGAGCCAGACAGCTCAGGGTCAAAGACATCAGGTCCCTAAAACCATGACCCATGTACAGAGAGACGCTAAATCTGTACTTTGTGACCCACGTTGTTGCTGTTATGTGTACACTGCTATCAGACTTCCTGTCGAGGTGTCCAGACCATAATCCGTCCCTCAACTTGGCACGTTTATCAGGACAGCACCCTGATGTGTCCTGAAGGCCCCACAGGGCAGCAGTTCAGTTGCCCGAAGGCTTAGGAAATAGCACCATGGAGACCAGGGAGCAGCTGAGCCCTATTGGAAGTAAAACAGATCAAGTGAGCCAAGTCCTGTTATGTGCATGCATGTGCATGCAGATGGGTGTGCACATGCGTGTGGAGAGGTCAGAGGTCAGCCGTAGGTATCACCCCTCAGGTACCTTCCATCTTTCGTCTAAGTCACGGTTCCTCATTGGCTAGGAAGTTTCCGGTTAGCTGTCCACAAAACTTGGCTTTTTTTTTCCTGAGTCCTATGGATTGAACTCAGGTTCTCACTCGTGCAAGACTTTACTGGCTGATCCATCTCCCCACCCCACCAGGCCCAAGCTCTGCACACTTTCCCCTCTCCTCCAGGCAGTTTTTTCCTGCTCCTTCACATTAGGGCTGCCCGGTAGAGAGGTTGGTCCAACAGCTAGTACTTCTTCTTGTGGGAGTCTCTACCAGTTTAACTTTTCTGGGCCTGAGGAGATAGCCCACTTGGTAAGAGTGTTTACTGTGCAAGCGCGAGACCGGAGTTTCAGCTCCAGCAAAGAAAGTGTGCAGATGTCTGGCATTTGGAGGTCAGAGGGCAACTTGCAGGAAGGAGTCCACGCTCACTCTCTCTGACAGGAGTCCCGGGAATGGAGCTCAGGTCGTCAGACTCTCAATCCCCCTGCCTCTCCCTTCCCAGTCAGTGCTGGGATTCTAGGTGTTTGCCACATGTTAGGTTTGTGTAGTGCTGAGTTGAATACAGGGCTTCATCATGCTAGGAAAGCATTCTGCCACCTTAGCTACACTTCTGGCCGTCACCCAGATAATTCTGCCAGCTTGTAGGAACCTGGAAATATTTTTGTCACTTATATAGGGAATAGGTCAAAAAGTAACCCCACCAACCACAATTTTCCAGACCATTCCTAAGTATGTGGTACAAAACACAGTGTGTGGGAGGTGGGGGGGACACTACTCAGGTGAAGTTGTTTTTAAATCCTTATTGCCCTGTGCTATTCTCTTTTGATGCCACTGGAATGTAAGCAGGAAGCCCTGTACTTTGACCTTATTCAAACACTTACTTAGCCATGCAAACATTTTGAAGCCCAGGGTGATGATGCTTTTAAGTACTGCAGTTGGTTGGGTGCATAGTCTTATATGCCAGAGTTTAGATGGAGAAATTCTGAAGAGAGATGATAAGGTATGGAAATTGCTGAAGCTCCACTCAGCGATGGTTGGAGATAAGCGGATCTATATTAGCCGTATATGGTAATAACAGAAAAGTCTGGGCAGCTGCTTTTGACATCTATGAACTTCCAAATGACTCATCCAGCCAGTCAGGCGGCTCTGGACAGCCGACTGAGGCCTTCCACCGAGTTTCTTTGCTAAACTGTTTGACTGCACAGACGCCAGACTGGATATTCAAGAGAGAATTTCAAGACTGCCTGTGACCTACTCTTGCTTAAGAGGCACGAGAGAGGTGGCAAGAGGAATTCCTAAAGTATTTGATTGTTTTTCTTTAATCATATTTTTTTTTTTCATTTTGAGCCAGTTTCTCTACGTAGCCCAGGCTTGCTTAGAGTCACGATCCTTCCAACTCAACCTCCCAAGTTTCTGGGTTTATAGGCATGCATCACCACACCCAGCATTCAAAAGTATTTTAAAGTCATTTTCTCTACTGCATGTTATACTTTTTCTTAATGCTTTCTAAACAATTCTTTATGTAGTTGACACCCCATGCCTTTAAGTTCTGCATACATAAATAATCGGACATGGATTGAAAATACGGAGGGTAAAATTCTCATCTGTATTGAATGTGCAGACTTTTGCTGTGATTATTCCCTAAATGATACAGTATAACAGCCAGAAGTTGTTGCTATGCCAGGTGTTGCAAGTTGTTTAGAGATGACTCAGGGCTGCGGCTGGTGTTCAGATGTAGAACCCTGGTCTCCACTCTCAGTGAAAGGCCGCGGCCATAGTGGTAGAGCACTTGTCTAGCTCAGGTGAGTCCCTGAACCTTGACAAAATAGAGATTTAAATTCACAGCATACACTGTGTGGCCATGCACAACCCGGTTCTGTGAAAGTACTGTGTCATTTTATGTAAGGAACTTCAGCATCCACAGATGATGCTTCAGATGAGTGCAGGGTTGAAGCCTTGTGAGCAGTGAGAGGCAACTGTACTCAGCACTGCAGACTGGTCATAGGGGAAGTCAGTAGATGGGAATCTTGGAGATTGAGCATTAGAATGTCCTAGAGTGTGCCTTTTCTCTCCACCCTTGCCTATCAGGGTAAAGCTCACTTTAGGACTTCAGCTCCCTAGGACTACTGGTCTGGGGGTTCTCTGAGGCCTAGATAACACAGATGGAACTGGGGAGCAGATTCTCAGGGGTCCCCAAAGGGACCTTCTGGGATAGGATGAAGTTGAGTTTCCTTCGTAGCAGCACTCGGGGTGAAGACCAGGGTTAGGACGCTTCATTCTGCCCTGAAGACTGTGTTTCTCCTCCCATGCTAGGTGTTGGCATCCCTCGGGACACTCCGGAACATCTTCAAATAGTTTTAAAAGCTGCTTCCAAAGATTTCCATTCCTTAGTTGCCTGCTTCATCAGACATTTTGTATTCTATCCATGTGTCATAAAGAATTCCATCTAGAAATTAAGAAATTATGGTCTGCATTTCTTGTGCCAGTAGAAGGCTCTGTGTTACTTTACATAAGAAATGAGAATAGGTGTCTGAAGAGTTGGCTCACCAGTTAAGAGCACTGGCTGCTCTCCCAAAGGACCCGGCTTCAAATCCCAGCACCCACATGGCAGTTCACAGCTGTCTGTAAAGGCTGGGTGTAGTGGCGGACACCTTTAATCCCAGCACTTGGAAGGCAGAGGCAGGTGGATCTCTGTGAGTTCAAGGCCAGCCTGGTCTACAGAGTGAGGCCAAGGCAGTCAAGGATACACAGAGAAACTCTGTCTTCAAAAACCTAAAAAAAAAAAAAGAAAGAAAGAAAGAAAGAAAGAAATGAGAATAGAATGGGAAAGGGGAAGTCATTTGCAAACAGACCTCGCTTAGATCTCACCTCTGTGGACTTGCTGGTTGCACATGGGCCACTGGGCATCTAGTTAGGATCCAGCCTCTTTTTGATCGTGTGCAGTAAGCACTGTGTCTGCAAGAAGAATTGCTCATCTTTTATTATTAATTACTCCTGCAAAGCTCTGTGAGGCTACTAAATATTAATAAACAGTATGTGTTCACGGTTAACCTGAGACAAAGGAACGCCCTCCTGGTGTCTCTTCCTTTTATAAAGCTATGTCCACATGAATGATGGGTAAAATTGAGGTCAGTCTTTCAGATGATAAAGCAATGAAAATGGAGACCAGATCTAGAAAGAGCATGTTTTAAGATCTGACTTGTTTGTTTGATTGTTTTTCTGATTGTTAAGGATTGAACCCAAGGCTCTGACAATACTACAAAACAGTTCTTAGGCTGAGTATTGTCCCCAGCTCCTCACTGGGGAATTCTAAGCAAGTGCTCTTCTGAGCTATACCTCAGTCTGCCTATAAGTCACACACACACACACACACACACACACACACACACACACA
>CAJQZJ010033880.1:1414156-1430025 GCA_907164525.1 Lophiomys imhausi | reverse complement strand
CACACACACACACACACACACACACACACACACACACACACACACACGCATGCACAAACTCTTCTTCACACCTGGTCTTGGTTCTTTGCTCTGTTGATAAAGGTAATCACAGCTGTCATAAACGACAGCATGAAGAAGTGCTTGGAGACAGTTTCCCTTTGTAGGGAAACTGTGATGTTCCGCATCTTCATAAATTGGGTAAAAATTCATGGAGTTTATTGTGAGGACTGATGGTTCACTTCTTTAAAAAGCAGCTTGCTTCTTATTGTTGTTTAGTGGTCCAGGCCTATAACCTCAGCCTCAGCTGGAAGTAGGAGGATCATGAGTTGGAGGCCAGCATGAGCTACATAATAAGACCCTGCCTGTCTCCCTCTGTGTCTCCTTGTCTCTCTTTCCTTTCCTTTGTTCTCCTCCTTCTCTTCCTCCTCTTCTTCTTCTTCTTCTTTTTTAAGACAGGGTCTCCTGTAGTTCAGGCTGGTCTTAACAATTTAGGTGTTTAGGGTGGCCTAAAACTGGTCCCCCTGCCTCCACACCCTGCCTGCATGCAGCACACCTGAACTGTGGTGCTGGAGAGCAGACCCACAGCTTTGTGCATGTTATGCAAGCATTGCATCAGTGTGCTGCACCCCCAACACCCAATCAAACTTTGCTTTTGCTTTTGTGCTCTCTCTCTCTCTCTCTCTCTCTCTCTCTCTCTCTCTCTCTCTCATGTTTTTGAGATATGGTTTCTGTATCTACCCTAGGCTGACCTCAATCATTTGACTCTCAATTCTCCTGCCTGAACTTCTCTAGTCCTTGGATTACAGGCTTGCATTGCAATGTAAACTGTTGTAGTGTAAGCCAGCATGCCTGACTGAAGTGAACTGCTCACTAAGTGCTGGCAAGCAACGACACTATTGCCACCTCCACCAGAGAGCTTTCCACCAAATCTCATCACTTTTTCAGCTCCGTGCAAAATCCTGACCCTGTTATGGCTTCAAAGGGCAGCCCTGACCACTCTCTTATCTCTCTCTGCCACTTCTGTGATTGCTCAGGAGAAGGCTTAGTGTGTTTTGGAGAGAAGTATAATTGATCAATTTCAAATATTCACAAGACAAGGTGAGCAGCACTACCCCCTTGAGACTTCATCGCCACTGTTAAGACCATAACCACGTCTCCTCTCTTCCTTTTCTCACCCCTCATTCCAGTCCATAATCAGCTTGAAGAAAAAACACAAGTATTTCATCCTCAAATACTTTAGTATGTATCTCAAAAGACTAGGGCTCCTTTTTACAGAATATCCTGATAGTCCCTAAAATAGGAGCTACTGTATTGTTTCTTTAAAAAGCAACAACTTCAGCCGGGCGGTGGTGGCGCACGCCTTTAATCCCAGCACTCGGGAGGCAGAGGCAGGTGGATCTTTGTGAGTTCGAGGCCAGCCTGGTCTACAAAAAGTGAGTCCAGGACAGCCAGGGCTACACAGAGAAACCCTGTCTCAAAAAAACCAAAAAAAAAAAAAAAAAAGCAACAACTTGGGGCCTACTGTTCTTACTTTATCTCATTTTGAAGTGAATTGTGTTTTGTCAGCTATTGTACTTAGGGGTGTGTGTGTGTGTTTTGTCCATATTAGAATCAGGGTGAATGTGATAATGAACAATCAAATATAAAGCCACCTGTTTCTCTTCCTGCACTTTAGAATGATGGTGTGTCTTGCATTTGATGATGTATCAGCTTTAACACAGTATTTGATATAAAAAGGTGCTTTGTGGGCTGTAGAGACGGCTTAGCATTTAAGAGCAAAGGTCGCTCCTTCAAAGGCCCTGAGCTAAGTGATAGCACCCACATGGCAGGTAACAGCTGTCCGTAACTTCAGTTTCAAGGGATGTGATGTGCTCTTCTGATTCCTCAGGCAGGCACCAAGCCCAGATGATGCACAGATCCCATGCAGTCAAAGCACTGTTAAAACCCAGTTGTCGGGCTGGAGAGGTGGCTCAGAGGTTAAGAGCACTGGCTGTTCTTCCCAAGGTCCTAAGTACAATTCCCAGCAACCACATGGTGGCTCATAGCCATCTACATTGAGATCTGCCCGGGCATATATGTAGAGCAAATACTGTATACATAATAAATAAAAAATGTTTAAAAAAATAAAACCCAGTTGTCCTGGAACTCCCAGAGACCTGCCTGCCTCTGCCTCCCTCGTGCTGGGATTAAAGGTATGCGCCACCACTGCCCAGTTTATAAAAGTAAGTTTTTAAGACATATTTCTTTAAAAAAAAACATTTTATGTATTGTATGTGTGTAGAGGGGTGTCTGTGTGTGTTTCTGTGC
This sequence comes from Lophiomys imhausi, assembly GCA_907164525.1. NCBI lineage: Eukaryota > Metazoa > Chordata > Mammalia > Rodentia > Muridae > Lophiomys > Lophiomys imhausi. The sequence continues at coordinate 1,427,718 of CAJQZJ010033880.1, read as the reverse complement.
GTGTGTGCGTGTGTGTGTGTGTGTGTGTGTGTGTGTGTGTGTAACTGTGTGTGTGAAGGTCAGAAAATTTGCAGTTGTTAATTCTTTAACTCTATCATATAGACAGACTCTGGAGTTGAACTTAGGTTGTCAGTTTTGGCAGCAAGCTCTTTTATCTACTGTCTCCTGGCTCTCTAAGATATTTTCCTGTCAGAATTTCCTTTATGGGGTGTGTGCTGGGAGACACTCATTCACGTGCATATAAAGTGGACAACCTTAGGAGCTAGCCACCTTGTTTTTTGACATAAGGTCTCCCACCTGCCCAGAGATCGCCAAGTAGGGTAGACTGGCTGACAGCAAGCCCCAGGATTCTGTCTGTCTGCGCCTCCCCAGTGTTGGGACTACAAGTCCACACCACCCTACCTGATCTAAGAATTGGTTCTTAGATTTGAATAGTGAAGGCTTCATAGAGTCAAGGAAATGTTTTCCAGTCCTGTGTGGCAATGTCACATGTCACCTCCTCACCCTGAACATTTCCGAGGGTCCTTTGTGCCAGTCTTCCATTTTCACCCCAGCTTTTCACCACCAAGACACAGAAAGAAAATGTGAACTGAAATTAAGAAAAAGAGAGAGGGTGATTCCAACCCTGAACAAGGCAAATCTTCATTGAGAGGTGACACCTAAGCAGGAGGTGTGATGGGTGGGAGCAGAGAGATGTCACAAGTGATTAGTAATCTAAGACCCCAAAGAAGGGACAGATCCTTCCATTAACCACTCTCAGGCCTCAGGTAAACAAAAAGCCCAGGCCTGTCGTGCAAGGGCCGAGGTAACAAAAAGCCCAGGCCCTTCGTGCAAGGGCCAATGAATACATGTTTATGTAGCCCTCACACACCTCCTCAGTGCAGCTGAGCAGTCGGGCCATTCTTTGTATTTTGTCTCTTTTCCTTTTAAACCAGAATGGCTGTCTCTAACAACTTTTTTTTTTCTGAATATTTATTTACGTGAGTATTTTGTCTGCATGTATATATGTGCACCATGTACGTGCCTGATGCCCACAGAGACCAGAGGAGGGCTTCAGATCCCCTTGGACTAGAGTTACAAGTGGTTGTGAGCCACCGTGTAGGTGCTGGGAATTGAACCCAGATCATCTGCAAGAGTAACATGTTCTCTTAACTGATGAGCCAAAACCCTCTGGTCCAGAATAATGAAAATCATCCCTATATAGGAATGTCTCTGGTAATGTCACCTTTTTGCTGTATATTCAAGGGAGAGGGCCTTACAAATCATTTTGGCCTTTTCCAACAGACATTTGATAGTAATCACTTCAAGGGCACCACAATGTGTATGTGTGTGTGCATATGTGTTGTGGTTATAGGTGGACTTGTGTGTAGTAGACATGACAACCTCATGTCATTCCTCAGGAACTTTCCATCTTGCTTGAGACAAGGTCTCTAGCACACGTGGGACTCGATGATTCAGCTTGGCTGGCCAGCACGATACCCTCAGGAATCCTCCATACCCAGCTTTTTACCAGGGTGCTAGGGATCAGGAATCCTCCATACCCAGCTTTTTACCAGGGTGCTAGGGATCAAAGTCAGGTCCTCATGGTGGCACAGCAAGCAACAAACTGAGTGAACCATCTTCCCACCCACAAGGGTGTCACTTTCTGTGATTAAGATGTGCTGTGCTTTTTGTTCAATGAGTGGTACAAGATAGGACAAAGTTGATATCACTGGAAAACTGGTAACTCAATTAAGCATTCAACTCTATTGTTAGGACTTTTAAATGTGTGTCAGTTACCAAGTTATAACTCATTCTAGTGTGGTCTCAACCAACTTGAACCCCACCTTTCTTCAGTTGGCAATTGTCACGAAGGCTGCGAATCGATGGTGACCCAAGACCAGAAGTGGCAGAGACTGTGGTTTTAGTGGTTGTCTAGAATACAAAGGGCACTGTGCTTTAAAGAGAGGATAAATCATTTCCTGTTCATGCTAACCGATGGCGACAGAGTCCCATGGGCTAGAACTGAGCAGCTTTGAATCTCTCTCCTCAGTTTAGTAACAAACCAGATAATATTTGCAGGTGGCAGATTGAGAGAAGGCATTTCTCAAACTGCCAAGGAATAAAATTAGAACGAGTGACTTTTAGCTGGTGGCTAGAAGTGCATCTGTGTGAGTGTATATAGTGTCTGAATATACTCAGTTCTTTCTCCCATCGGCAGTGGGGCTAGGGGGTGGGCAGTGCTCATCTGGCTTTAACATCAAAAAGGTTGTTTCAAGGACTGAGGTTGTGGCCCAGTTGGCAAAGCCCTAGATTCCATCTCCAGACCACATCAGCTAGGCATGGTGGCACAAGCCTGTACTCTCAGCATTCAGGAGGCAGAGGCAGGAGGATCAAGGAGTTCAAGGTCATTGTCAGTTACATTGAGTTCAAGACCAGTGAGATCTTGTCTCAAAAAACAAACAAGCAAACAAAAAAAAACCAAATAATTCCAAAAGAGGAGTGACAAGACTGCCGTGAGAGACATATCTCTCTCTCTCTCTCTCTCTCTCTCTCTCTCTCTCTCTCTCTGGCTTTCCTGGAATCCAGTTACAGGCTTCAAAAATAATTCTCTCACCTCCTCACTTCAGACATTTGGTTTTTCTCTTGAAGCCAACCTTGTACCAAAAGGGAGGGTTGGGAGCTCAGGGGATGCCTGGTGCCCCACACTGAACCATGAAGCTCTCCCCTCTTCCTTTTCTCTGTTGTTCCATTCTCCAATTCTGGGCTCTTCACTTCTGTCATCCTGTAGCTTCACCCCAGTCCTCTGAATGGGGCTTTATAAGAGAGGACCTTTATAAGGTTGTCCTTGAGCTCGTGATCAGCCTCCCTTGTGCTGAAGTTTATAAGCACGAGTCACCACACCTGGCTTTCATGAGCCATCTGGGTGACACGTATGTGTTGCTCTTTTAGTGGCTACTGCACCGTGCCATTTCCACACTTGTGATGATATGATCCTTAATACAGTGTCAGCCTAGTGTGAGCCAGAGAGAAGGTGGGAGAGAAGGAGGGAGAACACGAAAACTAGTTCAGTTCAGATCCCAGTTTGTCCAGCTCTGTGACCTTAGATAAATTCCCTTCTCTTCCTAAGCTGTGGACATCCTTCAGTGTTCCAGTCCATAGTGTTGATGGTGTCACTGGGTAAAGACTAAGGGCTGCTGGTGCCCAGCACAGATTGGACATTCACCCAGCACTCTCAGGCCTGGCCCCTTTTCTCCCAGTCCTTCCCCTGGTGCTTTAACTAAACATTTGCTGTGACAGCTTCCAAACGTATTCCAGCTGCTCTCTGTTCCCTGGAGCTTCCCAGCTGCTAAAGCTAGTCTTTCCTTGGCCCTTAGCTCTCCAGCTCTCTGTAGAAGCAACACCCTTATCTTGGGAACTCCCTCTGTTTAGGTCTGTGTCACCTGGCTCTCTTGTGTTCTTCAAAACCTCACAGTGGCCCTCCCTCACAGGAGAGTACTAATTTGTAAATGTATCACTTGCCCTGAGCTGCCCATGGTGGAGGTAATCAGCCACCTGTGGCAAAGGGCATGCCACCAGGCCCTGTGTCTCCTTCCAGCTGAGCCATGTAGCAAATACCCAGTGTACTAACACTTAATAATAAAGTGATTGTAAAATATCAGAGAGAGAGATTTCATTCATACATAGCTAAGGCTGACCTTGAACTTCTGAGATTCCCACCTTTACTTCCCAAGTGCTGGAATTACAAGTGTGCTCCACTACACCCGATTCTCATTAATAATTTTTTGTTAGAAGTAGAGCTTGAGGCTAGAGAGATGACTCAGTGGTTAAAAGTGCTTGCTGTTCTTGCAGAGGACCAGGGTTCTGTTCACAGGTGGCTTACAACCACTTGTAACTCTAGTTCCAGGAGCTCCGGCACCCTCTTCTGGCCTCAGTGGGCGCCTGAAAGCATGGGGTGCTCGTAAACACGTGCAGGTTCAAAGATATACACGTAACAACAAATGAATAAAATTAGCCTGTGTATGTCTACATAGATACTTGGATTCATACCTACACCCACACTCACGCACATGCACGCATGTATAAATGTAGGGCTGTATAATTCCAACACTTGGGAAGTAGAAGTTCCTAGTGAGTTTCTGGCCAGCCTGGGTTACATGAGACCTTGTCTCAAAAACCGAACAAAACTCAAGAAACAACAATCCTGTCATCGTTTGTTTTTATCTTTCTTTGCCCTTCACTGTTATATTTTTTATCCTGTCTTTTTGGAATGGGCGGTGGGCTGAACAGAATAGTATTTTATTACCAATTGCTGCCATCTGCATAAAACAGGAATACATCATCTGACACTGCTGGGGGGTGGGAACCCAGACCAGGATTTACAGGGTGGACATGGAGGTGCCAGCAAAAGCTGCATTAAGCTTTGGGGAGGTCTGGTTCCAGCCTGCACCAGCTCTGCCAGGCTATACTTGTCCTCTGGCCAGGATTCCTATATCTTCCTATCTTCCCAATCTCTGCTTCCGTGCCTGAGTCCTCTTCTGGCTCTTGTCCCTCTTGTATGGACTCCTGTGTTTCTACTTGGGCACGCTGATGAGATCAGCCCCACCTAGATGGTCCAGGATCATCTCCCTGATCCATGATCATTAGTGCAATCACAGCTGCAGTGTGCCCGTACTGTGTCAGCTCATGTATTCACAGGTCTCAGGGTGTCTTTGGGGGCCATTAGTCTTCCGAAGGTAGCAAGCAGTGTCTGTGCAAAAATAAAGCCTGTGGTGCATGTCACTGCTTTTTGTCATTGAACTTCGTGTGGAAATATAGCCAGTCATCCAGTGGTGGAGCAAAACTGTTGGCTTCTCCAAAGGTGACATAGGTTTGAATGGCAGCCCTTAAGAGACCGTGGGTAAGAGAGGCGGCTCAGTGGGTAAAGTCTTTTGCCGTGTGAACCTGAGGACCTGAGTTCAATCCCCAGTACCCACATACAAGCCAGGTGTGTAGGCCATGTGCTTGTAGTCTCAACGCTGGAAGGTAGAGCCAGGCAGATCCCCGCAGCCTCCCTGGCCAGACAGTAGGCTCTAGGCCAGGGAGAGAACCTGCCTCAGAAAATAAGCAGGGAACAATTGAAGAAGTCACTCAACTCCTGGCCTCCACGGGGACACACACACACATCCACATGAACAAGTACATATAACACACAAACAGCACACACACTAGAAGTTACACTGTTTTCTTCCATTTTGTCTGAAACCCGAGTCTTGCTTTGTGGCTTTCTGTGGTGATAATCTGCACAGAGCCTTTGTAGGAAGCCTAACCATGTTCTTCTTCTCTTTCCTCCAATGGCTGTTTCCTGACCTCCTCTCCACCCAGGATTTGCGCAAACAGGTAGCACCACTGCTCAAGAGCTTCCAAGGGGAGGTAAGTAACCTTCACGTCCACTTTATACTCACACCACCTTTTGTTGCTTGTCAGTTACTTTCCTCACTGCTGTGACAAATGCCTGACAAGAAAGCAACCAAGAAAGGAAAGGGCTGTTGTGGCCTATAGTTCAAGGGTGCACCATCCATCTAGGTGGGAAGGTGTGGCAGCAGGAGGGTGAGGCACCTGCCCACATCCTCAGTCAGGAAGCAGAGAGAGGGATGTCGATGCTCAGCTCACTTTTACTTTTTATTCAGGCCTGGTGAGAAGCTGTGGAAATGGGACTGAATGGCACTGATGGCTTGAAACCCCAAAGCATAGTCTCCTACTTCTTGAAACACACTTCCATCCTCCACTTCCCTGATGCCTCAAGGGACACCTCCCTTTCACCCATAGACAGGCTGTTAAGATGAAAGTGGATCAGAATGCCTTTAGAAGAAGCCAATAATAACTGTTGTCTTTGATTGAAAAGTTTGAAATTTTATAATCATAACGATTACCATGTAATTATTATGGCAAAGTCATCAAATTTAACTCACGTTGAAATTAGATTGATTGATTGCTGTACTTAATTTTCTGTTTCACAAGCCCAGACAATTAATTGGGAGCGGGAGTTAACCTCAGCATTCAATCCAATTTGAAGCATGTTCTACTCCAACAGTAATTTAAACAATCCCTCACAACCAAGCCTGGCAGAGCACTCTTGTAATCCACCCAGCACTCGGGAGACTCAGACAGGAGGATTTTGTTTGAGGGCTCAGCCTACATAGTGAGTTCCAGTTAAACCTATGCTATATGACAAGACCTTGGGGTACAAAACTCCTGGGGCGTAGAGAGGTCAGATCCTTTGGAACTGCAGTTATGCATGGTGTGAGCCACCATGTGGGTGCTGGGAATGGAACTCTGGTCCTCTACAAGAGCAGCGAATACCCTTGGCTAACCAGAGCATCCGTCCAGCACTTGAATCTTTTTAATCTGCTGAAGCTATATTTCTCCACTTTTATTCTTAACGTTGTCTTCATCTTTTTTTATTTAGTAGTAAAATGGCTTATCAAATATGTGAGTTGTTTTTTAAAGAAGCAACCTTGAATATGTTTCTATTTTGAATTATAATTCATTATGTTTATTCCTTTGTGAACTCACATTGTTGTACTTTTTGAAAACTGCTGCCTACCTCAGATTCCCACACTTTTTTTTTTCTTCTAATAAGACCTTGAATTTTTACCTAAGAAGATTTTCCCCCAGGTTGCACACTAGTGTTGCCTAAGCCAGTAGCTCCCTGGCCTTGCACCTTCCAGGACATGGCTTTCTCAGAGAGGACAGAAAGAGGAGAGCAAATTTTAGAAATGGCCTTTTCCCTAGTGTGGAGTTGAAGCCAAACCTTATTAATTATTCAGTATGTGTTTATTGATAACTATATTCACTTATAAACACTTACATAACTACTAACCCTATGTATGACTACAACCCCTCTTACCTAACCACTAACAACTATTTTCATAACCTTTTAAAAGGATACAGTCTCTGGGGCAGGTCCTCAGTTGTCAGGAACACCTCAGGAATACACCCTTTAATGCACTTAGTTAGCAGCCTTTCTTCCAGAATATCTCTGATGTAGATCCATCAGGGTAAATTGGCTATGGCTGCTTCACCTTAAATAAGGCTTGAGGCTTTCTTCTCTCTGGGAGACCTCAGCGTCTGTAGGCCAACTTATTCCCTTTGTATCAGCAACTCTGCTGCTCTGCCTCAGTCTTTAAAGCTGGCCACAGTTCCGTTCAGGCCACGTTCGGACAGGTCAAACCCCTCTAGGCCAAAACTGAGCCACAGGGTTTAGTCCTTGGCCTTTTGCTGTCTTGCTGAGGCCTTCTCTGCTCACCAGCTTCTTTCTGCCTCAGGGAGATCTGGCCGTCAGTCCACCAGCACTTTCTCTATCAGATGATACAAACTACTCATAGTGTCTATCTTGAGGACTCTATAGCATGGCACCCTCCTCCCCAGCCCCCAGCCCCCATCCACTTGTCCTTAAATAGGATCTCTTCTTGTTCCACCTGCTTCAGCTTAATCTGAGCTCTTCCCACTTAGCAGCTCAAAACAATCCCAGGCCATAAACCTTGTTTTTAGTCCATATAGTCTCTCCTTGTTTCACCTGGCTTCCTCTTTGTTTAGTCCATAAGCTGATAAGCTAATCTAACTCCCCTTAAAGGGAGTGCATTGCCTCAGCCAAGGGATCACAGTTCCTTGATATCAGAATCAGACAAGAGCAGAACAAGAAGGAAAATCAGTCATTCCTTTTTTGTAAAATTCATTTCTTCAAGTTACATCTCAATCATAATTCCCTCCCTCTTCTCCCTTCTGGTCCCACCCTCCTACCCTCTTCCCCCTCACCCTCCTATCTGTTTTTTTTTGTTGTTGTTGTTTTGTTTTGTTTTAAGTTTAAGGTGTATCTTTTCCCCCCACAACAGCTCCCCCTTTTAGTCCAATAAACGGCTCTTTTTCTTATAACAATAAATACAATACAAAACAATGATAATAATTAAGCCACAATTATGAAAATTATAAGATATACATTCCCAATGTCCAGTCCATACGTATTTGGCAACTGATATTAATATTCTATTATCTATCTCCATGAATTTAAAGTTCTGTGCCTAACTCAGTTCCCATCCTACCTTGCATTATCAACTTAACATCTTCTTAGACCTAGAACATACTTTTAATTCCTAAACAACTTAAAATTTAACTGTAAGACTATAGCTATCTAGTCTTCAACCACATCAGAGACCTGAGAGATCAAAGTATCCCTATTTGCAGATGATATGATAGTATGCATAAGTGACTCAAAAATTCCACCAGTCATTCTTATTTAGTTATGAGTTGATAATTCAGGGGTCCTAAGACAGGTACATGGAAGCCACTAGGCTTGGCATATCCTCAAATACTGTTTCATTAACAGTATAAGATTCCATTAATGTTACTTTGAAACATGAGCAGCTGATTAGAGAATTGCCATTTCACTAACTATAAGGAAAAAATGATAAAAATCCATTCATGAGGGCTGAAAGATGACCCAGTGGTTAAGAGCACTTGTTGGCCCTGTAAAGGACCTGGGTTCAGTACCCAGCACCCACGTGGCATCTCATAACCATCTGTGCTCCGGTTCCAGGGGTCCAGACTTCTCTTCTCCCCTCCACAAGCACCAGGGCATGTATGTGGTATGCAGACATATTCTCAGGCATACAGGTGCATGAATAAAATAAATAGCTTTAAATTTTAAAATATGATTAAACAGGCTGGAGAGATGGCTCAGCGGTTAAGAGCACTGGCTGCTCTTCCAGAGGACCGGGGTTCAAATCCCAGCGCCATATGGCAGTTCACAGCTGTCTGTAATTGTCTAAGATGGTGGTACACGCCTTTAATCCCAGCACTTGGGAGGCAGAGACAGGCAGATACCTATGAATTCGAGGCTAGCCTGGTCTACAAAGTGAGTCCAGGATAGCCAGAGATACACAGAGAAACCCTGTCTCAAAAAAAAAATAGATGATTAAACAAAAACTACCAGCAAACTAGAGCAAGAACCGTTTCTAACTTTGCCAAAAAATTACCTATGTAATTCTAACAATAATCTTCAAACCTACTTGTTAAAAATAAATTCTTTTACAGCCAAGAACTAGGGACATGGCTCAGTGGTAGAGTACTTGTCTAGCATCCTCCAGCGAGGGGCAGAGTGGGGCGAGGTTATGCCTCAGTGGTAGAGCTCTTTCATGGGATTCATAACATTCCGGGTTTGTTCCCCAGCACCAAGAATACAAAATAAGTAAAGTTAAACTTACCCCTGAAGACAAATTCAAAAATTTGAAAATAAGGGCTGGAGAGATGGCTCAGCAGTTAAGAGTACTGGCTGCTCTTCCAGAGGTCATGAGTTCAATTCCCAGCAACCACATGGTGGCTCACAACCATCCATAATGAAATCTGGTGCCCTCTTCTGGCCTGCAGATATACCTGCAGACAGAACACTGTATACATAATAAATAAATCTTTTAAAAAAATTTTGAAAATAATAAACGGAAGGATGACAACCTAGGTTGTGGCGTAGATGGAGACCGTGGGGAAGGCTGCAGCATACTGTGACAGCCCTTACAACACAGAACTGGCAAGATACAGCACGCGAGTTCGTTCAGTAAAAGTTTGGTATGATTCCGTCTGTCTCTGTATTTGTTTCAGAACAAAGTAATCATGTTTCTGCTTATACAACAAAAGCTGCATGGCTTTTGTTTGCTTGGTTTTTTTGTGACAGTCTCATGTACCCCGGGTTGGCCTTACTTACATAGCTAACGATGATCTTGGATTCCTGGTCTCAGTTTCCAAGTATTGGATGAACTCCGGGGGCTCTTGTATGCTAGACAAGTGGTCGCCTCACTGAGCTACATCCCAGGCCCCATGATCAGTTTTTGTCTGCCAGGGAAACTCAGGTGCTCGGGTGAAGTGTAGACTTAGACGTGCTGATAAGGAAGGCAAAGCGGTAGTAATGTTCACAGTGATGCCACTGAATTCCCTCAGGGGACCAGGCATGGAAGAAGAAGTATTATCTTTCCCTGACCATTGCAAAGTTGGTGGGTGAAGGCCTATCATAAAAGACAGATGAGCAAGAAAACATTTACGTGCTTAGTGAGTGCATCCCTTCAGAAATAAAGACCAGAGCTGATACAGGAGGGTGCAGGATTCTAGGCTAGCCTTTGTAGCAGGGTGAATGGCAGGCTAGCCTTGTTTTTAAAAAGCTGCATATATTTATTGTATGCAATGTTTTTCATATATATTTATTTATTACATAATATATATTATATTATTATAAATGTGTATATGTTTTGTTGTTTTATACAGGATCATACGTGGCCCAAACTAACTAGCTACATACCCTGTAATCCCAGCACTTGGGAGGTAGAAACAGGAGTATCAGGTCAAGGCCGTCCTTGAGTACATACCAAATTTAAGCCCAGACTGGGCACATGGGACCCTGTCACAAAAAAAACTAATTTGGGGGGGGGGGTAGGGAGTATCAAGATAGAGTTTCTCTGTGTAGCCCTGTCTGTCTTGAAATTTACTCTGTCGACCAGGCTGGCCTCAAACTCACAGAGATCTGCCTGCCTCTGCCTACCAAGTGCTGGGATTAAAGTCATGTGCCACCATGTGCCCAGCAAAAAAAAAGTTTAAGGATCAGACACATTAGGGCACCTACAAGTTGAGCAAGTTGAGGGCCAGTGTCTTTAATAGGGCCCTGTTGAAAGAGCTCCAGGCATCATAAAGACAAACTTACTAACTCTAGGCACAAGACATGGGGACCCCTCCCCCCTCTCCTGTTATGTGGCTTCTGTCCTGGCCCTGCGCCATGGACCGCCTTCCTTTCTTCTTCTTTTTTTTTTTTTTTTTTTTTTTTGATACAAGCTTTCTTTGTATAACAGAGCCCTAACTATCCTGAACTCGCTTTGTAGACCAGGCTGGCCTCGAACTCACAGAGATCCACCTGTTTCTGCCTCCCCAGTGCTGGGATTAAAGGCATGCGCCACCATGCCTGGCCGGACCTCTTTCTTATGCAGCCCAACCACCCTCAGAGTCTGGGCCTTTCTACAGTAGTAGAAGAGACCACTGTGGTTAAGGTGGCAATGGGCGTGGTGCGTTTTAATGATTTTAGAGCAAAACCCCAAGGCCCGACCAGCACAGGGTCTTCCTGAAGCTTGGCTGGGTGATGGCTCAATTAGTGGCTCGGGACTGTGCTGAGGCGAGTGGGCCAGCGCTGTAATTGAAAGCACATTTTCCTCTCGAAGCTGCAGCTGGTTTAGCTCTGCTCATGCAGAAAAGGATATAACCTTGCATAACATAGGAAATGAACGGTTGAGAGAGAAGCCAAATTCAATTTTAGTCAGATATGTTGAGGCCGAGCCCATGATCTATGGGAGCCGGGGCCTGAGCAGCTCGCATGTGGAAAGGCGCGCACTCAGCACTCTATTAATCACGGCCGCCCGCCTGGCGCTGCCGCCCCTTTGTGTACAGGGGGCCACTGCGCCCGCGCTCCTCCTCAGCGCTGGAGAGCAGCCAAGCACTCCAGAAGTTAACCTCTTAAAGACCCGGAGCTGCTTTCTGTTGAATAAATGTAATTTTGTGGTCAGAAATAAATGCTTGTGATGTAGCAGGGAGCTTTGAAAACAACAGTGAGCCAAAGCTATTACAAATTGCTCCGTGTTGGGGAAGTCAACAGCACACATCAAAATTCCTCGTGTAAGGCAAATTGATTTCGGCCCAGAGCTCTGCAGCTATTCAATAAAAGTCCTATTAAACCATTGTGTGTAATGAACAATCCAGAGCAAATCTAATATTTTCAGAGGGTAATTATTTTTAACATCCTCTCGGTAGCCATCACTAGATTTCTTGGATGTTTACGGTGGGTACCCAAGTGAGGTGTGCTCTACCCAGCTGTCATTTGGCCTCTGAGCTGGAAAACCCCCGTGCATCCGGCTCCCAGCTGTCTAACAGGCACCTGGCAGCCTCCTTGCGCCTGGCATTTGGTGAGGGCCAGCCCTGCTCCTCCGGGAGGGTGTTCAGGAACTCTGGTGTCTCCTGGAGCTAGGCACATAGGAGATACCTGAGAAGTTTTGTTGAATCGGTCTGCACTGATGGAAGCAGACAAAGGGGAGCTTCCAGAACATGAGGGAGGATGGTAAAATATTGGTAGTGTTCTCTTGGAACCTCAGGCAGCAGAGGCCTGTGGCCCGAGTCAAGGAAGTCAGGTCCTATTTGATCCAGACACCCATGTCAGCACCCAGGGGAACTGCAGCAGAGCTGGCACCTTGGGACATGTCTCTGGTACTTTGGTTCCTTGATCATGTGGAAAGCAGACTCTTTATTACTCGGTGACTCTGACAGCTAAGCAGGGCTCATCCCAGCCTTGCTCCTGCTCAGGTCATGGTGGAGTTGTAACCTAACTCACAACTCTTATTGTCACTCTTTTATCTAGACTCAGGGTTTCTCAAAGATAAGGTCTACTTATTCTTTCTTTGATTCAGTGATAGCTGTGTTCCAAACCATACCATGTAATGGCAGATGGATTAATGCACTGTTTTCACAGAGTTTAATGGTTAGTGAGTTCTGTGCCCCATGTTACACAGTATCTGGTGCATCCCTCACTAAATAAAGAATGCAAGGGAGAGGGATGAGTAGAGGGATGAGTAGATGGATGGTTGTGGCTGGGTGAGGACAGATGTGTGGATTGGGTAGATGGACAGGTGAGTGAGGTGGATGGATATTGTTCGATGGAATGGGTAGATGAATTATATGGGTGAGGATGGATGGATAGATAAATTGGATGGGTGGATGGATGGATGTAAAGGTTGATGGGTGGATGAAGGGCATGGATAGATGGATATGGGAGAGAGTAGACAAACTGATGAGTTGGATAGATGGATTTTGGTGGGTAGGCTAGATGGATTGGAAGAGTGGTTGGGTGTTTGGATAGATGAATGGGTAAAAAGGGATGAGTATATGGATTATAAAGCATATGGAGGGTAATGATGGATGGATGAATAATTGATAGATTAGTGGGAATGGATGATTGAGTGAGTGGCTAGATGAGTTGGATGGGTTATTAGAGAAAGTATATGAAATGAAATAAAAAGATGAGTATTGAGTGGATGGCTATTGGCAAGGATCCATGGATCAAATAGAACAATGCTGTTCTAGTTTGTTTTCTGTGATAACCACCATGACCAAAAGGAACCTGGAGAGGAGAGGGTTTCATCTTACAGCTTGCAGTCCATCATAAAGGGAAGCCAGGGCAGGAACCCAATGATGGAACCTGTACGCAGAAGCTATGGAGGAATGCTGCTTAACTGACTTGCTCTTTGTGGCTTGTTAAGCCTGCTTTATAGCACCCAGGGCCAGCTGTCCAGTGCCCTTCCACATTAACGATCACAGTAAAATGCTCCACAGTCTTGCCTGCAGGCCAATCTTATAGAGGTAGTTCCTCAATTGAGGTTCCTTCTTCATAGATCATTCTACCTTATGCCAAGATGACAAAACTCTAACCAGCACAAAAATGATAGATAGATAGATAGATAGATAGATAGATAGATAGATGATAGATAGATAGATAGATAGATAGATAGATAGATAGATAGATAGAT
>CAJQZJ010033880.1:1381216-1404791 GCA_907164525.1 Lophiomys imhausi | reverse complement strand
TGCCAATAAATCCCACGTGTGCTCTCTCCCTGAGACCCTTGCTGACCACCTCCATGCCCGTGGCTTTGCTATTTAGCTTTATCCATGGGATCTTAACTTTTGTTCCACAACTAGAACAGAACATGCAATAGGAGGCTGAGCCAGGAGGATTAGGAGTTCTAGCCTACCTCGGGCTATAGTAAGACCCTCTCAGAAAGAAACATAAACTGTCAACACATTTTGAGTCCTTTCTCTCTCTTCTTTGTCTCCCTCCCTTTCAGATTGATGCACTGAGTAAAAGAAGCAAAGAAGCGGAGGCCGCCTTCTTGACCGTGTACAAGAGATTAATTGATGTTCCAGGTAAGGCAGGCCAGTGCTAGCCAGCAAGGGTGTTAGTTTTCCTAGGGGGAATGGGTCACTCCAGCAGCTTCCCCAGGACACAAGAGGGTTTGGGAATGTGAGTCCTCTGGAATCCCAGCTTTGGACAAGCAGGCAGACGCTAGGTGATCCAGGCCCACTAGCCGATTCTTCTGTAAGCACAGAAGCCCATGCCTCTGTGGTCATGCTGTGTGTCACAGGGATACTTAGAATGGTGGTACGCGCTCTGCTGCTGTCTCCCAAGTGCAGGTGCTACCTGCAGGACTCTGGGAATGGCATTAGCAGCATGCCTGGTGTGCTTCACTCCCTTCCAGGGTCATGGGGAGGAGTCAATGGCTCCTGGAAACGTATCTTTCACTGACGGGTTAGAGCTGACAGTTGTGTTCCTGTGACTAGGTATTTGAGTGGCATTTTCTTTTAAAGGAATGCATTCGAGTTTGAATGCTCCTTGCCAGGAATTCCCCGAAGGAGATGGCTTCTGAGTCCCTTTAGGGCAGTGTAGTGAGTTTCTCATTCCTCTGCTTCCATGTGACTGAGAATCTGTCAGGACAGATGGACATGAGTGTATCCTAGCTCAGTCTTGGAAGAAAAGTCATGTAGCCATCTTCCTGTGCTGACAAGGAAACCAAAGGATCCACACATACTGCAGTCACATGTTTGCCCTGTCTGATAATTGTGGGACCATCACCCATAGTAGGCATACCTTGACAAAAAAAGCAGAAACTTCTCTTTTGTGCCTGTAAGAGTGTTTGCATTCCTTCCGAGAAGGGATTGATTTAGCTATTCTTGGTTTTTTGTCGTTCCATATGAAATTGAGAATAGCTCTTTCCAGGTCTATAAAGAATTGTGTCGGTATTTTGATAGGAATTGCTTTTGGTAGGATGGCCATTTTTATTATGTTGATCCTACCTATCCACGAGCATGGGAGATCTTTCCATCTTCTACAGGCGTCTTCCATTTCTTTGTTTAGGGGCTTGAAGTTCTTGTTGTACAGGTCCTTTACTTGCTTGCTTAGAGTTACCCCCAGGTATTTTATATTGTTGTGGCTATTGTGAAGGGGGTTGTTTCCCTTATTTCTTTTTCAGCCCATTTGTTTGTTGTATATAGAAGGGCTTCTGATTTTTTTGAGTTAATTTTGTATCCAGCCACCTTGCTGAAGGTGTTTATCAGCTGTAAGAGTTCTCTGGTGGAATTTTTGGGGTCGCTTATGTATACTATCATATGTCTGCAAATAGGGATAATTTGACTTCTTTGTTTCCAATTTGTATCCCCTTGATCTCCTTTAGCTGTCTTATTGCTCTAGCAAGAACTTCAAGTACTATATTGAAGAGATATGGTGAAAGTGGGCATCCTTGTCTTGTCCCTGAGTTTAGAGGAAATGCTTCAAGTTTCTCTCCATTTAATTTGATGTTGGCCACTGGCTTGCTGTGTATTGCCTTTATTATTTCTAAGTATGGTCCTTGTATGCCCGTTCTCTCCAGAACTTTTAGCATGAAGGGGTGCTGGATTTTGTCAAATAGGGGCTGTTCTGTAGTACTGTGTTCACTGACAGCCACCCAATCAATGCCACCATAGAGAGGCTTTGCTCTTCTCTCTCATCACTGAACCAGACAAGGAATTACCTGAACAGAAAATATAGAAATGGAGTCTCCCACCATGGGCTTGCCATGAGGTCTAAGTTGTATTGCTTTTCTCTTTGGTTATCAGTTTTCTCATCTGTAAAATGGGTAGGCTGTGGGAATGGCCTACTAGTGGAGAATACTTTCCCTTGTTTTTTTTTTTAATTGCCTTGGTTGTTTATCATGCTCTAAGTTCTACATTCTGACCTTACGATGTTCTGTAAGAGTTTGTATATGACCAGGGGTTTTCTGAAGAATGTGTCCAAGACCCACAAAGAGGCTTCTGCACTATAATGTGTTGTTTAGTGTTCATGGTACACTGCATGTCCTAGTTGCTTCTCTGTTACTGTGACCGAATCAATTTGGGGCAGGAAAGAATTTATTGGACTTATATGTTCTGATCATAGTACATCATTGAGAGGAGTTAGGACAAGTCCTGGAAACAGGAACTGAAGCAGAGGCCATGGAGGAAAACTGCTCAGTGGCTTACTCTCCATGTCTTGCTCAGCCTGCTTTCCTGTACAACTTAGACCACCTGCTCAGAGGTGGCTCCACCTACAGTGGGCTGGGGCCTCCCCTGTCAATCACTAATCAAAGAAATACCCCATAGATTATCCATGGGGCAATTCCTCTTCCCACTGTTGCTAAGTTATATCCTGTTGGCAAAAACAAACCAGCACACTGTTCCTCAAGTGCCAGCAATTTGATGGGCACCTCTTACTGAAGACGAAACTTTTAATTAGCAAGTATATTTATTAATAACTATAAGCACTTATAACAAATACAAACACTTAGTACCTAACAACTAGCCCTAAGAATAACTATAAAGCCGGGCGTGGTGGCGCACGCCTTTAATCCCAGCACTTGGGAGGCAGAGGCAGGCGGATCTCTGTGAGTTCGAGGCCAGCCTGGTCTACAAAGCAAGTCCAGGACAGCCAGGGCTGTTACACAGAGAAACCCTGTCTCGAAAAAACCAAAAAAAAAAAAAAAAAAAGAATAACTATAAACCCCCATTACCTAACAACTAACCCTATTATAACTATAAACACCTATTATCTAACCATTAACCCTAACCTTTTAGAAGGATACAGTCTGTGGGGCAGGTCCTCAGGCGTCAGGAACACTTCAGGAGTACCCTTTATGGCACTTGCTCAACATTTTTCCTCAGAAACATCTCAGACGTAGGTCCTTTAGGGTAAATTGGCGACTGCATTGCTATGATGCTTGAGGCTTTCTTGTCTCTGGAGCCTTAGCTGTCTGTAGACCAACTTGGTTAATTTGTATTAGCTTCTTGGCCGCTCTGCCTCAGTCTTTGGGGCTGGCCACGGTTCTGTTCAGGCTGCTGTTTGAATTGGTCAAACCCCTCTAGGCAAAAGCTGTGCCACAGGGTTTAGTCCTTGGCTTTTTGCTGTCTTGCTGAGGTCACCTCTGCTCACCAGCTTCTTTCTGCCTCAGAGAGAGCTGACTGTATTTTTTTCAGCTCTGTTTGAGATCAGCTTTTTAGTCCGCATGCATTTTCTCCATCAGATGAAGCAAGCCGTCTTGCATTGCGTCATCTTTAGTGGATGACTCTCGGGCTCCACCCACTTCATCCTTAAATAAGGTCTCTCCTTGTTTCACCTAGCTTCTGTCTAATCTGGGTTCCACCCACTTCATAAAGTACAAAGAATGCCATGCTGCAATGCCAAGTGTCCACGGGGCCCCTTTTTAAGAGACTGTATCAGAATCCCCTAGATGTTCACTAAATCTTATTTATATTACTCTAACTCACCTTACACCTTACATTTTCTTATTTTTCTTTTACTTATTTTTCAGTGTTGGGGATTGAACTTCCCAGGACCTTGTACATGTTATAGGCTTGGTTTTCTTATGTGTAAGGCATCTGGGAATTTTTTTCTCTGAACTCTGTGATGTCTACACTGACACCCAGAATGCAGAAGTTATAGGAAAAGCACAGTCATTTTCACACCTTTCATTCCCCCAAGTGTCCTCTTGGTTCCTCCTGCTCAGGAGGGCTCTGCATTATTGCACAGGCGGAGGGTGCTCCATGTGAGAGCTGAGGGATTACTTGAATTAGGTAGCCCTGCTTTGTGTTCACCAAAGGCCTGCCTGAGCTGTTACTTTCAGACTAACACTTGTACCCTGTTCAGAGTCAGGTTTGTACCAGAATCTTCCCCTAGTGAAGTTTCCCAGCTACGTAATCACTTAACAGGTTGTTGGAGTCTTAATCCGAAATTATTTTCTTTAATGAGAAAATAATTAATTTTCTCATTAAAGTCTCATATATAACCATATAGATTTATTTATGTGTTGATAGGTTTTTTATAATTCTATTGGGCTGGACAATTTTATTTTGACGTTTGTGTGTGTGTGTGTGCACATGTATGTGTGCCACAGAGCATGTGTGCCTGTCAGAGAACAACTTTTCAGAGTCTGTTCTCTCCTTCCACTCTGTGAGTTCCAGGGATCAAGTTCAGGTTCTTTAGGGCATCCTCCCAGCCCATGTTTGGTTTTTGAGGCAGGGTTATACTAAAGCTGACCTCAAATTCACTATATAGTCCAAGTTAGTCACTTAATTCACCACAATCCTCCTGTCTCAGACTCCCAAGTAAGTGCTAGAGATAGGGGTGTGTGCCACCATACCAAGCTTGTGTTAGCAGCAGTCCTCAGCCTGTGGGTCGAGATCCCTTTGGGGGTCGCATATCAGATATTTATATTATGATTCATAACAGTAGCAAAATTACAGTTATGAAGTAGCAACAAAATAATTTTATGGCTGGGGGTCACCACATGAGGAGCTGTATTAAAGAGTCCCAACATTAGGTTGAGAACCACTAGGCTAGAGAATTAAAAGTTCACATTGAAGATGGACTAAATAAGATTTACTATTTTGGAGTTGAGAATGTAGTTTAGTTTATAGAGTGCCTGTCTAGTATTTCCATCTGTAGCCACATAGATCCAGACACTGTCATAAACACCTGGAATCCCAGAACTCAGGAGGCGGAGACAGGGAGATCAGGAATTCAGGGTCATTCTTGGCTACATATTTTGTTCCAGGCCAGCATGGTCTACTGGAGAGTCTGTCTCAGGGAGTTTTTAAAAAAAAAAAAAAGATTATGTTTTCTACATCAAAGTCAACTAAAGCACACCTAACATTCCAGGTAGATCACTTCTCCCCTCAGCATGCTAGACATGCTGTGGACTGATGGACTGACAGAGCTGATGAATTACCTAGGAAACTGGACTGGGGTGCTCCACCTCGGTGGTGCAGTCTGGCGATTGCTTAGATGAGGTAATCCTGTGGCTGAGGCTTCCAGGAAAGGCCTGGTCAATAGTGCCTCATTTATTGACAGCCACCCAGCCAGGCAGGGGTCTGGGAGCCTTCATTGTCTGTGGGCTTTAGGCTGCAGTCCAGTAGAATACAGAAGGACTTGCAGACAGACTGTGTTCTACTGAAAGAGACGGGAACGCACGTTGTCACAGGAAGCTTGGGGAAGCCGACAGGTATGTCAGCTACATGCCCTGTGGCTCAGAACCAGGAACCCAGGCAGGTCTGCCAAGGTCCTGAGATGGTGCCAGCTGCCATGCCGCCTCGAGGTGCACTTCTCTGTTTTTCTTGCTGCTTGTTTGTGGGGTCTGCTAGAAGGGAAGTGTCTCATGGCCAATGTTGATTCTCTTGCTCTGCCCCCAGCAATAGGCATACACCAAGTACAAGCCAGGCACTAAGAGAGCTAGCCCTCCAGGAACCCTGAATGGTTCTCGGTAGCAGTCACCACAGTGGCAGTCAGCTTCATCTCTGTCCAGCTACCATTCCCAAGTGGAAGTCTGCACCGCCAGCTGGCTCCGGGACTGCCCACATGGCTAATGGCCCCTGTTCTCACCCAGAGAACACTGTCCTCCCTGGATCCCTGCTTCTTCTGGGTAGCACTGTCTCTCACCTGTCTGCTCACCCACATCCCCCTATCCACTTAACTGTAGGATCTGTCTCTATCCCAATTCCCACCACCATTCTTCACACCGCAGCTGTTCTAAGCACCGCTCAGCTCACCTCTCCCTAGACCTGCAGATTAATTTATGTGAGGACCCTGCATCCTAAATTGTCCTTCCTTGTCCTGACACATCATGCTCTGACCTCCCAGTCTAGGTCTATGTAGTCCAGGTAGACTTCCTACCTCAGCCTCCCAAATGCTAAGATCACAAGTGTATTGCCACACTCAGCCTCCTGCCCTCCACCCCTTCTCTTTTGAGATAGGGTCTCAGGTAGCTCAAACTTGATACATAGCTGAAGATAACTTTAAATCTCTGGTCCTCCTGGATCCCTACCTGAATGCTGGGATTATAGGCATCCAGCACCATTCCTGGTTCATGCAGTGGTAGGGGTTGAATCCAGGGTCTCGTGTGTGCAAGACTGAACTACACTGCTATTATAACTATAGTTGGACTCTGCATAACAGTGTGTTAGTCAACCAGGGACCACATATGCAACAACAGTGGTGTTATTACACTGTCACCCAGTGACACTTCCCTGCCTTAGCTTCTGTAAGGTTTCTTGGGAAATGACAGAATCTAATGATACATTTCTCAGAATTTGTCCCCTTGGATGCATGACTGTACGTGGTAGCTCTGGGTTCCTTTGAAGGGGGCACTAAAACAATATGGCCTTGTTCATTTCCTAGGTATCTACCTAGTGTCTGCCATGTAGTACAAATTTGGTAAATATTTGCTCAGTGAGCTACAAATGGATGTATCAAATCATATCTTAGAGTGCTATCTGAAGCCAGGTGGGTGGTGCTGTACTCCCAGCACTAGGGCTGTGGAGGCAGAAGAATCAGAAATTAAAGATTATCCTCACCTTATAGTAAGTTCAGTCAGTAGAGGGCAACATAAATTACATGAGACTATTTTCTAAAAACTAGAGTAGAGCTTAGTAAACTAAGCTCAGTATGTCCTCAGAGTTCCCTGTTCCATAGCCTTCAGCTCTCTACCTTGCTCCTGTGATTGACACCTCCGTGGGCATGAGCTCCCCAGAGCATTTGAAGTATCAGACAGCATCATTTGAAGTATCAGACAGCATCCACTGCTCCAGAACAGATCGTCTTGCCACTGCCATGGAGTGGTTTAACAGCTCTTGGAATTTTCACTTAGTTTTTATGTCAGTCTGTAAAGATTTTCATGGCTGCAAAGACACTGACACGGCCCTTCCATTCAGAGTCCAGCACATGTGCTTGCAAGTTCTCTATCCTGTGGTTGTACTTGGTGCCTGGCTCTTGGATTTGGTTGAACAGCTGTCCTGGCTGTATCAGGATCTCCCTACACCTTGCCTATTCACTGAACTCTGACCTCTAGCCACTCCTTGACTAGTCCATGTTCAACCCTCTCCCTTCCATAAAAAAGCCAAGTGTGGTGGTGCACACCTGTAATCCCAGCACTCCGGAGTGTCAAGAAATTCAAGGTCACCCATAGCCACCCACATAAAGAATTCAGGACCAGACTCTGCTCTATTCATCGGTTAAGAGAGTATTACTGCTCTTCCAGGACTCCAGTTGAGTTCCCAGTACTCATATTAGGTGGCTCACAGCTGCCTAGAACTCCAGCTCCAGGAATCAGACATCTCTTTCTGGCTTACACAGGCACGCGTGCACGCACTCCCACACACACTGAAGAGACCCTGTCTTAGTTGAGGTTTCTATCAATGCAAACAAACACCATGACCAAAAGCAAGTTGGGGAGGAAAGGGTTTATTCAGGTTACTCTTCCACATCACTGTTTATCACCAAAGGAAGTCAGGACAGGAACCTGGAGGCAGGAGCTGATGCGGAGGCCATGGAGGGGTGCTGCTGACTGGCTTGCTCCTCATGGCTTGCTCAGCCTGCTGTCTTATAGAACCCAGGACCATCAGCCCAGGATGGCACCACCCACCATGGACTGGACCCTCCACCATTGATCACTAATTGAGAAAATGCCTTAGAGCTGGATCTCCTGGAGGCATTTCCTCAACTGAGGCTCCTTCCTCTCTGATGACTCTAGCTTGTGTCAAGTTGAAATAAAACCAGCCAGTATAGACCCTGTCTTCAAAAACCAAAAACAAACAACTGTTGAATAAAATCCCAGCATTTTAAAGATACTGGCTAGACCTTTATTATAAAATAGACTTGAACCATTATTGGTAATTATCCCAGCAGTTAGAATAATATGGCCTAATATTTTTTTAGTGACGAAGACATTATTTTTCTTTTTTAAGATCTACCTGCCTCTGCCTCCCCAGTGCAAAGATTAAAAGCATGAGCTGCCAGGCCAGCTGAGGGATGATTTGTTTGAGACAGGGCTTCACTTTTGTCACTCAGATTCTCGTGGAACTCATAATCCTCAAGCCTCAGCCTCCCGAGTGCTGGGATTACGGTGTGCTGCACACCTACAGAAGTCTGAGCCTTAGGCTTTTACACAAGAGGACATTTTACTTAGAGTTACACCAGCTTACGTTTTTAGTTATTCCTTCGTTATTTTATAATTATTTTTATTATATGTGTGTGCTTGCACAAACATACCATAGCACATGTATGGAAGTGAGAAGCTTTAGAAGTTGATTTTCTCTTTGCACTTTGTGAATCCTGAGGAACAAACTCAGGTCGTCATGCTCGTCAGCAAATACACTCACCTGCTGAACTGTCACCCTTGTCCCCATTCCTTTACTTTTTGAAATAGGTTTTCATGTAGCCCAGAATAGCCTAGCACTGGGTGTGTGGCCCAGCACTGGCCTTACATTTTTGGTACTCCAGCCTCAGCTGATGATAAGGTTCTTGAGTATACCTCACCACACCTGGCTAAATTTCTGTTCTTTTTAATTCAGTGCACTTCTCGTTGACATTGATATGCTTTCTCTAATGATCCACTGCATGAGGACAAGCGTCATACCCACTTGCCAGCACTGTGACCTGATAGAACTCCCCCTGGTCTTGAGGCTGTCATCTCTCTGTATTTGGGTCCGTGTCTGTGGGCAAGAGCAGAGTTTCGGGTTGGTCTCTTTTTGCCAACAACTTCATGGTGCAAAGCACAGTCTAAAGTGTGCTGTTCAAGATGCTTAAACTCTGCCAGCACCTCCTGGCAGTCCATCATATAGAAGCCTGGACTAAGAGTCCCAGAAGTCTCACAGGTGACACTTCTTTCCCTCCCCCACTCCCATACACTACACACACACTTTGGTCGGTAGAGAAAATATCTCATGATTACATTTTGAGTAAAACAGCTTATATACTTAATTGATGATACAAGAAAAATAAATGTCTCTGCTTCTAAAGGGTGCCCCTCTCCCATAGCTGGAATATCATCAGATGCCTTCCTTTTGGAGGCTCTGCATTCAGGAATATTCCTGGGTTCCAGGCGGAATCATGGCATGCATAATCTGCCAGTCATTAACCTTGAGTGGGTGACTTGCTTCAGATTTTCAGATTTTCATTCTGTGATAATGTATTTATTTGCACGGTTGGGAGGGGGCAACATAAATCAGCAAAATAGTCACTTGCAGTCTGAGTCTCAGTTGCTGCTGTGCTGGCTAGTTCCTTGTCAGTGTGACACAAGCTAGAGTAATCAAAGAGGAGGGAGCCTCAGTTGAAAAAAATGCCTCCTTAAAATTGGGTTCTTGACCAGGTGTGGTGGTGCACACCTTTAATTCCAGCACTCAAGAGGCAGAGGCAGGTGGATCTCTGTGAGTTCAAGGCCAGCCTGGTCTACAGAGTGAGTTCCAGGACAGCCAGGGTTACACAGAGAAACCCTGTCTCAAAAAAACCTTAAGGGGGGGGGGGGCTCTAAACAATCCTGCAGGGCATTTTCTTAATTAGTGATCGATGTGAGAAAGCCCATGGTGGGTGGTGCCATCCCTGCCTGGAGGTCCTGGGTTCTATGAGAGAGCAGGCTGAGCAAGCTATGATGAGCAAGCCAGTGAACAACACCCCTCCATGGCCTCTGCACCAGCTCCTGCCTCCAGGTTCCCATGAAATTTGAGTTCCAGTCCTGACTTCCTTCATTGATGAACAGTGATGTGGAACTGTAAACCAAATAAACTCTTTCCCCCCCAAGTTGCTTTGGTTATGGTGTTTCATCACAGCAATAGAAACCCTGAGATGGTTGCCCTTACCGTGCACCACAGATAAGAGCTCATTTACCTGCCTGCTTGTAATGTACTCACAAAACTGTCTAAAACATGATTGGGTATCAGTTCTGGAAAGTTCCTGTAGTAGTTTGGGGTGGGTGTGTGCTGAGACTTAGTCTGAAAGAATGAAGCTGCCTTCACACTCACTCCCTAAATAGATAGCCCCAGCTATCCTGAAACCCTGAATCCTCGCAAGCCTCCCAAGTGCTAGGTTTACAGACCTGTGTCTCCACACCCAGTTAACAGGTTTTTAAAAGAAAATCCTTACAGTTGTACTGGAGAGGTGGATTAGTTGGTAAATTGCTAACTGCTCAAGCTTGAGGACCTGAATTTTGGTCTCCAGCCCCCTCTCAAAAATCCAAGTATGGCGGAGTGTGCATGTAATCCCATCACTTTCTGAACAGCCGGCCAAGTGATGGCTCAGGGAGACCCTGTGTCAAGAAATAAGGCAGAGAACAATTGAGTAAGGCACCTGACCTCAACCTCTGACCTCCTCACACACACATGCAGCCCACATGCGTGCATGCACATGAATGCCTACGTTCTTACACTGCATAGGCACAAGAGAGCCCTTAGATATGAGACAAAGGCACCAAGTTGGTGAAGCTGCCGCCACTTGTTTGTCGCTGCTGCCACAGAACGTGGCCTTGGCTACAAAGCTCCTTGGGAAAACTTCTCTGCAAGCCACCTGTCTTCTGGCTTTTGCAGTCACCTTGCAAGTGTCATAGTTTACTCCTGACTCAGTGGCAGTGTACTTCCTACCAGTGAGACCCTTCAAATGCAAAAACAGTACCTGCGAGCATTTAAGATTAAAGTCTTTAAGACTCACATTGCCATCACTATAAAATATTCATTGCCTCATGAAACAGGGCTCCAACCCGAGGTGTAAGAACCGCCTCGATTTGCTTGATTGCCCTAGAAAACTGACCTGTAGTTTTGAAAGGCACTTGTGTGGTGGTTACTTTTCTTATTGCTGTGACAAAAGCAACTTGCAGAAAAAAGGGTTTGTTTTGGCTCACAGATTGAGGAGGTACAGTACATCATGAGGGGAGACATGGCGGCAAGATCACGAGGCAGCTTAGCCATATTGCCTCCACGGTCAGGCAGCAGAAAGAGATGAGTGCTGGAGCTCAGTACAGTTTGTCCTTTTCATTCAGCCCAGGACCCCAGCCCAGGAAGTGGACCTTCTCTCAGTTAATTCTTTCTAGAAGCACCTTCATAGACAAGTCCAGAGATGTACTTTCATGGCGACTCTGCATCCAGTTAAGATGACAATGAAGATTAACCATCACAATACAGTGTAGGTTTTCTGGAGCTCTGAGCAAGAACTTCCTAGAAAGAAAGAGTTCATTTGTGGCTTATGTTGTTTCGAGAACTTTATACAAAGTTTACAGATCTCCGCACAATGCTTGTGTCTCCAGGCACCCAAAGTTAGAAGTTTGGATTTGGATTAAAGGCAACCTCTTCTTGGGGACTAGCTGCATTATGAGGACCCAAAGATCTGTTTGTTTGTTTGTTTGTTTGTTTGTTTGTTTGTTTTTTCTTGAGACAAGGTCTCAGTAGCTCCAGGCTGACCTCAAACTCATAAAGCCAGGGATGACCTTGAACTCTTGATCCTCCAAGCCTCCCAAATGCTGGGATTACAGGTGTGCACCACCACACCCCATTTATGTGGCCCTAGGCTGGGGATCGGATCCAGAGCACTCTGCAAGGAGAGCCGCAGCCTCAGCCTGATGTCTGCATTGTTATGTCCCTCCTCAAGAGTGAAATGGCCATCTGGTCCTTTGTGCTGTTACTTTCTGGTGAGGACACATTACAGACAAAATTAAAAACTCTTGTTTTTGTTTTGAGATAGCCTTGTGGAGTCCATGCCAACCTCCGCACCACTGTACCCCAAGGATAGCCCCTCCTCTGGCTTCCACCTTCTGAGTTCTGGGTTTACAGGTGAACATCACCATATCCTGTTTATGTGGTGCTGGGGATGGAACCCAGGACTTCATGCATGCTAGGCCAGTGCTCTTCCAACAAAGCCGTGTCCCCAACACTCAACTGTAAACACCTTCAAGAAGTGAAAGTTACAAGCCTGTGTTCTAGCCAGCTGATATCCTCCTTTTTACAGCTATTCTTCTTGGTCCCTCCTACCCCAAGCCCTGGCGGCACTGGTTTGTTGAGAACTCTCCAAACTGATCCAGGGAATCCTTCTCAGTGTGCTTGCACACAGAGGTGTGTGACCTCATCCCACCAGGTTCCCTCCTCCCCCTCCCCTGCTCTCCTCCCTTCCCCTCCTTCCCCCTCCAAAAAAAAAAAAAAACAAACCCAGACCGGCCATGACTGGGGTGGTCCTGGCATGCTGGGTATCTAGACAGCTTTTTGTCGGTTGCTCATCAGCATGCTAATTGTCATATAACTAATTATGCCCTGAATTCCAGTTGATTTTCTTAATGAGACAGCTGGGTTAATTATGTAATCATGTGATTGCATTAGCCCAGAGTGTCCCGGCAAAAAGTAGAGTATGCTTGCGTGTGATGTCATTGATGATTTGGTGCTCACAAGGAATACATTCATCCTGGAGCTGGTGGCAGGGGACAGCCCTGTGTTGCCTGCATAACTCTCTGTGTAAACATGGGCCCAAGGTTTAATAAGATGGGGCTTCTAACTCCTCACAGTATGGGGATCCATTTGCCACAAGCCTGACTGCCATCCCCAAGTCTTCCCTGGGATAAACAGTCCCAGTCAGATCTGAAGCTGGATTGTCATCCTGTAGCTTTGTTTGACATTGCTTTACATTATTGGACATGCCAGCTTCCTGGGTAGTTGTCAGAGACTCCCAAATAAACGTTTATATTAAAGTCCTGGAGAGCTAGATCCTCTTACACATCTGTCACTACCTTCCCTCATTCACATTACCATAATTCTTTACTCCCTGTCCTCAGCCCTGCCTACTGCATACTTCTGGCCACTTCTAGCCCAGTAGCCAAACCCATCAATCCACAGCACTGGCCAGAGATCTTTATGTATCTTCAGGCTAGCCTCAAACTCACTTCATAGCTGAGGATGACCTTAAATTTCTGATCTTCCTGCCTCCACCTCCTGAATCCAGATGTGTGGCACCAGGCCTGGTTTATGTGGAGCCAGGGATCAAACCCAGAACCTCATGTGTGCGAGGCAAGTACTCTACCAACTGAGATATAGCCATTTATCTTAAGAGTAAAAAATGTGGGATTCATAGTCCCAAGATGTTCTTATTTTACATATATAATATGCATGGACAATTATAGTAGTGTGTTTAAAAAACTATATCACATTCTAAAACTAAAAAGCCAGGCGTGGTAGTTCATACCTACAATCCCAGCTCTTTGGGAGGCCAAGGCAGGAAATTCCAAGTTCTAGGATAGCCTGGGCTACAAAGTGAATTCAGGAACAGCCTGGGCAACTTAAGGAGACCCTATGTCAAAATGAAAAGCAAAAAATACCTGAATCTGTAGCTCAGGGGTGGAGTGTTTGCCTTGCATGGATTCAGTCCTCAGTGACACACACACACACACACACACACACACACACACACACACACACACACACAGCAGTAGTAAAGAGTAAAGGGGAATTAAAATATTTATTTATTAAGGACATTTTAAAAATTTGTTCTCCTTGAAAATTACATAAGTATACATACGTAAACATTGTTTACTGATGATGTTAGGCATTGAACCCAGGGCCTTGCACATTTGAGGTAAGCATTCCAGTACTGAGCTGTGTCCCCAGTCCACTAAAGTTATATTTGTATGTTTGTGTGAACGTAGTGCATACATGTGTGCATATAGAGACCAGAGATCAACCTCGGGTGTGTTATTCCTCAATAGCTGCCCACCTTGGTTTTTTTGTTTGTTTGTCTTTGTTTGTTGCTTCTCTGTTTGTTTGAGACAGTCTCTCACTGGAAACTGAGGCTTGACAATTAGGCTAGGCTAGCTGGCCAGCAATCCCTAGGCAACATCCTGTCTCTACTTAGAAATGTCCACCACCCAAACCCACCCGAGCTTTTTTATGTGTGTTCTGGTGATCAAATGCAAGACCCCATGCTCACAAGGCAAGCATTTCACCAACTGAACATCTCCTTCACTCTCTGAAATTATGTCTTAAATCTGCTTTGGTTTTTTGGGAGGTTATCATCTACAATTCAATAAAATATATCCATTTTAAGTGTACAGTTGGATAGTGTTGCTAGTCTCAAAATCATGATATAGGATGATTTTATTGCCTCTCCAGTTCCCTTGTCATTCTAAATCCCAGTGTTCTTTTTGTCTATCACTCTAGATTAGATTTGGCATTTTTGTGGTTGAATATGAATGGAACATTAGTTAATACAGACATACCTTAAGTCATAAAATGGGGTTTCATCCCGGTAAACCCATCCTATGTTGAATATATATCTTAAGTTGAAAAGGCATGGAATAAACCCATCTTCCAATTACCATGGCTCAGCCCCACAGCTTACTAGAGTCTTTGGACATCTCCTGATCACTTGCCTGGCTATGTTCCTAGGTTCACAGCTGCTACCTAGCGTCTTAGGAGAGGATTCTATAGCATCTCATTAACCTGGGAAAAATATCACAATTCAAGTCTGTCGCTTTGCTACCATCAGGATCCATAGGTCAATCCATCACAGGTCCATGTCAACCATCTTGTTAGGTGGACTTCTTTGAGTTAGCATAGTCTTTAAGGACTCATCCATGTTGTTGCTGGTTGGCTCCATGTATGCATGTGCAGTGATTCACCATCCATCTACCTCATGATAGAAATTGGAGTTGCTTCCAATCTGTGACCCTATGAATGATGAATAAACCCATTGTCACCTGAACAGGTTGTTTTATTTTGTGTTTGGTTTGAGGGCTTTTTATTTTGAGGCAGGGCCTTACATATCCCAGACCGGCCTTGAGTTTGCTACATAGCCAAGGATGGATTCTGATCATCCTACCTCTACCTCCTGGGTTCTGAGATTATTCTATGAAACACTACACCTGGTTTATGTGTTGCTGAGGATGGAATCCAGGACTTCTTCCATGCTAAGCAAGTACACTCTCAACTGAGCTAGCTCCTCAGCACCTGCTTTGATTATTTTATTTTTTTAAGACAAGTATTCTTGCTAGGTCATTGAAATTGATAAAAATCGTCATGCTGTTTTTCAAAATAGTTGAGTCATTTTACCCTCTTCAAAAAACAGGAGAATTCCAATTGCTCCACATCTGCTCTGTCATTTGATATTATTTAATGGGGTGGGGTCCCCCCCCCCGCTCACCTTTTGATCTTTAGATCTTCCTTTATATTTATTCAATCTGTTGCCCTCTTCCTGCATTTTTTTCCTTGTTTTTTTGAGATAAGGTCTCTAGCTAAACTGAAATTCGAGAGCCTCCTGCCCATCTTCCCAAGTGTTGATATTACAGACCTGTTCAATTTCACCTGCCTGTAGATACCCTGTGTAAAGTTGAAGGAGTTCCATCATGCATGAATGAGTATTGAATCTTGTCAGCTTTTTTCTACTATCATATAACTTTTTTCTTAATTCTCAAAACATGATTTTAAAAGTTGGCTTTCAAAGTATTAAGCCAAACAATCTTGCATTCCTAGGATAAACCTCACTTGGTCTGGGACTGTAGTTTTAGTAATAGAGTACTTACCAAACATGCACAAGGCCCTGGGTTCAATCCCCAGTACTACCTAATGAGCAAATACAATGAGAAAATAAATACATAAACAATAGATGAACAAATACAAAATTGGTTGTATCAATCCATTAGCATTTTACTAAAAATTTTTGTCTTTAAATTTGTAAGGAATGTAGAATGCATGTTTTTGGGTTTGGAGGTGAGCTTGTTTTTTGTGTCCTTTTAAACCAGAAGGCAAGACTCTGAGCTCACTTCATGAGCTGGGAAGTATTCCCCATTCAAAGCTGCTGTTAGTTCTTCTTTACATTCCTGTAGTTCAACTCTGAAACCATTTAGGCCTGGGTCTTTTCTTTCTTTTACCTTGGGTTTTTTTGGTTTGTTTGTTGTGTTGTTTTGTTTTGTTTTTTGTTTTTTCTATCTTTGGCAGTTTTTTTTTTTTTTTTTTTTTTTTTTTTTTTTTTTTTTTTTTTTTTTTGGTTTTTTCGAGACAGGGTTTCTCTGTTTAACAGCTCTGGCTGTCCTGGACTCGCTTTGTAGACCAGGCTGGCCTCGAACTCGCAAAGATCCGCCTGCCTCTGCCTCCCAAGTGCTGGGATTAAAGGCGTGCGCCACCACCGCCCGGCTCTTTGGCAGTTTTATATATGTATATAAACTCTTTGGTCCTTTTCACACACATCCTTCCCTCTCGTATCCTCTCTCCTTTACCCTTTCTTCTTTCCATCAAGTTCCCCTCATTTTCAACCTTTTTTTTTTGATTTTGCGTCTCACTGAGTTTAATTAGGGTTGCTTACATGCCTATGAGTGGAGACATTTTTACTGGAACTTTGGGCAACTGACAAGTAGCTACACCACTGAAGAAGACTTCTACCTTCCCTTAGCAACCATTAACTACCAATAGCTGCTCCCGATGGAATAATGACACTGGGCAAGGCATTTCAGCTTTTCATTTAACTTCATTAAAAGATACAGTACTATAAACATTTTTCACTTCTTCTTGAGTCAGATTTGATAATTTCCAGTTTTATTTTTGCCTTTGTTTTGTTTATGTATGTGTACACACCAGGGAGTGTGTATGTGTGTGTGTGTGTGTGTGTGTGTGTGTGTATCAGAGGCCAGTCTAGTGTATTATTCTTCAGGAGTTATCTTGGTTTTTTTTTTTTGTTTTTTTTTTTTTTGTTTTTTTCAAGACAGGGTTTCTCTGAATATCTCTGGCTGTCCTGGACTCGCTTTGTAGACCAGGTGGGCCTCGAACTCACAAAGATCCGCCTGCCTCTGCCTCCCAAGTGCTGGGATTAAAGGCGTGCGCCACCACCGCCCGGCTTATCTTGGTTTTTAAGGCGGGGTCTTTCACTGGGATTTAAGGCTCTCCAAGTAGACTAAGGTGACTAGCCAGCAAGCCCCAGAGGTGTTTCTGTCTCCAGCAGACCTGGCATTTTATATAGATGCTGGAAATTAGAACTCAGCCACTCAAGATTCCACGCAGACACTTTACCCACTAAAGTTATCTCTCCAGTTTGGGGTTTTGGGGGACAATTTGTCACCATTTTGACCAGTCTGGCCTCAATTTACATAGATCTACCTATCCGTGCCTTCCAGACTCCTAGGATTACAGACATCCACCACCACACCTAGCTTTGGTTAATCATGTTATGTTTGTCATCTTTTTTTCTTTTAAGACACAGTCTTACAAGATGGATTAGACTAGTCTCATTCACGGAGATCCGCCTGTTTCTACCTCTGTGTTAGGACTAAAGGCATATTCTGCCATCTTCTGCATTCTACGTCTGACTCCGTAGGATGGGCCAATTGTGGTAGTGCACACCTCTAATCCCAGCAGTCCAACCCCAGGTTTACATACTGATTTCCATGCCAGCGAGGACTACGTAGTAAGAGCCTGTCTCAAAATAAACAAACAAACAAAAAAATGGAATACAGAATGTTTGGTCATATCCATTCTGTCATTTTCTGACCTTAGGATTTGTAAATTCTACATTTTTTCTAGATCAGTCTGGCTGGAAGTTAATCAATTTCAATGATTTTTTTTTTCCTTAAGAACCAGCTTTTGTTTGCATTGATTTTTTTTTCTTTTTGCCTTTTCAGTTTTATTGCTCCCCAATCTCTTTTGCTCACTTCTGCTTACTTTGCGTTTGATTTGCTCCTTTTTTATGCTCTGGAGAGGTCCAGGGCGTGTTTTAGTCCATTGTGGCCAGAGAATGTACTTTGGATGATATTTGTTCTTCTGAATTTATCGAGACATGTTTGCGCCTCTGCTTGCTGTGGATGGATGTTCCCTGTGCATACGAAAGGACCACTTGTGGTGCAGCTGTGTAGGCCGCCAACGTGGTTCATAGTAGTCTTTACGCTTTTGTAGGCACGCTGACTTTTTGCTGGGCTTCTCAATGGAAGAGCATCTACTTCCAGTCCCCCAGTGAAGGGCTGGGGGCATGACTCAGTGGTAGAGCCTTGCATTCTCAGGGCTCTGAGTTCCTTCCCCAGCACCACGGGAGAAACCATTTTATATCTCCATGTTATTAGTAAATGTAAATGTAGTTTTGCAATTTGTACCCATTATTATGGATTAATTTTCCTCCTGTCCTGACAGTTTTGATTAGTGTATTGGGGTGTATACCTCCAACTCCTTTGGCAAGCCTTTGAGAGCTTATCACGTATTCCTTTAGCATCCAGAACCACCCTGGTGTCATAAAATTAACATTATCAGTTACTTTCGGTGGTGATGGATGGTTCTGGTCGTGCCTGGCACTGTGCTGCCAACTCCCCCTGTGTCTCTATGAAGGCAATTACTCAAGTATCTCTGTCTCCTCTTACTGAAAAAAACAAAACAAAAAACTCCTCTTTGCCCATTTATATGGAATCCATCTTTCACTCATTTGATCTTTAGTGTGGCCGTTTTTCGCTTTCTCACTGATATTTGATGTACCTGGGCTACCTCTCCAGAGAGGCAGACTCCTGCTAACTTGGCTCAGTGTCCCTTGCAATGCCCTACCCTGG
The DNA here is from genome assembly GCA_907164525.1 of Lophiomys imhausi. NCBI lineage: Eukaryota > Metazoa > Chordata > Mammalia > Rodentia > Muridae > Lophiomys > Lophiomys imhausi. Next base: position 1,386,000 of record CAJQZJ010033880.1, on the reverse strand, counting down.
CCTTTCCCAGATCATGTAGCCACTTAGGAAATCCTTGTTAAATTAGTGCATGAAGAGACAGTGTAATTGAGGTGGCTGCTGGCTCAGGAAGTAGCATTCTTAATTAGCATTTTGCGTACCTGTTGGCCTGGCCAGCTTTCCTTCCCATCCCTGTCCCTGGGGGAGATGCCAGCGCCTGACACATCTCAGCATGCCCTCCCCCAGCTTCTGCAGGGATGACTAAAATTAATGAGCTAATGTTACTGCGCTTAGCAAAATGTGCTGAATAAATCCAGGTGATAGGGTTGTTTGTTATGTAATTATGCTGTTTAAGTCCTGGGTTACATAACGAACTGCACACTACCTCCGAGCATGCTTCAGGAATTAACTTATCAGGTGATCATAAAATGTTTTTTGGGTTTGTCATGGTGGGTGGATGGGGATAGTGGCAAAGCATGTTAGGTTGGAGGCTGGGCAGGTGGCTTGCGGAACTTTGCATGCTGTTCTTCTGTCTATGGGGTGTGTTCTGTCTCCTCCCTCAGACAATTCCGTAATTGAACTGCTGAGATTGGAGGCTTCTGACGTACAGCCTTAGTCTTCACAATGCTTGTCCTAACAATGCTTGCGTGGAGTTTAAATGACATTGGAAATCGTTAACGAGAGAGAAAGCTATGATTTCCCCAGCTTAACATGCAGGTCGGGGTTTGGCGTGCTGAAGTTCATTGTTTTAGTCTCCAGCTCAAACATGCTAGGACTATTATACCATCATGTGGTAATTAGCCGTTCCTTTAATACACATAATAAAAATTAAGCCTAAGAGGTACTTTACCAATGGCTTTTACATATCCCAAAACAATATTCCAATGCTGTAGGCCTTTAGTCATGCAATGTACCATCGTAAAGTGGAGAGTCTAATGCATCAAACTATTTGAACATTTAGTTCCTTTTCCATTCTATGGCTAGTTTTGCTACTTTGACATTAACTTTAATACTGTTAAATTAAATATAGATGCCATAATGAATAATTACAAGAGTGCCAGAACTGCCATTTACAGCAGGGCGTACTGAGAATTTGTCTAAAGGCTTAGTTGGTTACTATTTGCTTCGTAACATGTGCACTCTCTTCGTAAGTTACTGGATTCCTACTGAATGGCAAGATGGAAGCTCTTTTTTATCAGAAACAGACACACGGAGTCCTGGCCTGTAAATCAGAATGGCCTTGAGGAGTCCAGGGAAATGGCTCAGTCAGTAAAGTTCTTGGCAAGCATGAGGACCAGTTCCTTCCCCAGCGCCCATGTGAGAAGCTTCTGCAAGTTTGTAATCCCAGACCTGGGGAGGTGGAAACTGGTGGGTTCCTGGGGCCTGCTAGCCAGCCAGCCTAACCTACTTAGTGAGTTCCAGGCCAAAAGAAAGACACTGTCTCAGCAAGGTGGAGAAAGACTGCAGAAGATACCCATTGTCAACCCTTTGTCCACAAGCACACACACACACACATATGTATAGAATGGAATCTTCCTTCTGGAGAAGTCAAATTGCTGCTAGCAGCCATGCTAGAAAAGGCAGCATCAGTGAATATTCATAGAGTGAGCATCCAAGTACAGCACCCTCTCCTCCTCAACTTGAGCTGGGTCAGCTTCAGATTGTCCTTCTGGATAAAGGACGCTGTGGGTATGTCACTCATTTCTTTCCATCCATTTTCCCAGCTTGAAGACATGGAGGCCAAAGAGGGATTCAGGTTTCCTGAGAAGATACTGCAATTAAAAGTGTGTGTGGGACGGACCTGGGATGCTCTGAGAATCCCATTTTTCTTATTATTGCTACTCCTGCTTGGAAGAACTATGTTCCCAAAATAGCTCTAGCAATCTAACATAACATAAATATTTTAATGCTGATTAAAATAATAATGAAAAGTCATGAATGAGAAAGGGAGACAGTTAGGGACTGTGTATATAGGCCACATAAATGCCCAGCAAGCCTCAGATTCACATGATGGACAGTGTTGGTGTTAAGCCCCAGTGCTGGGCTCCCTCAGGGCTGCAGACTCCAGCTCCACACGTCCTGGTGACGCATGGAGTAAACTCAGTGAACATATTGGCATCACAGAGAATTCCAGGCTCTGGTGAAACAGCATTCACAGAGCCATGGTGGGCTAGCCCTTGCTTCCAGGAACCAAGGGTGGTCTGAAAAATTAATGACTCTGGCATTGGAAAGTTAAGTGAGCTCTTGAATATATACCCTCACTGATCTGCCATGTGTGGTGTTTAGCATTCCTTGAGAGGAGACTAAATCTCCACAGCCACCACCCCCCCCAGCCTGGCGCCCCTGCCAGAAATAGATTCAGTAATCCTTCTAAGCCCTGTGACTTGGTTATTCCAAAGGGTGTGTTCCCCTGGGGCCCAGCAGGTGGGTTGTAATTGCCCCCTGGACAGAAGAAAAAGGAAGATCAAATTGACCCAGAGCATTTGGTATCTATTTGTCCATTTTCTGCTGAGAATTTTCTTGGAAAAGTCAGGGGCCAAAAACCAGTCCTATAAATTGCATGTCTGTTTTTTCCAACTGTAGACTAAAATCTAATATTGAGTAAATCTGCTGACAGACAACATTCTTTTTTGGGGGGAGGGCCAGTCTGTGTGAGTATGAATGAACATACACTTGGAAGCCAGAGGTCAACTTCAGGTATAGTTCCTCAGGAACTCTCTACCTTTCAGTGTCTCTCACTGGCCCGAACTCACAAATTCTACCAGGCTAGCTGGAAGTGAGCTAGAGAGATCCATCTATCTGTGCCCCGCTACTACGATTACCAGTGCCCACGCTTGACTTTTTATGTGGGTGCTGGGGACGCAGACAGGCTCTTAGCCTTTCACAGCAAGCTCTTTACTGACTCAGCCATCTCCCCAGCCCCAGACATTATGTTTTGTTTTGTTTTTTGTCCACAAGGCCCAGATGCTCTTCTGCTGTTTGTGTTCTAATGGGGAACTTGGTGGCTTCCTAGCTGGCTGGCCACAGACCTCCTGCAGGGGTGATTCAGGGGCACCACCAGCTGTGCTTTTATAGGGGTCTCCAGTCTTAGAACTGTCAGCTGCATGCCTTGACCGTTCTTAACAGCCAGCATCAGTAAAGGACTATCACGCCATAGATGCAGTTCCAGGGTAGAGCTTGCACGAACTTCAACGTGCACAAAGCGCTGGATTCCATACCCAGCAATATGTGATCCAAGTGTGATGTTACACACCTCTCTAATCCTAGCCTGAGAAGTGGAGGCAGGAGGATCAGAAGTTCAAGGCCAGCATGGTATATACATGGTATGAGCCTCTTCCTCAAAAAGTAACATAAAATAAAGAAAAAGACCATGCCCTTCCAGAGCCCTAGGGTGCTGCTTTCCTCTCTTGGAGTTTCCATATATAGAATAGTGAGTCAACAGGGTTAGGTCAGCCTTCTCTGGGCCTACCAACCAACCAGGTAAGCTCAGGCCAGTCCTTCCTCTTCACTGAACTTCAGTGGCTCTTCTGTAGTAAGTGTCATTGTGAAACTCTTGTAAGAAAATGTCCTGTCCCGACAAGCGCTCTGTGGCCTAATCTACTCCCTCAGTTCCAAGTCAATGGACTTCCTAGACACACTTAACATAGAGACACCTTTTCATGGACCGTATCCCCCAGAGAAGGCTCTGCAGTAAAATAGGCTGCCCTGGAGCCCCCTTCCTTCCACTCACTGCATCTGTGTCTCTATTGCTATCTGACCAATGAACAAAAATCCTTAAAAGTCACACCCAACAGAGTTGGCAAATACCAGTGAGTCCTGTTGTCACCTCATTTCACATGTTAAGCATCTTGGGCTGAGTACCTTTGTCAAACTACCCACGTACTAGCCAGTGGCTAAAGGGGTTATGAAGGGGGAATTGAGACCACAAGAGAGTCTGCAGGAGGTGGCTTCTGGATACTGGCCTAGAGTTTCCAGGGAGGGGCTGGGTGTGCCTCAGAGGTACAACACCTACTTAGATCCCCCCAGGAAGGAACTGCGGGTGTGTCTCAGCCGAAAAGAACTTGCCTAGAATCTACCAGTGAGGGGCTAAGAGCATAACTTGGTGATAGAGTGTTTCCCACATGAGGAGCTGGGTGAATATGCTGACCTGTGTTCTCCCGTTGTGTAGATCCCGTACCAGCCCTGGACCTTGGGCAACAGCTGGAAATAAAAGTGCAGCGTCTCCATGACATTGAAACGGAGAATCAGAGACTTAGGGGAACGCTAGAAGAGTACAACAAGGAGTTTGCCGAAGTGAAAAATCAAGGTCGGTGGCAAAGGCCTGCCTGGCTTTGCTTTCTGCCCCTTCTCCTCCCCCCTTAATTGCTTTCTTCATACTGTTGGGACTGGCTGTAATTGTTACCTTCCTCATGAAGCCAGGGTGGGGCAAGCAGCCGAATCTCTTAAACAAAGATAATGGCACTGCCTAGCTATGCCATAGCTAAGCTTCTCCTCCCAAAATAACTACATAGGATTTTATTGCTCTTGGTCTGGGCTGGATCAGAATTCTTTGAAAATTCCTCCTGTATCATCTTGTGATAGGATCTGTCTTTTCAAAGACTGATGTGTCGCCTCTAGGCGACACCTGTCAGACAGCCAGCTCCTGATCAAAGGGTCATACACAGTAAGTCATTTAGTAATTACTACCAATCCATTAAGGCTCCAGACAAGACGCATCCTCCTTGCAAGTTGTGTGCTTACACACCATTCTTCCCATGTCAACCTCATCTATTCATTATGGAGAGAGAGAGAGAGAGAGAGAGAGAGAGAGAGAGAGAGAGAGAGAG
>CAJQZJ010033880.1:1362114-1381206 GCA_907164525.1 Lophiomys imhausi | reverse complement strand
GAGAGAGAGAGAGAGAGAGAGAGAGAGAGAGAGAGAGAGAGAGAGAGAGAAGTTTGTCCTATACTTGAAAGCCAGATGTGTTCAAAATCCTAGAATCTGTCCTGGCCTGGTGTAAGCCACAATACCAGCTACTCAGGAGGCCAAGGTAGAAGGAATCAAAGTTTAAGTCCTGCCTAGGTTACAGGCTGAGTTCGAGGCCACTCTGAGCACTTTAGTGAGAACTTGTCTCACAAATAAAAAGCAGAAAGAGGGCTGAGGATATGTAGCTCAATGGTTGAAAATCTTCTAGTGAGATACTGGGGATGTGGCTTGGTGGTTGAGTGTTTGCCCAGCCTTGCATCATCAAGGCCCTAAGTTCAATTCTCTAGTAATAAAAAATAAAAACAAACAATATGAAAAGCCCCAGAGCCTCCCAGCTTCCTTGTGTTGAAGAAAAAGCCCAATTCAACAGCAGCCACAAGGTTTATAAAGCAACTCCCAAACTTCCTGTGTGTCTTTGTCTTCATGGTTTCATTTGGAGACATAGGAGAGGACTTAGGTAGAACAGGAGGGACATTGACCTAGCTGGCTCCAGTGTGCGCTCTGGAGTTAGGGAGCTTTTAGAAAACTAATCAACACTAGGACTGTGAAGAGCATTCTTTCTGCCTTTAAGAATGTTGGAGACAGACTCGGGAGGGGCACTGTCTATGGAAAGATCAGAAAGAGGCTGGAATGGCGTAGGAAGAATTAGAAGGACACACAGGCCTGGAGTGTGAGGGCAGCAGGTCCCCTGGTCCCTTGGGTACATGACCATACACTGACTGGAACTTGGATCCATGGTTCAGTTCCCAGCATCCCACATGGCAGCTCACAACTGTCTATAATTCCAGTTCCAGGGGATCTGACAGACATACATGCAGGCAAAACACCAATGCACATGAAATATAAATAAATTTTTTAAAAAAGATATGATCTCCTTTGGGACCATAAGGGGCAGCATTGTTCTGCTTAAAAGGGGGGTGTTAGGCTTATGAAGTTGGGATCCTTCGAGACTTTTCTCTCCCACAGCAATAAGTGCTGCTAATAGGATTTGTTTCTTTCAAAATGCCCAGTGCCTGGGTGACAGATATATGTCTGCACGTCCTGTTCATTACACATAACCTAGAGGAGATCTCCTAGCTCTGTTTACTTTTAGCTCCCATGACATGCCCTTTTGCTCCCTCTGAGACAGGGGTTTTGTCTAGCCCAGGTTGACTTCAAAGTTACCATGTAGCTCAGGCTGGCCTCAAACTCAGTGTACAGCCCGGTCTGATGTCAGACCCACTGTATATAGCTTTGGCTAACCTCAAATTCATTCTTCAACTTGGGCTGCCTTCAAACTCACTATGTAGCTCAGAGTAGCTTCAATTAATAATTACAAATGCTAGCATTACAGGTATGTGCTAGCATTCCAGTCCTAATTTGTCTTCTGTGAGTGTTCATGGAAACACACATTGTATCCATTGCCTGGTAGATAGCACTACGGAGAGCTAGGACTGCTCTACCTGCCCTGCCAGCTTCTGTTTCTCCGTTCTACTTTAACCACCTGTGCCAGATGCTGGGAATGCAAAGAAACTCAAGTAGGCCACCTAAGAAATGGCTCCACTGCTTGTGGCTGGAATCACAGTCCGCAGATCCCACAAGGATGATCCTTAAAATGGAGGGGTGCAGGTGGCAAGGTCTTGTCCTAGGGTCCCACTGAGTTGTGACTCTGCACTATCCATTTTGTCTGCTTGGATGTCCTCAGCTCAAACCACTGAAGTGACTGCTAGCGGAATGTCCTGGGTGGGAAGTCACCTCTAAGAGCTGCCTGGACCCTACTTACATACTCCAGCTGTATCTGCAGGTGACTCCTCCTCAGGCACCCTTTCCCCTCCCCAGGCACCTGAGTGCCCTCCCCCCACACCCCACAGTATCAGCTCCAGCAGGTGGACAGGGCAGAGTGTACACCAGCACCCAAACTCTGTGGTTGTTCCCCCTTCCCCAGCTCAGAAGGAGGCACTCGGCCACAGTGCCTGGCATTTGCCGTCCCATAAGAAACAACAGCAAAGCTGCCTTGGTGGTTGATGAGGTCTGTATCTGACTCCTTACAAAATGTTTTCACCCTTTCCATGTCAGAGAGTCTTTAAACCCACACCAAAGCTTTATTAGTCTGCCCTCTGCAAAGGACCAGCTTGAAGATGCATCAGTAAGACAATATTATGTTCCACCATTGATTTCCCCCTTTTCTAAGTGTGCTGGAGGGACCACCACAATCCTTCCTGGCACAACCCATTGATCCTCCCCAACTTGAATACTACAAGTTCAATTTCACATTGAGGGAGTAAAAGGTCCCCAAAGGGACTCATAACCATTGATTTTGTGTCGGCGTGGACAAGCTCAAGTTTAAAATACAGCGATCCCGGCAGGTTGCGAAAGCCTGGTTCACCCAGCTACAAGGAACCACTTCCCTCACTGTTGGTTTCTGTCTTTCTTTCTGCAGAGGTTACGATAAAAGCACTTAAGGAGAAAATCCGAGAATACGAGCAGACTCTGAAGAGCCAGGCCGAGACCATTGCTCTGGAGAAGGAACAGAAGCTGCAAAATGATTTTGCTGAGAAGGAGAGGTGAGTGCCAGCCTCACAGCTCCCGTCGCCCCTACAGCACAGGCAAACGTGTCACCTCCAACCCTGGTGACACATGACAGTTTGAAGAGTGTACATGGAAAATCAGCCCAGGTTGTTGACAAAAATCCCCAATGCTCCTAGGCAGAGTGTCGCTTGGAGGGCTCAGCTATAGCTCAGGATAGAGCACCCGCCTAGACATTCTGTGGTGAGGCCTTGGGGTCCATCCAAAACACTACTGGAAGACTTTGGTAGAGATGACAGTGTTCCTTGTTAACGTCACTGTAAAACCCCTTGAGCGCAACATGTCCCTTTTCTCCTGGTGGCAATGGTGATAGGGAGCCAGATCAGGGAGTGTTTCAGCCCTGCAGAGTAAAAACAAGGCTTGTGCACTTGAACACAAGTTGACAAATGGCAGCTGTACGTGAGCTGAAGCAACAGAGGACGGGTTCCTCTGTGGAAAAGCCTTGAACCCCATCCATCTACCTTCACTGGATTTGGTTTTTATGTGTCACATAAAAGCTATTTTTTGTTTTGTTTTATTTTGCTTCTTTCTCTTGCCCCAGTGCCTCATAAAGCAAGGAATTGAGATTCCTAATCCAAAAGTCTGAAATATTCTTGACATCTAAATCTGTAAATACTGAAAGAGTTAAGCCTGCCCAGGGCCGAGGTAACTCAGAGTGCGTGCTGAGCATGCTCAGGGTTGTACTTTCCGTCCTAGCATCAAAGTAACAAAAAGTTCCGGCTTTTTAGAGCACTCTAGACATGACACTTTCACCCAGCGCCTTCTATCTACATATTCCAGAATTCAAAACCTCTAAGAGTCTGTACAGTTGTGGTCGGGCATCTCGGATGAGGGACCCTCGGCCTGGATCAGTGAAGTGCACCGATGCTGCGCCTGACTATTGGTAGCTACAGCTTTCTAATGGCGTACTTTATCCCAGACTTTCCCCATAAATGAGTAGTTTTCCACTAATGGAACAATTTAATGAAAATCAGATTTCTTGTAAAAGCCATGGGGACTCCTGAGCTTGGTAGTTCCAGCTACGTTGGTCAGATTTTTAAAAACTCGTTAGTTAAATTAAGATGTTAAATTTTAGCACTCGCATGAGGAAATGCGCATACATTTTAACAGGAGGCACTAACGAGATTTATAGTCTCAAGTAAAGGGCAACACTTGCTCACAAGGGGCATGGTGTGTGAGTGTGTGTGTGTATGTGTGTGTGTGTGTATGTGTGTTTATGTGTGGGTGTGGAGGCCTAAGGTCAGTGTCAGGTGTGGTATCTTCCTCTGTCACTCTCCACCTTATTCTTTGAGGCAGGGTCTTTTATTGAACCTAGAGCTTTCTAGTTCAGCTAAATCGATTGGTCAGGTCACCAAGCTTATGTGGCAAACACAAGCTTAGCCTTTTCCCCGGCCCCAGCATGGGGTTTTGTTGTATTATTGGCCATTGATTTCCTAGGTCAACAGTTCTATGGGGTGACTTTAAAAAGATCTCAGGAGCCCCAGGTACAGTGGCACACACTTATGACCCCAATAGCGTGAGTCTCAGGTAGGAGAATCATGAGTTCCTTGTATGTTTGTTTGTGTTTTGAGACAAAGTCTGGTTACATAACCCTAACTAATCTGGAACTTGATATGTAGACCCGAATGGCTCAAACTCACAGAAATATGCTTATCAGCAATACTAGAATTAAAGGCATGCACCATCACAGCTGGCAGATCATAAGTTCTACATAGCAACACCTTGTCTACAAAACAAAAACAAAACAAAAATAAAAGATGTCAGCTATCAAAGCTAAAATGTGGCTCCTTGATAATGCTCATGCTTAACTGCATGGTGCCCACTTCAGTCTCCAATACCAATTTTCTTTTTAATTATTCTAGTTACTTTTCTGTTGCTATAGTAAAATATTATGACCAAAAGCAATGTGAGGAAAAGTTTCTTTTGTCTTTTAGGTTACAATTCATCATCGTGTGAAGTCAGGGCAAAAACTTGGAACAGAAACAGTAGAGGAATACTGCTTCCTTATACATCCCAGCAGTACCTGGCCAAGGATGTGCCACCAGTAGTAGTCTGGGCCATCTTGCGTCAACTCATAATTAAGACACTCCCCACCGCTAGCATGCCTACCAGCCAGTCTGATCTAGGCAATTTCTCAATCACCATTTTCAACTCTGATGACTCTAGGCTGTGTTGAGTTGACAATTAAATCTAACTAGGACACTTCCCGTTTCTTACAACAGCTTCAGGGATACTGTGATGCTGACTTCATTGGCTCCATTTATAAAGAAGGAAAAGCTAGGTATGGCAAAACAAAACATACCTTAATCCCAGAACCTGGGAAGCAGTGACATTCAGATCTCAGACCTCTATGAGTTTGGGGTCAGCTTGGTCTATGTGACCAGTTCCAGACCAGCAATGGCTACACAGTTAGACTCTAATTCAAAGAAAAACAAGTAGAAATAAACTAATAAATATAAGGAAATATAAGGTCAGGCTAGGTGGCACATGCCTTTAATCTTAGCTCTCAGGAGACAGGGGTAGGCAGATTTATGTGAGTTTGAGGCCAGTCTGGTCTACATAATAAGTTTCAGACTAGCCAGGACTACATAGTGAGACCCTGTCTCAAAGAACAAAAGAAGGAAAATGAGCTTGTAAGACGGCTCAGCAGGTGAGTGTACTTGCTGCACAAACCTGGTGACCTGAATTTGATCAGTGGAACTCACATGAAAATGGAAAGAGAGAACCAATTCCACAAAGTTGCCCTCTGACCTCCACATGTACCACACACACTAATAATTGAAATAATGTTTCAAAGAAGAAGGAAGATGGTCAGTATGGTGGTATACACTTATAATCCCAACAATGTGGAGGTGGGGCTAGGAGAACCACCCACAAGTTAGAGGCCATCCTGGGCTACAGCATGAGTTCCAAGTATGTGAGCTGCAGTATGAGGCTCTGTATCAAAAAGAAACATACAAAGAAATCAGTTTCTTGCTGTGTTGTTGATTGTGGCAGGAAAATGCAGCATTCTAGACCCCCAGGCCCCCACCATGAAAACTGGATACAGAGATGGAGGCCATCTCTAACTATAACTCTTCATAGTCATGGAAACCATAATTCAGTAAAATTCACAGCAGCCTTAGCAAACAGTCAGTGTGATAAGAGTGAAAAGTCCAGGATTTAAAGTTCCACACATGTCATGGCAGTCTTCAGATTCCACCCAGCACTGGGGAGGTAAAAGATCAGAAATTCCGTTCCACTGTGAGTTTGAGGCAGCCTGGGCTACATGAGACCCAGTATCGAAAAGAAAAGGAAAGGAAAGGAAGGAAGGAAAGAAGGAAAAGAAAGAAATCTGTAGTGTAATTGATAACATGCAACCCCTTCTGCCTCATACATTATAAAAGTGTGGAAATAAACTGATATAGCGATGTGGAACTGTTAGGTTAACTTCAAATTAGGTGAAAGAATGGATTACATCAAGAAAATAACATTTAGGGAAAGGAATAAGGCTATGCCTTTTATTACCTGTTCTTTACACATTCTTATACATGGCAGAAAAAAAAAAACAAATCAAGTTGGAGCCAGGCACAGTGACTGTCATCCTGACATTCAAGGTGGCAGGAGGATTGCCATGACTTTGAAGCTTGACACAATTGTATAGTGAGTTCCAGGCTAAACTGGGCTACAGAGTCTGAAAACCCTGATTTAAGCTGAGTTTAGTATCACATGCCTTTAATTCCAGCACTCAGGAATCTCTGTGAGTTCAGGACCAGTTTAAAGACTGAGGAGATGTTTCGGTGTATCAATCACTTGCTGTGCAGGTGTGAGGAACATGGTTTGGATCTGCAGAACTCATGTAAAAGTGCTGCAAGCATAGCAGTGACTTGTAATCCCAACATCAGAGGCAAAGACAGAATCCCTGGGATATGCTGACAATTAGCTTAGCCAAAATTGGCAGACTCTGAGTTCAGTTAGAGACTTTGCCTCAGTAAACAAGGTAGAGTGACCAAAGGACACACCCAAGCCAACTTCAACTTTTGGCCTACCCACACGCACACACTTGTGCGCGCGCACACACACAACTAAAAAAAAATTGTTTAAACTAAGGTGGACTTGTGATTTAAATAATAATCAGTTCATTATATACTGAAGGAAAACTTTGATACGTATTTTAAAAATAGTTTTGAAGTGGAAAATCTTTCTAATTATATCTCAAAAATTATACTAATATGACCATCCAAAATGTAAAACAAAAATTTAAAAACCCATAACAATAAAGTTTTTAGGATATCAACAAATAGAGAAAAAAAATTTTATACTGTGTAAGACAATGGGTGAGTTTTGATTGATTGATTGATTGATTGATTGATTTTTTTTTTTTAGTACTGTGCGTCTTTCTGTGTGAATTGGTACATGTGGGTGCAAATGCTTGAAGAGTCCAGAAAAGGGTGTCAGATCCCTTGGAGCTGGAATTATATGCAGCTGTAAGCTGCCTGATATGGGTGTCCAAACTCAGGTCCTCCAGAAGAGCTATCTGTGTTCTTTATCACTGAGTCATTTCTCTAGCCCAAATTTTCTTTTTCAGTATACATCTTCTTTCATTTGTGTGTGTGTGTGTGTGTGTGTGTGTGTGTGTGTGTGTGTGTGTGCCTGTATCTTATCTGCACCATGTGCATGCAGTGCCTTTGGAGGGCAGAAGAGGGCATCAGATCCCATAGAACTGGAGTTACAGACAGTGGTGGGCTGCCTAATGTGGGTGGTGGGAACCAAACCCAGATCTTTTTAAGAGTAGCAAGTGCTCTTAGCCACCAACCCAATCTCTTATCCCCAAGAGGGAATCTTCTATATATGTACACAGCTTTAAGAAATTAATTAAAAGGAAACATTAATTTTACTTGCCAGGCATGGTAGTACATGCCAATAATCCCGTCACTCAGGAATTTTACACAGGAAGATCATTCATGACCAGCCGTGGCTACATGAGACCCTGTCTCAACAAACAAACAAAACAAAACAAAACCTTCTGAAAGTGGGCATAGTCCCATATTTGAGCATATAAAGAGACAGCAATAAATATTGAATTTGATTTTACCCAGTGTTGACAGGGTTTACAAAAACACATATTGGCAGAAGTTTAGAGGATTTTTAATTAGGAAGGTCCTCAGTACCTATCCAAAAAGAAAAACAATTGCATATAACCTGTGACCACTGAAATTGCTCTGTTAGAATTTTGTTCAACAGACTCGCTCTCCAAATTTGACAGAACCATAGTTAATGAAATGTTTAGCAGAAAGAAGCTGAACAGTCCTAGGTGTCTGTGGCATTTTAGTTCAGTTGGCTACTGAGAACAAGGGGAGCAGTGCATGCTGGAGGAGAGTGCTTACAAGCATGATGTTGAGGGAAAGGCAAGCTGCCGAGCATGCTTGTACATGAAAAGAGTACTGGCCGGCTTCGTGCCTCATGTCCCAGCACACAGGTGACCGAGGCAGAAGGATCCAGACTTGGGAGCTCGCTTTGGCTACAGTGAGCCTCTTTTTCAACCCTCCCCTCCACAAAAGAGGAGGAAAGAAATTTATATTGCACCATGGCATGCTATATCTTAATTTATACATACTGTTACATGTTACTTTACTTTGCATTGTTACATATTACTTCATGCATGTATGTTGCATGTTACTCTGCAGCACAATACTTATCGGTCTGGTGTGTACTAGTGTATTACATATTAGTTTAGTTGCCTTGTGTGTCACCTAGTAGTTTATAAGCACTGTGGTTACCTATATACACCGTGTGCGTTGCACTAAAGTACAAGGGAACCCTGGGGAGTGGAAAAGTAAAAAGGGCTGTACTTTCTGTCCTCTTGTAAAATTTGTCTTTAGAAAAACCTTGGGAGCCACCTTTAATCCTAGCACTCCAGAAGTACAAGCTGGTGAATTAAAGACTAGTCTAGTCTACATAGTGAGTTCTAGGACAGCCAGGGCTGCTTAGAGAGAGACTCTGTCTCAAAAACAAAACTCTTGGGGACTGAAGAAGTAGCTCAGTTGGTAAAATGCTTGCTACACAAGCTTGAGGCCCTGAGTTCAGATTTCCAGTGTCCCTGTCATAAAAAGCTATACACCTTTAATTCCAGAAATCGGGAGTAGCAATGGAGGGTTGATTGCTGAGACACTCCCTGGCCAATCTAGCCAAATCGGTGAGCTCAGGGTCCAGTGAAGGGCACTGTCTCAAAAATTAAGTAAAAAGAAAATTGAGGAAGGCACAGACGTTGGCCTCTAGCTTCCACTTCAATGCACATATACCTCATGCATGCACGTGTGTGTGTGCGCGCGCGCGTGCACACACACACACACACAGAGGAGAGAGAGAGAGAGAGACATGACTATACAAGTTTTAAAGTGGAATTTTCTTAAGATTTGTTGTTAATTATCTATGTGAATGTGTTTGTGTGGGTATTCAACGTGTATACAGATACCTGCAGAGGCCAGAAAAGGGCACTGAACCCCTGGAGCTAGTTATATACAATTGTTAGCCACCTGCTATGGGTGCTGGAAAATGAACTCTGGTCCTCTGCAAGAGCAAGAAGTGCTCTTAACCACTGAGCCATCTCTCTGGTCCCAGCAGACGTCCCGTTTTATAATAGACAGACATGAAAATATTAGCAAAGCTTTTCTATAGGTGACAGAAATTTGACTGTTTTTATTTTTTAAGCTGTCATTTCTCTTTTTTTGCACCTCCAGGTTTATTGTGCTGAGCATATGTTATATTCATATGATATAAAAATAATGAACTTATTTTTAGATTTTTTTTTTTCTGCAGACACAGAGGAAAGCATGTTATTTTTTGGCTGGGGACTACATTTGGAGTCCATGGGAATAGTAAACTACTTTCAGATATTCAGAATCCCCCACCCCCACCCACTGTGGTAGCATTTGCAATCCACTTTAGAGGAAAGGACAGCTGTCACATCTGCTTATGACATCCTTTATGCCAACAAATTCCTTTTCTGTGTCAGCAGAATGTAAATGTATCATTCTTCTCCCGAACTTCAGAAAACAATGAGTATGTGATGATGCTGTCTCATTTCTCTTTAATATCTGTAGTCTCAAAACAAGTTTCATATAAGAGGACCTTCCACACCAGTTGCCACACATGTTGGGTCCTACAGGGTGCACACCCCACATTGTATAATATGCATTCACGGCGTTGTGGTACAGCGATTCAAGCTGCACTGTGAGGCCTGCCTCCAGCTGGACCTTCCGGAGAAGAGTGCTCATCAGTGGGGCTCAGGGCACACATCCTAGCTCAGTCGTCAAGACAAGGTGACCAATTTGGCAATATTATCTCCTTTTCCGCTCAGAAAACTGCAAGAGACACAAATGTCCACCACCTCAAAGCTGGAGGAAGCTGAACACAAACTCCAGACTCTGCAAACAGGTTTGATGCTCTTTCTACTATTTGAAGCAACATGGGGAAGATGAAAGTGGGCAAGCATGGGCAGTCTCCCCTGGCCTGTTCCCACCCCCTCTGCTACCTGTTGCTCCTGGGGAATCCATCAGTTAGGAGCCTTGAGCCCACAGAACTGGAACCTGCTCTACCTAGCTCTATTAGTCACTGCGCTGAGTTGCTAATGTGCATGTGGGTGGCTCTCCTGCCTTCTCCCTCCCTGCCCCAGCCATCCTTCCTGTTCTTCCTTCCAACAAACACTTCTAAATCACCAAACTGTCAAGAACTGACATCTCATTTGGAACAATAAGGAGGGGGGAGCGGGGGGACTTAGTTCTACCCATAATGAAGTTAAGAACTGTAATAATAGAACCTTTAAATTCAAAAAGATACCAAAAAAGGTTATACCAAAGTTTGCCTGTCTTTTTTTGTTTCCTTTTCTGAGAAGGAAGCAGCACAGTATCTTTAAATGTGGGGAGAAAAATGAGAAGACATCATGATCCAACTTTGAACACAAATGTTAGAGGGACAAAAAATAGGCACAACCACTTTAACAGTCAAGGGAATAAATGTCCAAAAACTGCAACCACCAAGCTACTGATGTAGCTCAGCAATGTCCCATTTGCTTAGAATCCCTCAGTGAGGGACTTCAAGTGTGGTTCAGCTGGAGAGTACCTGCCTAGCATGAGCAAAACCTTTGGTTCAGTCTTCACATTATACATGCATGTGTGTACATACATATGTCTCCACAATGCTCTCTATATAAATATAAAACTTACAGATTCTAGTCCAATCCATAGAACAGTGAGAGAAGGAGCAGGCAGCTTGCAGGGAAGTGCTAACAGTTTTTGACAGTCAGAGCTCTGCAGATAAATCAGTGAAAGATGGTTTTGCCTATCATACTGTCAGCTTTTTAAAACAGGTCATGCCATTGTTGCAGAGGGTGTAGGAGCATGGTCACAGACACCGTGTGGATATGAATGGGAATCGCCTCTCAAGACTGGCTGGGTGGTGTGTAGGGACAGCCATGTTCAGTTGGTTGCCCAGCAGCTTCACTTCTGAGTATCTTAAAAGCAAAACTAATTGTTCTGCCTATGTCCTGACATGGAGAGACCGCTATTCTAGACCACTGAGAGAATAGAGGAACCTCAGAAAATGTTCTGATTGTCCCATTTATGGAGATACATGTATGAGAGAGAAATTCGTTCTGAGCAGTGTGCCATGAGACAGTTTTACCATGGCATTGTGAACATGAGAATGCTGATATACAGACTAGGGCAGACCAGCCATTCAGCGAGAGGAGATCTCACCATGTAACCCAAGCTGGCCTCCTCAGTGCTGAGGTGACAGACATATACACTGTGCCTTGCTCTTCAGTTTAGCCAATAGATGAAGTTGACAGACCATAGATGAGATTTCTGTTCCTACCACAGAGCTTACTGTTTTAAAATAAACTCTTGGGGCCGCAGGTGTGTGTGTACGTACGTACATGTACATGAGTGCAGGTGGCTGCAGAGGCATCAGATCCCATTGGAGTGGAGTTACAGGCAGTTGTGAGTTGCACAATATGAGTGCTGGAAGCCAAACTTGGGTCCTCGCCAAGAGCTTAACTGCTGAACCATCTCTCCAGCACTCAGTAAACTTTTTTTAATGAGTAGAAGTATCCTAAAATAATGATTGAATGTGTAATAGGAGCCAAGGAGGTTGCTCATATCCATAGCACACAACTGTAAGGATCTGAGTTCAACCTCGAGAGTCCATGTAAAAAGCCGCATGTGGTAGAGCATGCTTATAATCCCAGCGCAGGGGGGTGGAGACACGTGGGTCCCTGGAGCTCACTGGCCTGCCCACTCACTTGGTGAGTTCCAGGCCAATGGGAGACCCTGTTTCAAAGAAAATAAGACAGATTGTGTCTGAAGAACAACACTCAAGTTGGTCTTTTGGACTCTGCACACACGGGTATGAGCTTATCCACACACAAAACCTTTTGAACTGTGCATGTAAGAGATATAAGCCAGTAGCAGGAATGTTTATAGTTGTGCTCAGTTACTGTGAGAGTGCTTTTCCCTAGCTGATAGCACACCAGCATTACCTGAGGCTCACAAGTCATGTGTTGCACTTCAATGATAAGGCGGCCATATTGCCTCTGGGTGGTAAGAATTTTTGAGCTCTGCTATAATCGTATGTGACCTCCATCATATATTTGGTCTGTGATTAATGGAGATATGAAGTAGTCAACTGTATTTGCAGTTGTGTGTGGAAATGGTTTTTGATGATAAAAGACATTTAAAAGGTGTAAGTGTAGGCCGCAAGCTGTGGACAGTGGTTCTCTGTTGAAGGAAACATTTCAGAGCGGTGAGGCAGGGTGAGGGGAAATTTTCTTCTCCACTCTTTGTGTGTCTCTCATCTTTGTTTATTTTTCCCCTTTTACTTTAAGCAGTTGGTTCCTAGCTGGGTTCAATGGCACACACCTGTAATCCCATCACTGGGGAATTGTACCCAGGGAGATCTAGAATTTGAGGCCAACCTGGGCTACATGAAACCCCATCTTTAAAAAAGCAACCTAAAGAGATGGGAATATAGCTCAACCAGTAGCATGTTTGTCCAGCACTCAAAAAAAATCCCTGGATTTGATCCCCAGCATCTCGAAAGCAGGCGTGGGGGACGGGTCACACTTGTAATCTGAGCACTGGGTAGGGAGAGGCAGCTAGGTCAGAAGTTCAATGTCATCCTCGGCTAGATAATGAGTTCAAGGCTAGCCTGGGCTATGTAGACCCTGTCTTTAAACAAGCAAGATTGGTGTCTTATATCATGGTTTCTGTCTTTGCCTTTTAGCCCTGGAAAAAACTCGAACAGAATTATTTGACCTGAAAACCAAATATGATGAAGAAACTACTGCAAAGTAAGTGTCTTTGTGATATCGTCGTCTATTTTCTGCATTTGCCCAGGATGACCCTGCTGCTGCTAATCCCCAGAACATGGGCTTAAAGGCGCTCATTTCCCTGCTTACAGAAAAGTCCAGTCTTTGTTTTTTCTTTTCTTTTTTCTTTAAAAGAGTGTGCATACCACAGTGCACATGTAGAAGTCAGGGGACACCTTTGGGGAGTTCGTCCTTGTTGAGGCAGGATCTCTCTTGATTCTGCCCTCCTGTATGGTCTAGGCTAGCTGGTCTGTAAACCTCCCGGTGATCCTCCTGTCTCCACCTGTTTTACTATAGGAGTGGTGGGATTGCAGATGTGCAGCACATCTGGCTTTTTTATTTTTCAGTGTATTTTATTTTGTGGGTTTGGGTGTTTTGCCTGTGTGTCTTATGTATTGTGTGTGGGCAGTGCCCGCGTCACAGCACCTGTGGGTGCTGGGAACTGAACCTGGATTTTTAGATTTGAGTTCTAGAGGTCAGACTTCCGTTATCGGACTCACACAGCCAGCACTCTCACCAGAGCCCAGTCCATGCGCTGTACTGTTTTCCCAAGTTGGAAAACAGTGAACTTTTAAGAGATGAGATTGATGGGAACAGTGCTGTGGCAATCCTGTCACCTTTTTTTCTGGGACGGAGTGCCTTAGGAAAAATAAGCACAGCCCCATGAAGGCATATTAGTTCTTGTCACTGAGCCTTACAGCTCTGTGCAGGTTACCCTGTGTGGGGACACGTAGGGAAGAGGATGAGCCAACGAGTTTTCCTGCCTACCTGGCCACTGTCAGGGTGACATCAGACATCAGAGTGGTCTGTGACAGCAACACTTCCTACCAGACCCTTCCTTGCAGGCGAGCAGAGGGAGGAATTGATATTAGTCTAAGTTGTGAGGAGGCTACAGTGTGCTAGCCAAGGCTAACATCCAGACAGGCTGTGGAAGGCTGAAGTTTTCACGGCTTTTTCCCATTGGAGAAGACTCTTCTGATCGTCCACAAAGGCGTACATGTGCTCACCAGCAGTGCTGGCTCGGGTCACCGGGAACACAGGCCCTTGTTTTGCTGACATATTGATCCAGTGGATATCAAGAGTAGGGGGTCACGTCTGAGTTCCTCCCACCCTGTTGTGGTGAGAGGCAGGACTTACACCCCTCACCCCAGCAATCCTTGTCCTTCATGTGTGGTATATGTGTGTATGTGTGTACTTAAGTGTGTGTGTGCCCATGGAAGCCTGATACTGGATGTTTCTCTTAATCCCTCTCTACCTCTTTAAAAATTTCTTTTACTGTCTTGTGTATATTGATGCCTTACCTGCATGTATGTCTGTGCCCCATGTACTTTGGTGCTCTCAGAGGCCAGAAGATAGCAGCAGAGCCCCTGGAGTTGGACTTACAGGCGGTTCTGGGGGCTAGGGATCTGAAATCTAACCCTCATTCTCATACAGCAAGCCCTTTACTGACTGAGCCCTCTCCCCAACCCATCTCCTGACCCTCTTCTGGCTTGTTTAGTAGTCCAGAGGCTTAGTAAGGGCCCAGTTAGTTCTCCAGCCCTGCAGTCAGACTTTACTAGGTAACATAGAACTTATTCACGAGACCAGATGTCCTTGTCAGTGTCCCTCGATGGCTGGCTTGATGGCATATGTAAACAGCATGGGAACCTTTGTGCCATCCGCCCT
The DNA here is from genome assembly GCA_907164525.1 of Lophiomys imhausi. Classification (NCBI taxonomy): domain Eukaryota; kingdom Metazoa; phylum Chordata; class Mammalia; order Rodentia; family Muridae; genus Lophiomys; species Lophiomys imhausi. Next base: position 1,366,550 of record CAJQZJ010033880.1, on the reverse strand, counting down.
CTGCCCTCCATGCTCTACTGCTTGACTTGAGCTCTGCCACATGAGCCCCGTCTAAGGAAATGATGGGTACATTTCCTTGTGAAGTTCCGGGATGTGGCTTACCTCTTCATCCAGACACAGGGCTGTCTGAGCATCTGCCATCATCCAGCTGGAGGACACGCATGCTGCCCATCGACTTCCTCAGCCAGGGCACATTCCCACAACACAAACCACACCAGCTGCCATGATGACACTCCTGGACTAGGGTTACTGTTCCCTCTTCTGTCATTCTTTTATCTTCGTGTAATTTGTTGTTTCTGCTTGGACTTTATCCTACTAAATAGATCATTTTTCCGAGAAGCTGATTTTTGTTGTTTTGCTTTGCTTTTGCTTTTTGAGACAGGGTATCTCTGTGTAGCTTTGTCTGTCCTGGATCTCACTGTGTAGACCAGGCGGACCTTGAACTCACAGAGATCCACCTGCTTCTACCTCCTCTAAGTGCTGAGATTAAAGGTGTGTGCCACCATGCTTGCCTGGTAACTGAATCTTTATTTACATGTCTGTATATGTATGCATGCAATGACATACTTTTTGGAGGTCAGAGGACAGCCTTGGATATCAGTGACCATGGATTCAGCAGTCTTTTCTTTTGAGTGTTTTTGATATGCATGTGTGTATAAGTGTATGCATGCATGTAGGTACATATGCACATGTGTGCATCTGGATGTGGAAGTCAGAGGCTGATGTCTGATGTTTTCCTCCATATTGAGTAAGGGTCTCTCACTTAAACCCAGAACTCACTGACTCACAGGATGTCCTGTGTTTGCCTCCCACTTCTGGGTTCAGGCAGCCTACAGTGCCAGTACAGGATTCAGGTGGGTCCAGGGCTCTGAGTCAATCTTCCTGCTTGCATGGCAAATGCTTTGCCCACTGATCTATATTCCCAGCCCTCCTTTTTGTTCTTTTTGTCTGTTTGTTTTTGTTTTTCAAGACAGGGTTTCTCTGTGTAATAGCCCTGGCTGTCCTGGACTTGCTTTGTAGACCAGGCTGGCCTCGAACTCGAACACACAGATCCACCTGCCTCTGGCTCCCAAGTGCTGGGATTAAAGACGTGTGCCACCATGCCCGGCCTTTTTGTTCTTTTTTGAGAAAGGGGTTTCACTGGGTTACTTAGACTGCTCCCAAACTTCTAGGTTCAAGAGATCTTCCTGATTAGTGTCTAAAGTAGCTGGGCTGTAAGGTGCAAGTGTCCCTGTTGAGGATGTGGGACAAGATGAGCAACAATGTCAGATGTAAGTGGTTTATGAAGGAACCAGACCTCATTGGCCTCGTGGAAGACCTGCCATGGTTCTGAAATTGTGCCCACAGGTACAGTGTGCTAATGGATACAGAAAAGTTGAACTTGAACTAGGCTAAGCTGAAAATTAATTTTCTGAGTAGGAAATGGCTGAGTATGGCTAGGAAGGTGGCTCGGACTGGGGAGTGCTGACTGCAAGCTGAAGACCCCAGTTTGATCCCCATAACGTGGATAAAAGCTGGGCTGGGTAAAGGTCAAAGGCCACTGTAGTTCCTGCTCTGGAGAGGTAGAGAGGCAGACTGGGGCTCCCAGGCCGCCCAGCTTGTATTAACTGTGATCCTCAGGGCCCAGTGAGAGAGCCTGTCTCCAAAAATACAATGATGGATAGTTCCTGAGGAACAATACTCAGGTTTGACCTCTGGCCTCCATATTCAAACCTGCGCGCATGCACACACGGCCAGAGGAGACTGAGAATGTAGTTCAGTACAGAAACTGCTTGCCTCATATTCATGAAGCCCTGGATTTATCTGTATCATCGCATAAAACCAGGGAAGAGGCTCTCTTCATCCTCTACTGCATTGGAGTGCCAGGGGGAGACCGCACTCGAGCTCACAATACAGAGTCCTCTTGTGCTTGCATGGGGGGAGGAAACCAGGGAAGAGGGAGCAGGAGGGTCAGGACTGCCATGTTATCCCTGACTACGTGAGGAGTCTGAGATCACCCTGAGCTACATGATACCCTGTCTCAAAAAAAAAACAAAAACAAAAACAAAAAAACCACCAGAGAAGCCATGTGCAGTGGCACATACCTATAAACACCCCCCACCCCACCCCCGTATTTAGGAGGCTGAAGCAAGAGGATTAATTGCAAGTTCTAGGCCAGTCTACGCTATGAAGGAAGACCCTCTCTTTTTTGTTTGTTTGTTTGTTTGTTTTTGTTTTTCGAGACAGGGTTTCTCTGTGTAGCCCTGGCTGTCCTGGACTCACTTTGTAGACCAGGCTGGCCTCGAACTCACAAAGATCTGCCTGCCTCTGCCTCCCAAGTGCTGGGATTAAAGGCGTGCGCCCCCACCACCCATCGCAAGACCCTCTCTTAAACTAAATAAAATAGCTGCCTCCTGCTGGTTTTAAACAAAATCTCAATTGTTTGATTTTAATAAAAGACTCAGGACCCAGATGCTGGGGTAAAAGCCTGCTAGCTCAGACAGGCAGAGATAGCACCCAGCTGACCTTCCTCCTCAATCAATGTCCTAGAAGGAAAACCCCATTCTCTTTCTCCATGCTGTCTTAAAAACCCTTCAAACTGAATGCCCCTGTCTACTTCCTGTGGGTCTCTCTACCCTTCCTCCTGACTTCCTATCATTCTCTATGATTTTTTTTCTATGTTCACTCCCTGTCAGTTGGTTGCTTGCTCCACGTCTTGACCTATAGTTGACTGTAGTTAATCCTGTTTACAATAAACAGAAAGCTCTTGGATTAAAGGTGTGTGCTAGGGCTGAGCCACAACACAACTACCTGTTTACAATAAACAGAAAGCTCTTAGATTAAAGGTATGTGCTTGGATTAAAGACTAAGAGCCACACCAAACCTAGAAACAGATTTTTCCAGTACACAATCTCAGGGTTCAGAGTATGGTCAAATATCCTGCAACAGATTCCCCCTTTTTTCTAAATAAAAGATTATTTCTCTAACATCAATAAACTATATATTATCTGGTAAGAATTACATGCACAATGTCCAGTACATTTGTATTTGGCAACCTTGGAGAAAGTACTCTTCTATCTGTCCTATCTTGGTGAGTCCCATGTTCTGTACCTAAATCACTTTGTATCATAACTTGCATTTATCAACCTAAAAACATCTTTTTAGACCTTAAAACATTTTCTTAAATACTAAACAATTTAAGCTTAATTGTGAGACTTAGTATAACTATCTACTCTTCAACTCCATCAGACACCTGAGAATGATAAATATTACCTGAATAAACAGGAAGTGCAGAGCAAGCAGCTCTAAAAACTACAGAAATGACAGAGACTGCTGACTGCCTGGACAGTCATCCAAGATTCCTCTGTAACATTGGAGCATCCATATCTTTGGCCTACTGGCCCAGAATATCTGACAGATTTTTTTTTTTTTTTTTCTGTGAAGCAGGAACTATGAAGGACTGGCCTATGTTGTCCTGGCAGTCAACTTTCTTTGTGTCCTGCTTGTCCACAGCTTAGACAGCATACTGTCAGTGGTTGAGATAAGGGCAGTTTTTTATCCCATGGGTAGCTTTGCCACATTTGAAGCAAACTCCATATGGAGGTTCTTCAGTGCCCATGAGCTTCTTTGAAGTAGTGTGAGAGTGCTGCCAGGAGCAGACATGTCTCACTATCAAAAAGCCTATTATTATTATTATTATTAGTTACGTTTTTCAAGACAGGATTCCTCTGTCTTACAATCCTGGCTGACCTGGAACTCACTCTGTAGACCAAGCTTGCCTCCAATTCACAGCTATCCACCTGCCTCCATCTCCCTAGTGCTAGTATTAAAGGTGTGCCCCACCACCATGCCTGGCAAGCTTTTTATTATTAAAACATCTTTGAATGCTATAATCTGTAGATCTCTAAGGTTTTTGAAGACTACCTATCTATCTCAGTATATTTGAATAGGCAAATGTTGCTTGTTTCTAGTTATTTACTATCTGATTAACTTAGAAGATATCTACTTGAGTCTAAATAAAACTTATTTCTGTGATCAACTAGACTAGTACCTAACAAAACCATAAGTTTGACTGACTATTAACTTGCATTTCTTAATTGTCCTAAACAGTTTGAAATAGTAGCTTTCAAAAGGACTAGAACTTCACATTGCATTTTTAAATGAGTTCCATGGGTACAATACATTTAAAAAGTTGATACATAGTATGTTGTAACCAAATATAACCTTAATTTTGTATCAGTATACAAAATCTATACCAGTGTAACTAAATATAACCTTAATTTATATCAATATACAAAGATAGCAGTGTAACCAAATATAACCTTCATTTTGTATCAATATACAACGATCTATACCAAGATAAGGTTTTTGGCTAGTATTAGCTCTATAGTTTAAGAGTAGACTCAATAATCTACCCCTTTTTCCTATGATTCCTATATTATTTCTATATCCCCCCC
>CAJQZJ010033880.1:1334580-1362104 GCA_907164525.1 Lophiomys imhausi | reverse complement strand
ATCCCCCCCTTTTTCCTATGATTCCTATATTATTTCTATATCCCCCCTTTTTCCTATGATTCCTATATTATTTCTATATCCCACCCTTTTTATTAAAAAGGAAAGATTTTTTAATTCTAACACAGTAAACCTATTTACAGTAATGAAGCTATTTCTGCCAATTTTACACAATATCCAGCTTGGTTGTATTTGGCAATCTTGGGAAGTATTTTTGAGCTCAAAGTTCTGTAAAATGTTTGTGTCAGGCTCATATGAACTCAGCAATTTGAATGTCCTGAGCTCTTTGTAGTCTGAAGATGATCTTTAGGTGGTCATCTTGGTGGCAATCCTGGCTAGGTAGAACACAGCGGTTGGTCAGAGAAGCAGAAGGGGCATGGGGCAGTTTGCCCAGTGGTAGCATTACCACAGTTCAGGTGGATTCGTCATTGCAGGGCCCACTCATCTTCTTGGAGGCCTCAAAGCTTACTGTTAGGAGTAGGTAGAAAACTTAAACGTCCTAAATGCCATATTCAGCAGATGTCTGAAAGGTTTGAGGACCACAGTCTCTTAAGTACATCCAAGGTATACAAACTTTGTTCCTAGTTACCCGCTTCAGACTCAAATCTGAAAACACATACAGAAAGGTAGTTGAACCTTATTTCTAGAATTAGTTAGTACTCTGTATCACTAGTTAGTACTAGTATCACAGTTTATATGTATATAATAATCTTATAGATCTTGAGATAATATTTTACCTTAAGAAAAGTTTTAAAAAGCAAAATGAAAACCAGATTGTAAGATTAGTGGCAACAGAATAGTCCCTTGTTTTTTTGTTTTTTCTCTGTCCTATACCAGGTGGCTCTTCTGAAAGGAGACCCCTCTGCATTCCCCTCTCCTCTCAGTTCTAGAAAGAACTGTCACCTCATTCTCTGGCAGGTGCATCCTCCTTGTATTTTGTTGCACCAGACATATTTTCATTTCTGTGGATGAGTCTACACTAGGGAGAAATCTGTTCTGGGATGGTCTTTTTTTTTTTTTTTTTTTTTTTGTTTTTCGAGACAGGGTTTCTCTGTTTAACAGCTCTGGCTGTCCTGGACTCGCTTTGTAGACCAGGCTGGCCTTGAACTCGCAAAGATCCGCCTCCCTCTGCCTCCCAAGTGCTGGGATTAAAGGCGTGCGCCACCACCGCCCGGCTTTCTGGGATGGTCTTAAACATGTCTTTTTTTTTTTTTTTTTTTTTTTTAAGTCAGTAAAATGCTTCAACATGTGCTGTCAGAGACCCCGGGAAGGGAGTGGGAGCCAGAGAAGAATGTAGGCTTGGAGAAAAGACTGTTCAGAGAGTGATTGCTCTGTTCCCCATATACACTGTGTGTGACCTCCAGGGCCTCTTGTCTCTCTTGTACAAGGAGCATCAGGAGATGTGGAGAGTGGTGGAGTGTGGAGACCCAACCCTGCAGGGACTAGGAATGCTCACAGCAGAGCCCTGTGTATGCTTCTTGGAAAGCGTGGAGAGAGCTTTGTCCATGTATAGGGTACATAGTGTTTGTCAGTCATTCAGACCACTGACCATCCCCCTCCCCCATTTAAAAAGAAGTCACGGGGACTGGGGTTGTAACTCACTGATAGGGTGCTTACCTAGTATCCCCAAGGCCCTGGGTTCAATCTACAATATCACAAGAAACAGGTGTGGTGGCACTTGGGAGGTGGCAGTCAGGAAGATGAGGAGCTTCGGCTCTATTGCTAGAGGCCAATCTGAGCTACGTAAGACCCCTGAGGGGACAAGAGGTGCAGGTCAAAGGCAACAAGGCCTCTTGGAGCCCTCCACCCCCATCCCTAACTGCTGCTTTTGCAGTCATTTCAGCTGTGCGTCAGCTGGGACAGCTCGGCTGGCTGTGATAGGGACAGTGGCAGTAAAGTTTTCCATGTGTAGGCTTGAAGCAAAATGTAATTAGCCTTTATGCACAGAACAAGGCCCCATTGATGAGGACAGCTGGTCTTTGTTTGGTCCCATCGCTGAGAGTGGGAGGTAAAGTGTCCTTCATGTTTATTAATGCAAGATTCCAGACAAATGGCAAGCACAGTTTAATATTTGTTGGAATACAGGGCGGCTTGCCAAACAGTTACTGTGTGAGCGGATTGCAGGCCTTCACATTAGAACCACTGCTGGGTTAAATAAATGGATTATTTCTGCTTTTTTTTTTTTCTTTTTTAAATGTACCTCCTCCTCAAATGGTCACCCTGGAGTCCCATTCTCCCCATGTCGTATAGCAAATGCTTATGTAGCACCTTAAGGACCTTAATGTGTTGTCTTAGAAAGTCTGTCAGCATGTATTTTACCATTCTCACTGTTCCCTGGGGCTGTCTCCAGCAAGCAATGGCCATCACCCTGAGAGGCCCTGGACAGCTCACACTGCTGCCCACATCTCTCCATGTGTTGCATAGTTGTTCACTTCCCCTTGGGGCTAAGACACCATGTAACGAGTGTAAGAATTCCTGTTTTGTTTTGTTTTGTTTTGTTTGTGTGTGTGTGTGTACACTGTATTATGGTGCACATGTGGAAGTCAGAGGACAACTTGTAGGAGCCAGTTCTCTCCTTCTAAAATATGGAGCCCAGGGATGGATCTCAGGTTTGGCAGAAAAACACCTTTATCCACCAAGCTCTCTACCAGCCCTAGGCTTCTTATTTCAGTTTTGCCTCTGCAGTGGACCTGGGGTGGAAAAGAAGGGCTGTGGAACACTCACCAGACCACGAGGGCAGAGTTCAGTGAAAAGCAAGATTAAACTGTGATGAAACACTACATTCCTTCTCACTAAGGTTAGAGGCCGGGGATGTGGCTCGGCTGGTATAGTCCTTCCCTAGCCAGTGTATGTGAAGGAAGCCCTGGGTTTCACCAGCACTCAGGAGGTAAAGGCAAGGAGGTCACAAGTTAAAAGTCATCCTGAGCTATGTAGCAACTTTGATACCAGCCTGAGCTACATAAAATCCTATCTCAGAAAACTAAAAAAGCCAATCTCCGTGTAGTGTAATAATAGTGTATGCCCGATATATTCATGGTCCTGGATTCAGTTCCTTCTCACAACAGGGAGAGAAGAGGGACAGGAATGGATCCTAAGGTAAATCTTTCTATAGCTAAGGTTACTCTGTTGCCCCCAAACTTTTCTACCAGGAAGTGTCACATATCTTGTGCTTCTGCATGTTGTAGTCCTCACCTCTGCTTGTTTCAGGAAAAGACATTACATATGCAAATACTTCCACAATGCATTTCAAAAGGAACACTGATGAAGAACTGCTTGGGTTCATTTCAAAGTGTGCTCTTTGTACCATGGGTGCCAAGCGTATATCACACCCTGCAGCATGCTCTGGAAAAGACAAGACTTCCTGTTAGTCAGGAGCTGGTTGCTCAGAGAACTCAAACTCTGATTTGCAGGCATGGGGACCTCTGTGCTCCAGCAGAGGACCAGGAGGCAGGAATTGAAAGAGGAGCCAGTGCTCCTTGCATGACTGTCCCATGGGAAGCATGACTGGCATGCTGGTGAGCAGAGGTGACAGCACTGTGTGTACAGATGTTTCTGGTAGATTCTCAAATGTCACAGCACTTACTGTTCATGGCAGTCGTTGAGAAAGCCCATACTGTGTTAACTGCATGAATGAGACATGGCCAGGCAGCACCCAAGCAGACTTCTGCCCCCTCCATTCAGCTGATGAAGTGCTGTTGCATGCCTGGTGCCCAGTAAGGGACATTAAATCCTCCACAATTAGAGTCACAAATGGTTGTTCGCTGCCATGTGTCTACTCGGACTTGAGCCTGGGTTTTCTGGAAGAGCAACCAGTGCTTTTAACTGCTGAGCTCCTCTCTCCAGCTGCCTGCCATACCTCCCTTTTGCTTGTTTGTTTATTAGTGGTACTTTGAGACAGGGTCTCACTGAGTAGCCTTGGCTAGCCTGGAACTCACTGTGTAAAACAGGTCCTGACCTCTTGAAGACCCACCTCACTCTGCCTCTGCCTCCTGAATGCTGGGATTAAAGACATATACACCACATGTCCAGCTTTTTGGGGAGTGGAGAGGCATCTCATTCTGTAGCCCAGGCTGTCTCTGAATTCTATGTAGCCAAGGCTGGCCATGATCCTCCTTACACATCTAACAGTAATTTGGAAAGACCAAAGGGAGGTGTCATGAATTCTCCGTGGCACTCTCTGCCCTGTCGCTTTAAGAATGTAATTGTTTTCCATCTTTCTAATGAGTCCTCAGTTTCTAGTGTGAGTTGCTGTAATTACCTTGGTTGGGTTAAAAACAGAGAAGCAAATCCTGTATGATTTTTGAAGGTATGGACCTGAATAAGGAATTTAGTCAGATGGGGCGAGAACCAACAGCTTTTCCCTGTGGTCTTATTTCCGGAGGCATTAGTGCATTGGTGGAATTTCCTCCGTGTGAGGCGCTGCTTCACATCTAAAGTTCAGTGTCCGCTGAGTCTCCAGGGGCTGTCCTGGCTCAGTCTCTTGGGGTGGAGCTAGAACGAACAGGTTGGCTTCTTGGGTCCAAACCCAGGAGACACTTGTTTACTACTGTGTGTATGTCCGTGTATGTTTATGTGTGTGTACAAGTCTGTGCCTCTGTGTACAGATGCACATATGTGAGCGCATGTAGAGGTAAGAAAACAACCTTCTCTCTTTCCTTGGGTGCCCCCTGCTCTTTTTTTTTTTTTTCAGACAGAGCCTTTTACTATCTTGGAACTCACCAAGTAAGCCGGACTGTCTGGCCATCAAGCCTGTAGGATCAGCCCCGTCTGCCTCCCCAGAGCTAGGAATACAAGTGTGCGCAGCATGCCCAGTTTTTTCTTACCATGGGTTCTGGATATTGAACTCAGTCTTCATATTTGAACAGTAAACTCTTTTCCAACTGAGCCGTCTCCCCAGCCTGTGGTCTCTATCTCCATTTTGAAATTTGAATTAGTTGCCACTTATGTGCTGGTACATTGGGGACCAATAGTTTCAAGTTTAAACCATCCCAGAGCTGTTAATTCCTTAATAAACATGTCCCTTAAAATTTACTGTGGAAGCCAGGCTGTGCACACCTTTAATTCCAGCACTCCGAAGACAGAGGCCAATGGAGCTCTGTGGGTTCAAGACCAGCTTGGTCTACATAGCGAGTTCCAGGATAGCCAGAGCTACATAGAGAGACCCTGTCTCAAAAGCCATTTACTTCATGAATGATGGTGTCGACCCTGGGCAGGTAGTTGTTTAAGAGCAAGCCAGTAAGCAGAATTCCTCACTGGTTTCTGCCTCAGTTCCTGCCTTGAAATCCTGCCCTGACTTCCCTTCATAATGGACAAAAAGTTGTAAGATGAAATAAACCCTTTCCTTGCCAAGTTTTTCTTGGTCACAGTACAGAGAAGCAATCTAATACAGTTCAGTAATCTCATAGTAACTGTAATTTAGTATAGAAATGTCACATTTGTGCAGGACCCACGTTTTAAAGTGTGAACAATTCATTCAGTTTGGGAGCCCTTCCTAGCTCACCATGACTGACTCTGCAGTGACAGGAACATATGCAAAAGACCCAATAGTGTCCAGGCAAGCTCCAAATGCATCAGTTTTGGAGAATTCAGGTCTTCTGACCGTTAGATACCCACCAAACACAAGAAGGGCCCTCATTCTAAGACAATTTGTAAGAAACTTTGTAGACCCATCCATGTGTGTCCATGCATTCATATGTGTTTGTGCACACATGTGTGTTCATACAGGCATGCATGTTCATGTGTGCATGTGTGTTCATGCATGAACATGGAGGCAGAGGACTACCTACTCAGGAACCATCCACATTGGTTTTTGAGACAGAGTCTCTCATTGGCCTGGAACCCACCAGCAAGCCCTAGGAATCCACTTGTCTCCATCTCCCACTCACACGCCACCAAACTCAGTCCTTGTGCTTGCAAGGCAAGTACTTATCTGACTGGATCATCTCCAGCCCTCACTTAAGAAACTTTTGGAAAGCAGAATGAAATGTTTCCTATAGGAAAGCCAGAGCAGAGCCAGATAATTGAGCTCATTGTTTTCCTTCACGGCTTGTTTGCCCTTTCATTCTCTTCCTAAGGTGCTGGATGTTGAGGAATGTCTCCATTTGCCAGAAAGACAGTGGGATGTCTCATATTTCCCCTGCCAGACCGCTGGTTCTGAATCGAGCCTGCAGAATGAATTTTTAATGCTGAACGTTACGGCGTCGCTCTTGCAGCCAGCTGCATTGCTCTCCTGAGCCTATAGATTTAATGCTCGGATGAGCAGAGTGAGGACTTGGGGGCACTCAACACAGTGAGAGTTAACCCCCCAACAACCACACTGGTGCCCTCCTATATCCAGAAGGATTTGGAAGGGAAAATTAAAACTCTATAGTGTTTGGAATGTTCTCCAAACAGCATGGGGCACGAAGCAGGGCATTGTCTCAAATTTTTATCAGATAGTGTGTATTTTTACCTTTCCACTCTGTTTTTTAAACTGTGACTGTTCGTACTTGGATGTATTTCTGTGATCTTTCCATCCTCAAAAAAGCTTTACGATCTGCAAGGTTTATAGAATATATAGAAGACTGGAGACTCTCCAGTTCCTATGAAAAGCCCGAATGGAGTCAGAAGTCCAGAATTGGTCACTAACAATGGAAAGGAGACCATTCGTCGTCAGTGGCTAATTCTGTTTTGGGCCATATGGTTGATTGTTATTTTTCCCTCAGTAGCTTTCTATTTTTTGAATTTTTAAAATTAAGAAGAACAAGTTGTATATAAAAATTGTTCAAGCTTAAGTTGGAGAAGGGTGGAATCTTCAACAGGCAGTAGAACAAATGGCTGAGTATATAGATAATAAGCTCAGCTGCACTCTATGCCAATTAAACCCTGAGTGTCTTAAATATATAAATGTAACAGAAATCATGAAAACACTAAGAGAGATTTTAGGTGGGGATTTATATAATAAGGAGGTGGAAGGGACCTTTTTAAAGCATGATGCCAAAAGTAGAAAACCTATGGGATATTCAAAGCCTTCTGGAGGTAGAGGGTGGCCAGGATGGGTGGAAGAGGGATATAAGGATGGATAAAACATTTACAGTGTGTAAGTAGAAAAAAATGGCTAATATGTATTTATTATAAAGTCATAACAGAACATTAGAGGTCAGTAGAGCAGATGGACAGACGGAAGGGAGGAGGATGGGCAGACGGGTGAGCTGAGTGTGCAGAGGGGTGGATGATAAAATGAATGGGTGGGCAGTCATGGATGAACTATTTACAATTTATAAGACAGGTGTAAAGTTAGTATATATTTCTTACAAAGCAATAACAGAAGCCTGTAGGTGGATAAACTGGGTAGATGGGTGAGGTGATGGGTGAGTAGGGTAGGTGGGTGGTGGAAAGGGGGACTATACATGGATTGAAGCACAGAGGAACTGATAGGTGAAAGGTAAATGATGGATGGATAAAAGTTTTTACAACATATATGTCTTACAAAGCAATGGCAAAATGTGTAATACCCAGAAGAGAACCCTTTTTCTGTTCTGTCCTAGAGAACAGGCATCTCAGGTGTCCTCGATAACTTCCCCCTTCCCTGAAGGCAGCTTTCCTTCTGTTTGTGGTTTGTGTCCCTCCTGTCTAGTCCACATTGGGCTCTTTCATAACTGTCTTCATTCCTTACTCCTCAGCTCTACTGTAACCACCGTCATCTGGGCTCTTTCCTGTCTCAGCATCACTTTTAACCACATCCACTTGTCTCTTGGCTGCCAGTTTCTCCCTGGATGAATCTACTTTCCAAGGATCTGCTAAAACATGTCCAAAATATAATAATCCTGTTCCAAGCTGCTCTGCTTAAGCTCCTCCCCTTGCTTGTTCTCCTGCCTCCAAGGACAAGTCCTTGATTGCAGTGAAGTTGCCTTAATAGCTCCATCCCATGCCAAAGCCACCCCACCCTGCCCAGAATCCCTGCCTTCCACACCCAACTGCAGCTCCAACTCCCAGCTCAGGCGATGTTCAGGGTTGTCCCCCTTCTTGCCTACTTAGCATGGGCTCTCTGGGGGAACTCAAGGACACCTGATTCTGGACCCAGAAGTGCATCCTTATGATTGCCTTGCTCAAGTGTAATGTAGCGATTTCCTCCTGTTGTGAAGGTTGTCAGCAAAGCAGGTGTTTTCAGATGTGAGCCTCGTCTGTTCAACTAGAGCTGGTCTCACATCACATTCAGTCAGATCACAAACACTTCTGGTGCTCGGCACAGCTTCAGTGATCTGCCCCGAGTCATGTACATTAGCTTCCCACTAAAGGACACCTCTTGCTGTAGCACAAATTTGACTTTCTTTTTTTTTTTTTTTTTTTGGTTTTTCGAGACAGGGTTTCTCTGTGTAGCCCTGGCTGTCCTGGACTCGCTTTGTAGACCAGGCTGGCCTCGAACTCACAAAGATCCGCCTGCCTCTGCCTCCCAAGTGCTGGGATTAAAGGCGTGCGCCACCACCGCCCGGCCTCAAATTTGACTTTCTTTTAATATTAACTGTTCTTGGAAGCAATTGCTGCAAGTCATCTTTGCCTCCATAGAGGCAATGTTAGCCTAGCCTCCATGAGACCCTGTCTTCAAATTAACATATCTAGGGGGGAGGGGTAGATACAGGGTTTCTCTGTGTAGCCCTGGCTGTCCTGGCCTCACTTTGTAGACCAGGCTGGCCTCGAACTTACAGAGATCTGCCTGTCTCTGCCTCCCAAGTGCTGGGATTAAAGGCGTACACCACCACATCCAGATTAAATTAATAGTTTTAAAGTCATGTTTGAGTGAGATGTGCACACTTACAATCCCAGGTCCTGGGAGGCTAAGACAGAAGGACTGTGAGAGCTCAAGGCCCATGGTTACAGGTAGGCAGCACCACAGCCAATTAATTCACTCTTCATAATAGAAACCAATTTGTCTAATATCTGTCATGGTACAAATCAGACATAAAGAATGTCTCTGGCTTCTGCCTGTAATTTCACTCTGTCTGCCTAAATCTTTACCCTGATAAGTTGCATTCAATCTTTAATTTTCATGTCTGTACACTGTCTTACTGTTTCCATTGTGGGTTTTTTTTAATGCCTTTACTCACCTAATTTTTACAGTATGTCTCTTGTCACTTTATCAAGTTTTATAAATTAACTCAGGCAGTAAATTTACCCTTATTTATATTTAATGCACCTGCAAATACAGAATGTCATCATTAGCTTTCTCTCTACTAGCATTTTAAAAGTTGATTTTCTATAGATAAAACATATACCTCATTGTTTTAATTCCTCCATATTTAACAATTATATCCCAATTGTAGATCATTTATTTCATTTTCAAGATATTTACAATTGGCATATGGAATTTGTTTTCTTGTCTTTACTAAAACAAAACAAAAAAAATGAAGCTTTGCTGACCTCATCTGTAACTACCTATCTGCTAACGTGAATTGCAACCATATTCCCCATAGGTAGTGACTTTTTTAAACCTTTTGTGACAACAGGAATAGATGTTGTTTTGTTTTGAAAAAGGTTCTCATGTAACCCAGGCTGGACTCTAACTTGCTGTGTAGCTGAGAGTGACCTATTTTTCTGACTCCAGATACCTTCTGGTGTGTTTTGGAAAGACTGACTGGATTAACTCACCATCAGATTGCCCAGGTCTTCTCAGGGCCGACACTGGGTCTCTTACTGAGGCTCACTTTCAGTAAGCCCATCTGAGGCCTTCCAAAAGTAGTGAGCCAGTGTTCTACCATACCATACAGCACTGGAATCATACACTATGTCCAAAAAGCAGCAAATTATACTACATTACCTTAGCCACCCTCCCTCTGCAGTGATACCCATCTTTTCATGAACACTCATTCTGAACCTGTGGATTTCTACAACTGAATTCTCACAAGTTATTTGGATTTAATTTTCCAGTTTTTTTTTTTCTTTTTCAGAAAAGATGTTGTGTAGTCCAGGCTAGACTCAGCAAGCTATATAGTAGGTGCTAGCCTTGAGCACAGATCTGCCGACCTTTACTTCCTAATGCTGGGATTACAGGTGTGTCCACTACGCAAGGCATTTTCCAACAATTTTCTTCTGTTTGGCAGAAAAATCACCTGATGATAACTCTTGCACCCTTGCATGAAATCCGTGTAGTAGATTCAAGATGTAGCGTACACTGACTGATGCTCTTGCCATTGTATTATTTTCAACACTCCACTTTTTCCCCCCTAAACTCAGAAATGTGTCGCCTGGGTATGCAGGGTTCTCCTGTAAAAAAAAAAAAATGACTGAATTCAATTTCCTGTGCAGAGCCACAGTGACATTACACAGTGATAATCAAAGGCATAAGCCGGCGGCTGGCAAAAGGTCCAGCAGTGTGAAGGTGGTGACCTGAGTGTGATCCCCAGAGCCCGTATGAAGGCGGAAGGAGAGAACCAACTGCCTGGAAGTCTCTAACCTCCACATGCATACCTTGGCACTTTCACACTGCAGTCTCACATGTATACACACAATATAATAATAATAATAATAGTTGTAATTATAAAAATTAAAAGTTTTTTTTAAAGCGTAGCTTATAAGGCCAGTGATTTGACATTGATCCTGTCCTGGTGAAGGGATTATACCAACCAAAGTCATCCAACCATAGAGGAAATCAGTAGAATATGGCTCACCAATTAAGACGCTCTTCCAAAGGCCAGACATGGTGGCATGTGCCTTTAATCCCAGCACTCTATAGTTAGAGTCAGGTGGATGTCTGAGTGTGAGGCCAGCCTGGTCTGCAGAAAGAGTTCCAGGATAGTCAGGGCTATAGAGAGACCTTGTCTCAAAAAACTGTGTGTGTGTGTATGTTGATAAAAATTTAAATTTTAAAAGAGTCTGGTGAGATGACTCAGCAGTTCAAAGCACTTGCCACACAAGCCTGATGACCTTCATTCAGTCCTAGAACCCAAGTAAAAGTGGAAGGAGAGAGCTGCTTCCTGAAAGTTTTCTTCTGACCTCCACGTGCATGGTGTGACATGACATGACATATGCATACACTATGAAAAATGACAATTAAAACATAAAAAATGCTTTCCTTAAGAAAGGAATAGGGGCCGGGCAGTGGTGGCGCACGCCTTTAATCCCAGCACTTGGGAGGCAGAGGCAGGCGGATCTTTGCAAGTTCGAGGCCAGCCTGGTCTGCAAAGCGAGTCCAGGACAGCCAGAGCTGTTAAACAGAGAAACCCTGTCTCGAAAAACCAAAAAAAAAAAAAAAGAAAGAAAGGAATAGGGATATAGACATATATACACATGTACGTCTCTCTCATTATACATATACAGACAGACAGATAGACATGCACACACATTCCTTCTAAAATTAATCTTGTAACCAAGCCAAGAAGTTGTGTTGTCTTGCCTTCTGTTCTCATCATAACTCCTTCCACAGAGCATTTAAGGTAGCTGTAAGAAGAGAACCTGAAATAATAAGGCCCTAAGAGTGGAGTCTGGGAGTTAAAGGGGAAGATGGTTTGTTTTTTTTTTTTTTTTTTTAGGACTCAAGTTTGTACAAAGAGCTCTATCATTTAACAACCTGACTGCCAGGCCATTTCCCTCCGCATGATACTTTATTGTTTGGGTGTTTTTTAAGAGCACAGAATTGCTACAATGTCCTGATTTAGTGTTTGCTTGACTCCAAGGAAAAACTTTATATTGCAATTAACCTTTCTATTTTTTTCCTTCCATCATAGTATTGTGGACTTCCTCTGTGGTATTTTAGTGATTAGACAGGATGGAGGGCATCCTTAAAGATGTGAGGCCAAATCCGATGAGGTCAGAATGAAGGGAAGGGATGGTCTGCATGGGGCCAGCAAGTCTGGCCCCAGCCAAACTGTCTGACACTTCACAAGTAGAATAGAAACCTCTGAATAATTCATTTTCAAGTTAAAATTATGTTTTAAAAAAGCCACTTATATGGTGCCCCACTGCAGACTTTTGGTGCCAGCTAGAGGAAGAGGAAGGATTTGTGTTTTTCTACAAATGTTCTGCAGCCTTCCAGATCGACCTGTGCAATTTCACTTCCCAGCCCTTTCCCTAGGGGTGAAGAACACCTCATATAACTTAAGGGCAGGGCAGCAAAGGGGGTGTGGGAGCTGTGGAGGAAACCAAGCCACAGGTGAACTGAGTATGGAAGTTTTTAGACTCATATGAAAGGAGGCTGGGAGAGGGAGCCAGGGAGTGGACTTGGTCTTGGGCTGAGGTGTTGGCTCAGGACAGGGTGGCAGGGGGCTGAGAATGACAACCAGTATTCAGCTGTAAGGTTGGTTTTTTGTTTTTTATTCTTAGCTTCTGCCACCCACCCTGTTCTTAACAGTTCCCATGCCAGCATAGTACTTAGGGGAGAAGGAGGTAATTAGAGGCCCTTGCATCCTGG
This sequence comes from Lophiomys imhausi, assembly GCA_907164525.1. Lineage (NCBI taxonomy): Eukaryota > Metazoa > Chordata > Mammalia > Rodentia > Muridae > Lophiomys > Lophiomys imhausi. The sequence goes on along the minus strand of CAJQZJ010033880.1, from coordinate 1,349,725 downwards.
AGTGAGAGCAGTGTTCATCATAGGCCCCATGCCCCCCTGTGTCCTTGAAGGAGCCTGTTTCCTCACCTGTTTTTAGACCAAGGTAGAGGCCTCCTCTACAGTGCAGAAAATGCTCAGAAGGAGGAACCAGGCCAGCAGCCACAGGAATTCTCATGAGTTTGTCCTATGCCTGTAGACCCACAGGTTAGCGCCACACGTTAAGGACAGAACTTCACGACCAGCTTCAGACAGCACAATGAAGGTGCTTAGACTGGGCTAGCAATAACCCCACTGCTAGGAACACTTTCCAAGCAAAGGATTGTTCGCTGCATATTGAAGAAGTCTGTTCGAAATTGTGCATGTAGACACCTGGGCACCGCGGTACATGCCTGTAACAGCACTTGGAGGGTAGAGGCAGGAGGATCAGGATGTCAAGGTCAGCTTCAAGGTCATCCTGTGCTGCATGAGACACTGTGGTCTAAAGATAAAAAGTAAATAAAAACTGTTTGGAGAGGGAAAGCTACTGTTGGAAAAGGAGCATATGTGTTCCTGTGGTGTTCTGTAACCACTCACCCAGCCCTACCGCAGAGTCCAGGCCTCTCAGACATCAGACTCCACAGCTAGACACTCACAGGTCAGCTGTGCCACTTAGAGCTGACAGCAGCTGGAGGCTGAGATGAACTGTTCAGTTCATCGGGACACAGTGTTGAGGCCTACAAATGGTGAGAGGCTGCCGGGGAGCCAGGCCATAGGCAAGCGCGGAAGTAGGCACCCGTGAATTTGGGTGTTCTAGCCACATGCCTGTTATCTGCTCCTTGTCTTCAGAGAGGAGGAGGGGCTTCAGAAATGATTCTTGTGACAGAGCAAGATAGCTCAGCGCCTTCTGCCAAGCCTGATGGCCTGAATTCAGACCCCAGATCCTACATGATAGGAGAGAACCAACTCCCACAGTTGTCCTCTTCCATGCGCATACACAGTCAATCTAATGCGATAAAAAATTATTTAAGTTTTTGTTTACTTCATGTCTGTCCTACACACATGCCAAAGTATGTGGGATCTGGTCAGAGAGATGACATTTGAAGGTTGGTCCTCTCTTTGCACCAGGTAGGTTGGTTGTGGGGATGGAACTCAGGTTGTCAAAGTTGGCAGCAGATACTGAGCCAGCTCTCCAGTCCTAAGAAAATATTTTTACAACTTCATCCACTCAACATGACAAAAGAAACCAAAGGCCACACCCATGTATAAATATTTATTTAAAAATACTAGATAAAGTCTTAGCAAACAGGCCTGAGAGCTCATTAAACGCCTGATAACACCACTGCCAAATGGGGAACAGGTGACAGTATAATTTACCATATTAGCAGGTCAGAGGAGAAAATCCATTTCATTAGCTACATAAATGCTTAAGAGGTACTTAAAGAAATCAATACCCATCTTTTATTAAGAAGTCATAATAAAGTAAGAGATGAGTATTTTATTAAGAAACTCTAAATGTGTATATTTAAAGACAAAAAGCAGCAGTATGGTGAGTTGTGAAACAGTGAGTTAACGCTTGAGATCCACACCAGGCAAGGATTCCCTCACTGTTGTCTGAGTTAGGGTTAGTTTCGATTGCTGTAATGACACAATGTGACCAAAAGCAACTTGGGGAGGGAAGGGTTCATTTGGCTACCCTGAATCACAGTCAGGGTGTGGGAAGCCAGGGTGAGAGCTGATGCAGAGGCCATGGAGGAGTGTTGCTTACTAGCTTGTTCCTCATGGCTTTCTCAGCCTGCTGTCTTGTAGCCCCCAGGGCCACCAGCCCAGGGATGGCACTACCACATCACTAATAAAGAAAATGCCCTACAGGCTTGCTTGTAGCCAGATCTCACAGAAGCATTATCTCAGTTGGGGTTCCCTCCCCTCAAATGACGATAGCTTAAGTGTCACGTGACTGTAAAACTAGCTATTATCCAATGTGGAATGTTAGAAATCTATGCCAGTATGATTTTCCCCTCGTGGGGGTGGGGGTGGGGTCGCATCACACACATGTGAATGTTTAGGTAGAGACCAGATTCCAACCACCTTTTGTTGTTTTGAGACAGGCTCTCCCTTTCTCCTGGAGCTTGCCTATTCACTTAAACTAGATGGACAGTAGTCCCATGATCTTCCTCTCCATTGCTGGGATTACAAGTGCCTGCTACCATATCCAGCCTTTTTTATGTGAGTTTTGAGAAGCCAGCTGAGGTCCTCATGCAAGCAAGACATGCTATCTTCCCAATGAGTTTTCCTAGGTAAAGAAGTGAGGGGCACTGCAGGATACCAGAGGATTTGTCACTCTCCTGCATGCAGATAAAAGCTTAGGATACTGTGAAAGGTCACCCAGCTGACCAGGTCACCTTACATGTTTGCAAAGTAGCACCTCCTCTGCCTAGCTGACTCCTTGTTGGGAGACCCACCCCAACTTCCTGATTGACATCTGACTTCCACATTCTATGCAGCCTGCTGCTTTTCTTGTTGTGACAAAGTATCTGACCAAAACAACTTAAGCAGGAAGGTTTGTCTTGGCATGGCAGGCAGCAGGAGCGTGAGGCAGAAGCAGAGGCGAAGGCTGCTACTCCCTTCTCCTTTCTCCTTTTTATTCAGTCCAGGATCCCAGCCCAGTCTTGTTCATGTTCTTCCTACCTCAGCTAACATAGTCTGAACAGTCCCTCACAAATACACCCCTTGTCACCTGACAGTAGATAACATCACAAGCAGCTTTTCAACTACTGATTGTCCCTGCCCTTCCTCAGACTCCATCCACTCCTGACTGCCTGTTCTTTCTGAACTTGGACTCAGGCCCTGTCCTAAGTGTCTCAATTTTTTTTTAGATCACAACATGATAGTAATAATAATTAGGGGCAAGTGAGAGGCTCAGCAGGTAAAGGCACTTGTTGCCAAACCTGAGGACCTGAGTTTGATCCCTGTGCCTCATACAGTGAGAGAGAACAGACTCCTGCAATTTTCCTGATTTTGACATGCATACCCATACACATACATATATACATACATGCATTAATACACAGATACATACAAAAATAAATAATATATAAACAATAATTAACTAAGGTAAAATTCTGTAGCATTCACATAGAACATTCTCCAAATCACCTTATGTAACTTTTTAATAGAACATCTTATACCAGCTCTGTTAGTGGTTTTACGCTATATTGCTTATGCAATGAGGACCAAACTTGAGGTCCACATGGCATTGATAGAGACATGGAATCTGCAAAAGTGGACCGTGAGGGCATGGAGGACCGAGCACCCTTTTTCTGGCATCACTGATGGCTAATACGATGAGATAGGCAGCAGCCTGCCGTTGGGGCGGATGGTGCTAGCACTCGGGAGGTTTGTGCGGAAGGAAATACATGGTGTCTGGCATAGGTATAATTTCCTTTCCATCAACCTTGACCAAGTCCTTTGAAGTTCATCATAAAAATGGTATGTTAGCCCGGAGAATACCCTGAAATGATGTTCAGGGAAACAGGTGAATGAACTGTATATATTCTAGGCCCTGATGAAATGACCCTGTACTTGAAGTCAGAGAAGAGCATAAAACAGTGCGGGTTAATAGACAGAGGAGGCTGTGTTGTCAGTTCACAGAAAGGTGAGAGGATGGAGTTTTTTATAATAAATTGTGCTGAGCAAACAGTCTGTGCAGTATTACAGACTTTGAAATATTAAAAGATTTTAGACACATGTCAATCTCACGATCTTCAGAAACTTTGAAATGGACAAAGTGGCCAGACTTGATGGCACACACCTCCTGTAATCCCAGCATTCAGGAAGCAGAGTTAGGGGGATTTCAACTTGAGGACAGCTTGAACCACATGAGACCCTGTCTCCAAACAAATTAAAGAATAAGAACCCTTTACAGCCAGATATGGTGAATGCACACTTGCAATCTGAGAGGCTGAGGCAGGAAGGTTCTTACAAGCCAGGGACTGCATGATGCCAACTAGGCCGGGAAGGGCTATGCTGCAAGACTCTTGTCTAAAAAGGGAGAGAGGACGGAATGAAGTCAAACTCTCTGGAAGATCAACTGCCATGCTGTGAGACTATGCTATGGACACTTCCTCCCCGTCCTGGTAAAGCAGCAGATGTGGCTCTTGTGGGGTGGGGGGACCAATGACACATTTCTGGTGAACTTACTAAGGACAGCTGATTGGGTAGGCTTGGTTTTGTTGGCAAGTGAGGTGAAGCAGCAGGCTTGATAGGGTGTGCCTAGTTTGCTTCTCTAGTGCTGTAATGAAAGACTACCTGAAAGGGGAGAGAAGGGTTTGTTTGGCTATCTTTCCAGGATCACCTGAGGGGAAGGGGGCACCATCCACAGTGGGCTAGACCCTCCTGCAACAATCATTAATTGAGAAAATGCCCCCAAGGCTTACCCATAGGCCAGTCAGATGGAGGAGGCAAGTCCTCAGTTGAGGTTCCCCTTTCCTGGGAGGCTCTGGCTTGTGTCTTGTTGACAAGCATTAAGCAGCACATGGCGGCTCATCAAAACCTAGTGGGACCTACCACATTGGCTCAGGCTGCGCTTCGCATGGCTCAGGGCTGCACTGAAATTCCCAGCTAGGGGCGCATGGCACAGGGTAGCTAGCGTACCTGCCATCGAATCAGGAGACCCTATCTAAAGTAATTCAGTTGTAGAGTGGTTATCTGAGGAGAGGGGCTGGAGTTAGATGTTGTAGCTCACTTACTGTGTTTGCCCAGCATACACCAAATGCTGGGCTCCATCCCCAGCATCACATAAACTGGATGTTTTGGCACACTCTTGTGATCTCAGCACTCAGGAGGTGGAGGCAGGAGGATTAGAATTTCAGGGTTGTCTTCAGCTACATAGTAAGTTTGAGGCCAGATGGGGATATATCAGAGCCTGTAACAGAAATTTAATATTGATGAAAATGTAAACTTTGGGGCACACCCCTTTCCTTCACTGCCTCCTACTGTTTCTGGGAATGATAGCCTCTCTGGGTTTAGGGTCACCACAGCAGAGCAGTGTAGTCAATCTCCTGAGCCCAGGAAAGCCATGAGTCTCCTCACAGTGAAATACACAGCTGTCGTTATCATATTCAATATTTTGCTCAGTTCTGCTGTTGCTTAGCAACCAAAGTTAGACTGACCTACCAATGATAAACTTGGCTTTGCTTTTAGGGATTGCTTCAAACAGCAGAGAAAGTACCTCCCTATTTAAGTGGGACAAGGTGGCATTATATTTTGTTTTTTCAAAATTGCTTTACTTTTTTTTTTTTTTTACTTATTTTGTGTGTGTATACCACAGGCCTGTGTGTAGGTCAGAGGACAACTTGCAAGAGGTTTCTACTGTGTGGGTTTCTGGGTGTCAAGCCACTGAGCCATCTCTAGTCCCAGCTCAGGACTAGGTTTCCATAAAGGATTTGAAATCTTTTGTTGCATTTCCTAGATATAGGGAATCCTCAGGGTTCAGCAGTTAAGAACACTTGCTGCTCTTGCCCCAGGTTCAATTCCCAGCATCCATGTGGCAGCTCACAACCACCTGTAACTACAGTTCCATAGAATCTAACTCTTCTGGCCTCCTTGGGCACCAACCACATATATGGTTCATATACATATATGTAGGCAAAACGCCATACACATATAAAGTGATTTATTTTATATAACTAATGAACATTTTTTTGAGAGTCTCACCCTGTAGCCTAGGCTGGACTCAAACTCACTAAGCAGCATGGCCCAAACTGATCTCAAACTCATCCACAATTCCTCATATATCTTCACTGTTTAAGAAGAAATACAGATGCCGGGCGGTGGTGGCGCACACCTTTAATCCCAGCACTTGGGAGGCAGAGGCAGGCGGATCTTTGTGAGTTCGAGGCCAGCCTGGTCTACAAAGCGAGTCCAGGACAGCCAGAGATATTCAGAGAAACCCTGTCTCGAAAAACCAAAAAAAAAAAAAAAGAAGAAATACAGAACCCCAACCCTTCTAGAATCTAAATTCCACTACCTCATCCCCAAGCCCTGCTGTGGGTGGGCTGAGCCCCTGGCAGCCCCACCAACCTTCTGTGTCCCGGCCCTGCTATCCCAGATGAGGAGTGGATGAGAGGTGCAGACAACTGGGGTAGCTTCCCAGGATTCTCCTGCTCCTACTTCTCCCTGGGAATCCAAGGTGACCTAGGGAGGAGCTGTGACAACAGCAAGCACAAGAGGTAGATTCCCCAGTCGAGGGAAGCAAAGGGCTAAGAAAATAACAGGCGTGGAGAGTTACTAAGGGACAAAAGCAGAACTCTGCTAGCTGTCAATGGGCCCCAGCCAAAGACCATTTAGAACAAGCTGAAGTCCTCTCCACAGGACAGCCAGAAAGCAGAAGGGGAAAGTCTAACAAGATGGCCCAGCAGGTAAAGGCACTTGCTGCCCAAACCTGGTGACCAGAGTTCAATTGTCAGAGTCTAGGAAGGTGAAGGGAGAGAACCAACTTCCACATGCATGCATGGCATGGCATGCATTCATGCACACACGAGCGTGTGTGTTTGTGTGTGTGTGTGTATTTAAATAAGGGGCAGGCAAGATGGCTCATCAGATAAAGCTGCTTGCCAACAAGTCCGAGGACCTGAGTTCAATCCCTGGAGACCACATGCTGAAAGGAAAGTATTGACTCCTTTAAATTGTCCTCTGACCTCCATACATACCACCATGCAACATGCCTCCACTCAAACACATATAAAATAAATAAGTATAATATAATTTTTATTTTAAGATGAGTCTAGAAAAAAGAGCAAAGGAACAGTTGAATGATGTGGAAGACAGAAGTAGGTGTGCCAACCTTGTCCATGCCAGTCAGAGTGGAAGATAGAAAGTTTAGCAGAAGTGAAGGACGATGATGGTTGAGGAGATGGCACAGTCATTAACATACTTATTGTGCAAGCATGAGGCCCTGAGCTCAGTCCCCAGAACCAGCATTAAAAAACAAACCAGGACTGAAGAGGCAGAAACAATTCTATGGCTCTCTGGCCAGCCAGCCTGGCCTACTTAACCAGCTCCAGGCCAGTGAGAGAACCTGCCTCAAAAAATAATGTGGCAGGCAAGATACTTTTTTAGTCCCAGCACAAGGCAGGAAGAGTTCACAACCAGCCTGGAGTACGTAGTGCCCCTATGTATGCCTGAGGGCCTCAGTTTGATCCTTAGAGCCCATAGTAGAAGAGTACCAACCCCTGAAAGTTGTCCTCAGCACTATGGCAGGGGTATACAAATGGTAATAATAAGTAAATAGTGTATAAAACTAGCAGGCATGCTGCCTATGACGTAAGTCTACCTTGTCATATCAGCCACTGTGATCCCTTACAGGCCTAATGCCAGAACCTCAGCCTCTCCTTGTGTGGTTATGGTCATTCTGCTTCGGTCTGGGCCAGAGAGCCTGTCCCTTGGTTGCTTCCATGCACCTACCTAAATGCTGACTAACCGCCCTTCCTCTTGCCTTCCCAGGGCCGATGAAATCGAGATGATCATGACTGACCTTGAACGAGCCAACCAGGTAGGCTGTTAAGAACCTTCAACATTAAGCAACAAAGCTCATCCATTCAGTTATCTTGGGAGACAGACGCCTCATTCCAAGACAGGGTGGTGATCATTGTGGCTCCATTTTCGTAGTGTCATAAGAGGTTAGAAACACATCCCCAGCACTGTTCCTGGGAGAATGTTGGCTTCAGCCACATCGTCCAAGACACATATGCATGGGTACTTGTTGTTCTGACCTCTTGTCTCCAGTGCGTGTGTTCCAGGAGTGTCTACCCCATGGCCCACAGGCCACATGCATCTCAGACTAGCCATGAATGAGGCCCAGCCCAAAACTATCAGCTTATTAAAACATTTCGAGACTGACTGATTGGTTGATTTGCACTTGGGGGGAGAAGCACTTAAAGCAGAAATTAGCTTCTCAGTCCAGAAGGACATAACCTGTGGCCTCTGCCCACTCAATTTTACAGCTGGGTAGCCATAGACACTGGAAAGTTTTGAATTTTGCATTGGGTCACCCCACCCAGTGAGGTCAAGCTTCTCTGTGAGACGAAAAGCCTCCAAGAACCCCTGCAGTCCCTGTTTGCCCCCTTGGAAGTTCACTGCGTCCCTGGTCACTCAGACTTACACCAAAATTCAGGAAAAAGCATTGTCCATTTCTTCCCTTATAAAATTAACCTGAAGCCTAAGCAGGAAACCCTCTGTAGGAGGGAATATGTATGGCTGTTACTCCGTTAGGACAACAGGGTGGGGGCAGTGGCTGGTGTGGTGCATAGGCCTTTCCTGAGGTCCTGGGCCTGGCCTGAAAGGGGCTTTCTATGGAGAGTGTGGCACTGGTCACCTGAGGTCTCCTGGGTAGTCTTAGCCACCCTAGTACTAGTCAGAGTGGTTGTTCATTCTGGAATGTTCCATATGCAGTCTGTCTAAGCACATTGCCAGAGCCACATCACGTCACCTGCCCAGCCTCCCCACTGAGATCCACATGGTTAGAATTCTTTATTCATAAATAGGGACACTAGTCAGTGCCTGCCTGGTCCATCACTGAACTGGGACAAGAAACCCAGAAGTCTTACTTAAGGTTGTCTTGGCACATTGGGGGATAGTTTGTTTCTTGTTTGATTTTTGGGTATTTGTTTGTTTGCTTGTTTGGGGGTGTTGTTTCCCTTTTGTTTGTAACTTGATTGCAGAGTTGGCAATTGTGAACTTTGTAGATGACAACATTCTGTTACAATGTTAAAAGGGTATGTGCCCTAGGTACAGCATCTGAGAAGGGAGTAAGGAAGACCCAGGAGGTTGCCTAGCTAATTCTCAGGAAGATGGGAGGAAAAAAAAACAAAAGACTACAGGGCAAACCCTGGAGTTGGCATTGGAAAAGCTAGGCTGTGTGTAGACAGCAGCTGGAGAATGGCCTGATGGGAGAGGGCCTGGAGGATAGGGGGGCAGGGTCTTTAGGATAAGGGACAGCAGTGGGTATACTGGGGGAGGGGGGTGGAGATCCTGGGTTTGTAGTCAGTTAAAAAGTCACTTAGGACTGCAGAGATTGTTGAGCCTTTAAGAACACACGCTGCTCATGCAGAGCACCCAAGTGTGGCTCTGGGCACGCACACTGGGCCGTTCCTGAGGCCGAGATAGCCTCTTCTGAACTCTCAGAGTGCCTGCACTCACACTTTTATATATCCACACACACATGCACAGAATTAAAAATAAAATAGCTCTTTCTAAAATTCACTTAAAAGAAATAAAGGAATCACTGTAGAAAGCTGAGATAAGGAATAGAGCTGGGAAGGCCAGAAGCCAGGGGAGCAGCAAACAGCTCTGGTGACAGTTCCATGAGAGATGGCGCCCAGGGAGACAAGGCAGAGGTAGGCTGAGCAAGAGCAGGGCTGCACACAGCCATGGGCTGCCGTAGGTGCCACATACATCTGCACCGTGGGACCTGCCCAGAAGGGGCAGTTTGCTAGTTCGTTGACATTTAGTGTTGGACTTGCCCCAAGCTTATTCCCAACATTGTCCTGAGACCCACAGTGCTGTCTCATTGCTCAGAGATTATGTCTCTACCCCAGGGAACCACAAAAATGGGCAGTAGCTACTAGTGAGGCTGGGCTGTCTCCTTGACACACGTTCAGTCAGCTTCCAGAACTTGCGTTAATAGTTCTCTTTGTATCATAATACTTAACTGGCTACGCAAAGGAAAGATTCTGGACTCCCGGAATTTCTTGATAAATAAACCTCAGCTTGGCACATCAAAGAGCATGGAGGAGCCACATCTTCCCCTTCCCTGTGTGGGCTAGCTGCCAGCTGTACCTCTCACTGTTCCCCTTCCAGAGCAGCTCTGATTCCTTACAGAAAGCCACATGACTTTGATTCCTGATCCTCCTACCTCCACCTACCAAGTGCTGGAAGTACAGGCGTGCACTACCAGGCAGTCGCTACAATGCTAGGGATCAAACCCCAGGGTTTACTAGCAGCCTGCAAGCATCTCCAAGCCTGGAAAAACACATCTTAACTTCCCCTGAGGACGAGGAGGCAAGTGCTGAGAGAGAAGGGATACGGTGGGTGGAAAGAACCCCACCACCCATGGCATCCTCCTGCCAAGGTATTTGTGTGCTAATGCGGAAGGACACTTGGCATTGGTCTCGGGATACCCAAATCATAATCCTAGAATTGGCATTCTTTTACCCACATTAACTTAGCAAGTTTCCCCTCCATCTCACTTTGTTCTCTTTTGCTGAGATAAATACCATAAACCAAAAGCAACTTGAGGAAGGAGTTTATTTCACCTTGCATGTCACAGTCTATGGGGCCAAGAACTCAGGGCAGGACCCTGGAGGCAGGAAATGAAGCAGAGGCCATGGGGAACACTGCTTACCAGTTTACTCCACATAGCTTGCTCAGCTGCTGTCTTACAGCCCCCAGGACCAACTGCCTAGAGCTGGCACCACCCACAGTGGGCTGGGCCCTCCCACAGGAGTCCTTATTCAAGAAAATGCCCCACAGGCTTGCCTATAGACAGTTTGATGGAGAGTTTTCTCAACTGAATTTCCTCTTCCCAGATAACTCTAGCTTGCATCAGGTAGACAAAAAAAAAAAAAAAATCTAACCAAAACATCAGTCCTCCAGTAGTACCCATTTGTCCAGATCCATGGAATGAGAGCAGGATTTCACTCTATGCTCCTGTTATTCAACTGGCCCTTGTGCCCTGCCTTTAGCTAGCCTGGATGGGGATAGGGTGTCACGCTGGCTTCGTGGGTGGCATCAGGCCCTCCCTGTGGGGCTAAGCACATACACAACAGCATTTAGCATTCCTTGGTTTGGCCCTGTCTTACATTCAGGCCTCAGGACACACAGGGAGCACTTTGGTAGCAGTGAGAAATAGGGCAGCTTGCTCGTCAGACTCCTGTAGTCATGCTACTCACAGATCAACAGTGCTCAAATATGTGAATTGTCATCCTGGCCTGCACCAGTGGTGACTCTGAAGGTGGCCTAGCTGCAGATGCCACTTCCACTTGGTACATGTGGTGACGAGTTTCTCATCTCCTGCCCATGGCCTTCATAAAGTTCCTGCAGAATCATTGATGGGTCAGCCCCGGCAGTCTCCAGGTCACATGCCAGCCACACACTAGGCCGCTTTGCTGTTGCAGGGGCTTCCTCATCTCAGGTTTCCCTGTAGTGTCTACATATACAGAGAAAACATAAGCACATAATCTAAGGCCAAAGGGGGCAGATTAGATTGAAAGCCCTCACCACCACTACCACCATATAAACCGAGGGAAGTAGCCAGGTGTAGTGGCTCACACATGTAATCCCAGCACTTGGAAGGTGGGTCAGGAGTTGAGGGCCAGCCTCAGCTCTCTACATGAGACCCCATCTCAAAGAAAAAAGAAACAAATGGTCAAGAGATGTGACTCCAAAGCCAAGCGGTGGTGACACACGCCTTTAATCCCAGCACTTGGGAGGCAGAGGCAGGTGGATCTCTGTGAGTTCGAGGCCAGCCTGGTCTACAAATTGAGTCCAGGACAGCCAGAGCTGTCACACTGAGAAACCCTGTCTCGAAAAACCAAAAAAAAAAAAAAAAAAAAAAAAGAGATGTGACTCCATTCACCTATTATGCACAGAGCTCTGTGTTCCGTCCCTGGAACAATATAAGCCAGGCAGAAGAACCAGCAGTTCAAGGTCATCTTCAGCTACTTAGTCAGTTTGGGCAAGTCTGGACTACATGAGACCCTGCCTCAAAAACCAAAGTCATCTGTTTTAGATGAAGCATATGTAGAGGCCCCATAAATGATCTTAATAATTTGACACTATCACTGTGGTGTACACAGTCACCATTGACTTCTGGAACCTCACTAGCCCCCAGCTGATCTGTAGAGTAGCTGTTGTCCACGATGGCAGCACCAAAGGTCAGCACTGTCCTCATTCTACCTTGTTCCCTCCTCCACTTCTCCCTTCATCCCAGAAATTGTGGCTTCCCAAGAAAAACCATAAGGGCAGCCACAAATGGTGTCAAGTGCTGTCCGGGAGCCTGTTCTATGTCCCCTGGCTCTGCCTCTGCAGGAATGGGCCAATCCAAGAGCTCACGGAGGCATGTAGTGCCTCAGGCCACCATGATGGGCTCAGCTCTGCATCCCAGCCACAGTATCTGAGTTATAGTTTTGTCAAGGGTGTGAGAGATTCAAAATGGAGCACCAACCCAGGGCAGCATTCCTCAATGTCCGGCCTCAGCTGCCAAGGAAAGGCTAAAATTCTATCAATCTGGAAACAAACTGGTGGTGGGGGGTTTCGATCTAATCTAATCTTATGCCTTCTCTGTACACGTGGACACTGAAACACAGGTATAGGGAAACCTGAGATGAGGAAGCCCCTGCAACAGCTAGGGTCTGTCATCCTGTCCCTTGCTCCTTCCCTGAACTGCTCTCGCATTTAATCCCTCTGGTCTATAGCTTTTAACTGCACAGATCTTGATCTGCTTGTTGGCATCAGGGGGTGGTTGGTGAACAAGAAGTTGCACTAACATAGCCAAGCTAGGTCACCTTGGAGCAGTCAGTGACTGCCAACAGAGCAGTTTTAGAGTTTTGGTTTGGTTTTGGTTTTCTGTTGGTTTGGTTTGGTTTTGATACTATATATAATTAATAGCTGTTGCTTAAGAATGAGCTTAAACTCTTGATCCTCCTGCTTCTGCCTCTGCCTCCCAAACGCTGCGCTTACGGGTTGTGCCACTCTGCCCAGTTTGTTCACTGATGGGATTGTACCAGGGCTTCATGCATGCTACACAAACATTGTACCAACTGGGCCATGTCCTGGCCTGGAGCTCCCTATGTAGCTGACTATGTAGACCAAGCTAGCTTCAAACGGGGGTCAAAGGCCTGCACCACTGTGCCCAGCCTGGTTCTGCCTTGTTTTTGTGAGACTGTATCTCTGTGTGTAACCTAGACTGGTCTCAAACTCACCACCCTCCTGAATCAGCCTCCCCAGGGGTAAACTACAGGTGTTGCCCTCCACGCCTCACACCAGCATGAACTCAGTAGAAATGCCAACCCTAGAAAAACTGTGACGTGAGTGCCTGCCACCTGGCATCATCACAACTTTTAGGACTAACAATGAACCCAGCACATGGGCCCTCCTCAGCTTCTGTTGTTCCAGGAGACAGCCAGTGTAGCATGCCATTGTGGTAATGCTCTCTGGCCACTATCAGAACATCTTCCCTAGTAGGTAAAGAAACATTTTCCCTCATCAAAGAGACTAGGAAATTTGTCAAAGTCTACATTATTCCTGGAAGAGCTGTGGAAGTGCGTACTTGAACGTTTACCTCACTAATTATGGAGGGATGGGCTTTTCAGTCATGTATGTATCTTGAGTGTCAGAGAAGCTGGGAAAAACAGCTGTTGTTCCAACTTCTTATAAGGCTGAACCAGAAGGATGGCAAGTTCAAGACCACACTAGGCAACTTAGCTTGTAAGAACCTGTCTCAAAATAAAAAGTAAAACAAAAGCAAGAGATTTGTGTCAGTGATAAGAGTATTTGCCTAGAAGTCCCAATGAGAAGCTGGGAATAAGACTCATGGGATAGTTAGCATGAAGCAGTCATTTCTGTCTCCATCCTTGTCATGTTACCAAAAGCTTTTCCTGACAGTTGCTTCTACAGTCCCTTTGGTTCTAGATTCTGTCCAGAGCAGAGGCTGTGTTGGGAAACACTTGGGCATAGATGTGGCAGATTCAGGGCCATTCTCCACTCTCCAAGAAGCAGGCCAGTTGGCTGTCAGCCCCGCCCTGGGCAGATGAACTGTCCTTAGTAAGATTCTAACTTCTTTGTGTGTGGGCTCACTGCCGCCACCACCAAGGCACTTCGGCTGCCCAGCCATGTCTTTGTACAACCAGATCAGCCAGCGAGCACCAGGCAAGCTAACACATTTTTTCGTTCTTTATAACTTCTCTCTTGGTAATTGGTGAAACAGTCCTTCTCAGCCAGGCTTTCCTCATTAACCTTTCCTGTTTTGTTTTGTGGGTAACTTTTTTGTTTTGGTTTTTGAGACAGGATTTCCCAATGAAGTTCAGGCTGGCTTTGAATTCACTGTATAGCCAAAACTGACTTTGAAATCACTGTGTAACTCAGGTGACATTGAACTCACTGTGTTGCCCAGGCTTGCTTAGAACCCACCATGCAGCCATGCTGTCCTCACACTCAGAATCCTCCTGCCTTGCCTCCCTCGTTAACTTTTCTCTAATAACAGAACATAGCTTGCCAAGGGTATAGAGAAGTGGCCTATCATCAGTCCCGATGTCATCAGCTGTCATTGTCTACCTGTCTTAGTTTTGTCTTAGTCATAATACTGTGACCTGGATAAGTCTGTTGAAAGCCTACCCCAACATCCATTGTATGTGCTGAACCACTGTGGGCATGGCGCCCATCCAGGTGTCTGAGTGGGTACAGTGTTCACATTCTACAGATGAGTATGTGGAGGCCCCAGGAGCATCAGTTCCTGCCGCCTCTCTTCCCAGAAGGCCTCTATAGAGTGGTAGGTACTGGAGCGGTTCTCCTCCTTGTCCAGTGGCAAGTCTGACTTCACAGCAGCCATGGCTTGCTCATCCAGGATCCTAGACAAACTACAGAAGGATCCAGCCATTTCTGTTAAAAACTCCCAGCACCAGTTTGGGACCCCGCAACTGCTAGCCCAGAGCCATCTGGCTGTCTGCAAATGCCAACATTTGCAAGCATTCCCCCATGAAGGGTTAACTTTGGAACCAACTCATCCCTCACAAAAGGAGCCACATCTCCACAGTGCACTTATGGAAATACACGATGGAAGAAAACAACCACAACACTGTGCATGTTTGGGAGAGAGAATGGCCGGAGTGTCTTTAATTCAGTGTTTACCCATGAGAATGACTCCCAGGAGTAATCCTGTGATAAAGTCTCTTCGGTCCATGAGAATAGAAAGAAATTGAATCAGAAGACTCTATTTCCACCGGTATTTATTCAGTCTGGGAAACGCAATGGGCCGGAGCATTAATACCAGCAGGGGATTCCTCGCTCCTAGCGTTAAATTACTGTCATAATCGCTCAATTATTTCTTCCTTGTACTGTTTAAAATAAAAATCCATCACATTCTAGGGGTGTGTGTGTGTGTGTGTGTGTGTGTGTGTGTGTGTGTGTGTGTGTG
>CAJQZJ010033880.1:1310545-1325478 GCA_907164525.1 Lophiomys imhausi | reverse complement strand
TTCTTCTTCTTCTTCTTCTTCTTCTTCTTCTTCTTCTTCTTCTTCTTTTAATGTGCTTAATTTATAGTCTCTGAACTAAACTACATGTAGACACAATCATTAGGGAGATACTTTATGAATAAGGCCTGTCACCCTCTCAACCTTTCACCATCTGCTTCTCCAGTGAGGAACTCCGACCCCACAGTCACAGCTCCTATACCACCGCAAGCTACAAGTGAGGGCTTGTTTTACCCTACTGTGCCTTTCTTCTTCTCCTTCTCCTCCTCCCTTTTTAGACAGGGTCACATATACCAGCTTGACCTGGAATTCACTGTGTAGCCAGCGCTGGCCTTGAATTCCTGATCCTCCTGCCTCAGTCTCCCAAGTGCTAGGACTACAGGCATGCATCACCACACCCATTTACTATGGGATTTTTCTTTCTGGTTTCTCTTTCTTCCCACTGTCTCCCTCCCTTCTTGCCCAGTTATTGTTGTAGCTGTTTGTTTGCTCCCTCCCCCCTTGGACCATAGTTTTTCAGCTTTGGGACCATTCCAGAATACGAGCTGGGGGACTGGAGTCCAGCTGGTACATTATAGGAGCGGCTTTGATAACAGTCACTTTGAGAGAACAAGTCATATGCAGTTGAAGGCTTCATGGTTAAAACAGGCTCTCGTGTATCCCAGGGTGTTCTCAAACTCATTCTGTAGCCCATTACAACCTTGAACATCTGCCCTACCTCTGGAATGTTAGGATCACAGGCATACTGCACTATGCCCTGCTTATGTGATGTCACTGAACCACACCCCCCAGCCTATAGGCAGAATCTTGAATCCTGACATGGTTGCTGTTTTTTTCACCAACACATTTTGCTGGTGCTGTCTGTAATGGACATCCAGGCAACTTATTAATTGCTTCTCATCTCCCAGCATGTTGAAACTGTCCCATCCTTCCTCCACCATGAGGATTTATATTTACTAGTCTCTCTTGGCCAGGGTTCTGCTCTTTTATAGAGACATCACAGTTAGCTCATCACCGTCCATGTGTTCTCACCTTAAACTGGAAACCCGCCTGTGAGTGAGAACTGTTTCTTCTTGCCCATTCTGACAAGTACTCAGAAGCATTGTGCCATTTGTGGCAGATAATTCTTTGTTCAGAATTAATGAAGTAACCCCAGCTGCTGTGACAGGCAGCTAGTCTTGATAACTGTTCTGTGGGTTAGTCAGGCCACTCCTCATAGAAAAGCAGT
Source organism: Lophiomys imhausi (assembly GCA_907164525.1). Classification (NCBI taxonomy): domain Eukaryota; kingdom Metazoa; phylum Chordata; class Mammalia; order Rodentia; family Muridae; genus Lophiomys; species Lophiomys imhausi. The sequence continues at coordinate 1,324,253 of CAJQZJ010033880.1, read as the reverse complement.
GAGATTAGCCAGTCACCTGCACTGCCCTCACCACGGCATGGAAAGTGTCACTAGTACCTTCAATTAAAAATGAGTGTTCGCGCCGGGCGGTGGTGGCGCACGCCTTTAATCCCAGCACTTGGGAGGCAGAGGCAGGTGGATCTTTGTGAGTTCGAGGCCAGCCTGGTCTATAAAGTGAGTCCAGGACAGCCAGGGCTACACAGAGAACCCTTGTCTCGAAAACCCCCCCCAAAAAAAAAAAATGAGTGTTCATGGGACAGGCTAGCAAGTCTCAGGCTGGGATGTGGCCCAGTTGGCAGAGTGCTTGCATTAGGGTGCAGGAATCCCTGGATTCCATCCCCAGCACTGTGTAAACTGGTGTGCTGGTACGTATCTATACTCTCAGCACTCTGCAGGTAAAGGCAGGAGGATCAGAAAGCCAAGGTCATCCTGACTAAAGTTCAAGGCCAGCCTGGGATCCTTGAGACACTGTTTCAAAACAAAGAGATCTGAACTAAGATAAATTAGACACTCCATTTATAAAGATACTATCACAAGCCAGCAAGGTGGCTCAGCAGATAGAAGACCTGCCAGACAGCATGTGTTTGATCCAGTTACATGGAGCAACCACAGCCACTCCTATCTAAGGAGACTGCATGGAAGGAACCATGGTTAAGACCAGGCCAAAGGTACTATGAAGGTGGAGACAAGCCTTGACAGGCACCCTCTGCCAAGCTCCTAGCACTTTGTCTCCCCAGGATGAACTATGTCACTGAAGTTTACAAAAAAAAAAAAAAAACAACAACAAAAACTGTCCATGGGCTGGAGAGATGGCTCAGAGGTTCAGAACACTGGCTGTTCTTCCAAAGGTCCTGAGTTCAATTCCCAGCAACCACATGGTGGCTCACAACCATCTACAATGAGATCTGGTGCCCTCTTCTGGAGTGAATGTATACATGCAGGCAGAACACTATAAACACAATAAATAAATCTTTAAAAAAAAAAAAAAACTGTCCAGTTAGAATATGGCATTTCATTGAGAGCTATTTAGTTCTTGCTGACCACTGCCATACTTAACTAACACACACTGGTGGCTCGGTGGATAAAGGCACTTGCATGCAAACTTGGCACCCTGAGTCCAATCACTAGGATCCACACACGGGCCAAAGAACCAACTCCACAAACACTGCACTCTGATCACACACACATCCACACACAATAATAATAGTAGATATTTTCAATAATGAACATATAAAACATACAGCTTTCAAGCTGCTGAGATGGCTCAGCAGGTAAAGGTACTTGCCACACAAACCTCGCAACCCAAGTTCAATTCCCAGGCCCCACCTAAAGATGGAAGAAAAGAACAGACTCCACGTTGTCCTTTGATCTCCACCTAGGTTCCATGGCACATGGTACCCACGTATACCTCATGCACACAAATACACATACACAGTAATAATAAAATAAAACACGGGTTCTAATCGCGACAACCTCTTTTTATAGCAACAACTCATGTAGCTACAAACTAGTGATGTAACTGAGGAGGACCTTGAACTTCTGCCTCCCTGTCTCTGCTTCCTGGGATTACAGGCATACACAGCCATGCCTGGTTTATGCACTGCAGGGGATAGAACCCAGAGCTTCATGAATGCTAAGCAAGCACTCTGCCAACTGAGCTACTTTTCTAGCCCCTTTTAAAATCAGCCCAGGGGCTGGAGAGATGGAGATGGCTCAGCGGCTAAGAGCACTGGCTGCTCTTCCAAAAGACCCAGGTTCAAATCCCAGCACCCACATGGCAGTTCACAGATGCCTAATGGCTTGGTGTGGTGGCTCACGCCTTTAATCCCAGCACTCAGGAGGCAGAAGCAGGTGGATCTTTGAGAGTTCAAGGACAGTTGGTCTGCAAAGTGAGTCCAGGACAGCCAAGGATATACAGAGAAACTCTGTCTTGGGGGGGTGGGGAGAAATTGTAAAATTTTCACCCATTACAGGGTGTCCAAGTATATGTATAATATATTTGGCAGTACCAAGACTCAACTCAGGAGGCCTACAGGTCTCTCCCACCAGCTCTTCCCTGATAGGACACTTTTAGCCTCCTGCTGCTGCTCTCATTTTGTAGAAGAGAAGCATACCAACTGCTCCCAAAGATGTCTGGCTTGTAAGAGACAGGCTGGAGCTCACTCTGGCTGGCCTTCTTAGGCTGGGACACATTACATCTCTGTTCCTCTCTCTGCCTTCCTCCCTGCTTTCTTTCTACCATTCTCTGGAGGTGACTGGAAGTGTGTGTTTTCACATCTGGCCTCCTCAAAATACCGCAGATAATACTTTTCAGGGGTGGGCGGTACATTAGTGCTTCCTGCTATTTGACTGTAGGGAAAGGAATGAAATAATCGGTTCTTTCCGAACACCTTCTGAGAGTCTTTTATGGGAAAATGAGTGCCTACCACCCTCCATTTGATTATCCCTGAGAAAACCATTATAATTTATAAAGTTAGCAAGAGATATTTAAAAGGGAACGAGGTGGAGCAATTTTATGCAATGGGAAATACACAAGAAATTTGCCAGTAGAGGCAATGGAAGAAAATGAGCTGAGTGGATGAGAGAAAGCAACGGTCTGCTTGGAACTCTGGGTAGGTTCTGATACAGATGAACTTTGAGGCTGGCGGATCAAGTAAGCCTTTTCTCCTCAGGTTCTAGAATGTTCTCCATTGGTCTCAACCAGAACCTAAAGAGACACCTAGAAGCCCCATAGATAGTAAGGTGCTGATTCTGAGACCTTGGGATTTGTTCAGCTCAAACTTGGAAATATGCTGACTCACCAGAATCCTGCCCTGCAGATTCACGACTCACATGGAGCGTTCCCATCTCCCCAAGGCCTCAGACAAAAAAAAAAACAGGTCTTGGAAGGAAGCCCCTGAGACTTACCACCTGACCCCAGGAAAACCTGTCTGTGTAAAGATAGCCATGGATGTACCCCAAAGGCTTATAGAATATTCTGGAACACTTAAGCATATCCTCACTCTAGAAATATACTGCCCAGAGGGCAGTGGGGCCAGTCCCTGTCAGTCAGCCATTCCCACAAGAGTGAGGCCAGCTTTCAGTGAGCCACACAGCAGAACTGGCCCCACTCCCTAGAACCTAATGTCTAAGTCTCCCAGAGTGAACACGCTTCCTTCCTGGTGCTTCTTTATCCCTCCTCTGAATAGCTGAGGGCTGGTTCCACCAAAATTGCCACTTTACCTGTACTCTCCAGGCAGTCAAATACATTTGTTCAAAACCACATGATGCCTTTGAAATGTTAGGAGCAAGCTTTGCTTCTGTTTACTGGCATTTCATACACAGTGGTGTTTTTCTACCTTTGTGAAGCTTTTTCCTTCTGCTGTCACTGAGTTTTACACTAAACCCTTTGGTTGTGTGTCCATGTACATGTGCATGTGTGCACACACATGTACACTCACACCAGGTCATAGGAACAGAAGAGAAAAGTTGGCTCCCTGAGTGCAGGGTTGCCTATAGAGATTGTCATCGGTAAAGTCTGACAACCTCCTTTAAGGCGTAGCTACTCGGGTGTGGTGGTGCACGCCTTTAATCCCAGCAGAGACAGGCAAATCTCTGTGAGTTAGAGGCCAGCCAGGTCTACAAAGTGAGTCTAGGATAGCCAGGGCTACACAGAGAAACCCTGTCTCAAAAAACAGAAAAAAAAAAGATAAGGCTACTAATAAAAACCCTTCTGTTTTCAGCAACTGGAAGAAAAACTCAAAGGCCAGGCTGACTATGAGGAGGTGAAGAAAGAGCTGAAGTGAGTATGGAGAAGCATGGGGCCTTCTAGGACTGTCCACTAATGGGTGCAAAGCGGTACCCAAATCCAGAGCTGCTCAGCACTTTGACTGTTCTCACTCAAGCCCTCTTGCAGGGTTCTTTTGTTTGGCTAGATGTTTGGTTCATTGACTGGTTGGTTGGTTGGCTGGTTAGTTTTATGATTGGGACCCATGTAGCATAGACTGTCCTGAAACTCCATATACAGCCAGGAATGATCTTGAATTCCTGATCTTCCTGCCTCCACCTCTCCAGTGCTGAGATTATAGGCTGTACCATCACATCTGGGTTCTGCGGTACTAGGTTTGGAACCCAAAGCCTGTGAGTGCTTGGAAAGCAATCTACCCACTGAGCCATATCCCAGCCTTCTCTGGACTTTGTGAGACTTGTACTTAAAGTATTTCAGGATGCATGGAGTCAGTAAATGCTGCTCTTACAGCAATTGTACTGTCTGAGCTTCTTTCTCACATATAAATCCCCAAAGCAGAAACACAGTAGAAGAAGGAAACATTTTCCCATTGAAAGCTCAGGGCCTCCTGTACTCAGGACCAACCACCTTCTTCCAGATTCATTCTCTACCAGAATCCCATCTTTCTCAATGCTAATGCCTCCATTTGAAAATTTAGATGGTCCCTTCTACCTCTGACTCCTCCTCCTGAGCCTGAGCTCCCAAACCCTATCCTGTCCCTATCTCCCTTAGTTCATGGCATTCCCAGCTCACTGACCCTCTCCTTGCACCCCCATGTGCAGTGCACAAGGCTCCCCCTTTACCCCTACCCAGCTATCTCCAGCTACCCCTTGGCTTCACCCTCTATTCTTGCAAGAGAGGTCAGTCCTGTGGGTGATCCCTGAAGGTGCCTGTCTTTACAACATGATTTGTAGTCAACATGGTGCCATTCAGGGCCCTTCTTGACCTCTCCCATCCCCCACCCCAGCTGTACCATGCAGATGCCTTCTTCCTTCCATTTTATCTGGAATCCCTCCATATTAGTTTCTTTTATTGTTGCTATGACAACATCACTCACAAAAGCAACTTAAGGAAGGATTTATCTTGACTACAGTTGGAGGGTGCAGTGCATCGTGTCAGGAGAGGCTTGGTGGGCAGAACATGTGACACCTGCAGTCAGGAAGCAGAGAGAGACAGATGCAGGTGCTCTGCTCACTTTTTCCTTTTCCTGTAGTTCAGGTCCCCAGCCTAAGGGATAGTGCCACTCTTATTCATGATGGCTCTTCCACTTCAGCTAACCCCATCTAGGAAGTCCCTCAGACGCTTGTGGAGGCATGCCTCCTAGGGGATTCTAGATCCTGTCGGTCTTGGACTCCACCTCTTGTGTATACTTAGGAGTCCCTCCACCTGGCTTGTGTCCCCTCTGTCTGATGCACTTTCACTTTTACAGAGGCCCTCACTGTCTCCTGAGACAAGCCAGCCCCCAGTGGCTTTATTTTCTATAAGCCTTGTCCTCCTTTTGCTTGCCTGTGACCTCCTTTAGACTTCTGCTGAGGCTCCTACATTGCTCCCCTCCACCTCTGTCCCCAGCACGGTCTGTCCCTCTACAGGCTCTCTCTTTCCTACCTTCCCTCCCCACTCTGCCCCCGTCCCTTTCTCCTTCTCCACCAGCAGTTCTCTGAACAAACCCCTGAGTGCCTCTCCCCCACCATTCCCATCCTCATAAGCTCTGCACTCCCAGGCTAGTGATGTACTTTTTCACCTAGCTTGTCCTTCCATAGCTCCCTCATTTTCCCTTCCTTTCCCTCAAAAACCAACCAGTCAGTGACACAGCTTAGCCTGCCGACCTGAGTTCTATCAGCAGAACCCACTATGGAAGGAGAAAACTAAAGCTCAAAGGTGGTCCTCTGAGCTCTATACATGTAGCGTGGCACATGTGCCCACACAGACAGACAGGCAGATAGATAGGTGAGAATGAATGAATGAATGATTTAAAGACAAGCTGGTTGCACAGTATGGTGGTGCTGGCCTGTAATACCAGCTCTCAGAAACCAGAGACAGGATTGTGAGTCCAGGGCCAGCCTGGGCTACATAAGCAAGATGTTGTTTCAACAAAAAAGGAGAAAACCGAACCTTGTAGTTTTGAGCCAAAGTGTGCAGCAAACTCATGTTGGCTTACATCTCTAATACCAGAACTCAGGAGGTGGAGACCAGAAGTTCAGGCTCATTAAGCCACATGGCAAATTCAAGGCCAGTTTAAGATCCTGTCTCAAAAAGTAAAACAAAACAAAGCACTGTTATGCAATCCTTGGCTCTACCCCACCCTTCCCACCCACCTAGCCCATGACTAGATCCCTTCCTCTAAGCTCACCCCATCTTTGAGAATCTGGGCTCCAGCCTGTGTGCCTTTAGTTGAATGCATGACTGCCGCATGTTGACCCCCACCTCTTTTCCAGAATGCTTGTCTGCCCCACTCCAAGTCGCCATGTTCTTGCATCTGCAGGCTCCAAATACCCATCGTCCCACTACTACTCCCCCCTGGGGTGATATTTTTAAAGTACTTTTGTTTTGGTTTTGGACAAGTTCTCTCTATTATGTAGCTCTGGCTGTCATGGATCTCACTATGTAGCCCAGAGTGGCCTGCAACTCACAGAGATTCACTTGTCTCTGCCTCCCAAGTGCTGGGATTAAAGACAAGCACCACCACACCCAGCTGATTTTTGAAATACTTTCTATTATTTATTGACAATTTCATACATTTGTCCATGTATCTTGATTGCACACTTCTATGGTCCTTGAAGGGAAAGAGTCCACTTGCACAGATTGTATAACCTGACCACCCTGAGCCTTGTTGGTTCTACATAGGCTTTACCTTTTTGTTACAATTATTTAGTGTGTGCATAGATGTACATGTGTGGAAGTCTGGACAACTTTCAGGAGTCAGTTTTCTATTATGTGGGTCCTGGCGATTGAACTAGGTTGTAAGGCTTGGCAGCAGACTCTTCTACCCACTGAGCCATCTCACTGTCCTATCTGCGTCTGCATGGGTTTTAAAGGGGACATTTAGCACCTTCTCAGAGCCCCACAGACTCATTTCCCCTTTTCCTGGTTCTGGCAGAATGAAACTTCCATAGCAGAAAGAACATAAGGGGACTTGGGGGATGGCTCAGTGAATACAATACCACTGTGTAAGCACTGGGCCTGAGTGCCGCCCCTGCAACCACACAGAACAGCAGGCAAAACAGTGTGTGCCTACTAGCTGAGCACTGGGGAAGCAGGGTCAGGAGGGTGCCTGGGGCTCACTGATCAGCCAGTCTAGAGGAGACACTCAACCTCGACCTCCTGGCCTCCACATATGTGAACACACATGTGAATTCGTGTGTGCATGCACATATACACATACAAAGAGAGCACAAGAACATGAGATCCATGAGCCTGATGTGTTTGTAACTCTCAGCTTGTTCAGACAGTCCAGAGCCCGAGTGATCTGGACACAGCCTGTATCAGTTGCTAAGGTGAAGCAATACTTTTGCCCCTCACCACATCTGGGGGCTGCAAAGGTCTGCCACCTTTGATTCTGAGCCACCCCGTCTCTTTCCTCATTCCTAAGTAAGTGCCAGTTCCCAGAAAGCACGTGAGTGGTGGCCATGGGTGATAAGTTCCTCTCCTTCTGCCCTCCCCTCATAGAACTTTCCGTTTCCTATAAGCTTTACAAATCCATTTGGCTTGCAACAATGTGATGTCTGTATTACACTGTAAAAAGAGTCTGAGCAGACCTGGTGTGACTCATATGGGATGATTTACATGCTGGGCAAAAAAAAACCTTTTGCTAACCAACTTCTAGTTGAAGACTGGTTCTTCTAGAGGCATTATCAAATTCAGTTCCTTCCAAGGAAGTTGTTAGAATTGTCAGTTCCCCACTGCCTGCAGAACAGGAACCACAGTGCTAATGCCTATTGATAGGCCACTAGTAAAGGGGAGGTTGAAAGTAACCATATGCCTTGCCTTTTTCAGCACCCTGAAGTCGATGGAGTTTGCATCATCGGAAGGAGCAGGGACACAGGTACACCAGCTAACTTTGTCCCCAGGGTGGTGATAGCAGCTGCTGGTCACTGCTGGTCCCTGGGGCCTACACCTGCATCTCCACATTGATAAGAAGGGCCCTCACGGCTGCCAGGTTCTTCCTCAAGAGCATTTCAGCAGCCAAGCCTAGTAGTGCTCACCTGTAAGGCCAGCACTTGGGAAGTGAAGACAAAAGGGTTGGGAGTCTGCGGCCAGCTTCCATATTCCTTGAGATACTGTCTCCACAATAAAAAGAAAACCGAGAAGGGGAAAGGACGGCCTGATCCTTGTTGTAGGGTCTGGGGTTCTGTTGGCAGCATCACGAAGCCCTAGAACCTTCTCTAGCACTGACAGGATAAACGGGCGTGGTTGCATAGGCCTGTAATCCCAGGACTGTGGAGAGACAGAGGAACGAAGTTCAAGGTCGGCCTTGACTACGTGGTGGGTTTGAGGCTAGCCCTGGCTCCATGAGACCATCTTTAAAAGCAGTAACAAGACTTGGCCAAGTGAAAGCAAATCATCTTCAATAAAGACAGAGTGTTTACCAAGCCTCTCAGTTAGCCTGGGGATGCTGGCTAAAACAGATGAAGAATAATTTCACGCTGGATATGGTGAAGGCTTTAATCCAGCACCTGGGAGGCAGAGGCAGGCAAATCTCTGTGAGTTCTCGGATAGCCAGAACGACATAGTGTGATCCCGTCCAAAAAATAATAATGATAGTTCTGGGCCTGGGCTACAAATTAGCAGTAGCATACATATTCAGTATCTGTGAAACCTTGGGTTCAATCCCAGCACCAAAAACATCATCAGCAAATATTTGAGGTTGTGTTAAAGATCAACCAAAAAATAGCTAGGCCTGGAAATGTCATGTACTGCCTTAGTGGCACTGACTCGGAGGACAGGTGACAGTGGCACTCTGTCATCCCGCAGCCAGTTAAAGTTTACATCTCCGCCCATGCATAGACAATACCCGTAATACCAGCACTCAGGAATAGAGGCTGAAAGATCTGGAATTCAGGGCCAACCTGAGCTACATAGCAAGTCCAAGGCCTGCCTCAACTATGTGACACCACGTTTCACGTACACACAATATATTTACATATATAATGAACGCAGAAGCCACAGTGCATGTATCCCCCCAGATGCTGAAGGCTGAGGCAGGAAGGTCACTTGAACCCAGTACTCTGAAGCTAGCCTAGGCAAGAAGCAAAACACAAAGTTTTCTAAAATGTATAAACCTACATCCAGAAGGCACCTGGCATCATCATGATGGGCAAAAATAAAATAAAAACAGGTTCCTCACTGCTTTCTGACAGAGTCAGCAGCTTGTCCTATTGCAAATGATGTCCAGGCTTAGACTTCTAGAATTGGAGAACAGCGTAGAAAATAATTGTCAGGTACTGGCTCAGCAGTTAAAGCGCTTGGCTTGGCAAGCCCGAGGTTAGGAGTTCAGATCTCCAGAACCCACCGTGTAAATGCAGGATGGGTGTGATGGGCCGCCTGTAATTCTAGCCTTGGAAGAAAGAGACGGGATTCCCTCAAACAGGCTGGCTAGTAGGACTAGCTGTATCAGCCAGCCCTGAGCTTGACTGAGAGACCCTGCCTCAGTGACTAAGGTAAGTGATTGAGGATGGTGTCTGAGATCAACCCTGGGGCCTCCACATGCAGGTGTACATACATATTTAGACACCACAAATATGTACACACACATGAAAATTGGGGAAAGAACATCTATCTGTAAGTCTAAAAAGAAGACAAAAATCATCTCAACTAAGTTCTTTTTGTAAGGAACTTGAGTTTTTTCCCCTGAGGAAGTCAAGTCAGCAATGTGTGTTGCGAGGTCACAAAAGCTGAGCCTGGGGAGTGAATGGGTTCCCGGTGGCCCCATGGTGACCCATGCTCTGCCCTGTGCAGGACTCTACCAAGCCCCTGGAGGTTTTACTCCTGGAGAAGAACCGCTCGCTGCAGTCTGAGAATGCCACGCTGCGCATCTCCAACAGTGACCTGAGCGGTAGGTGGAAGGGCGTCACACACACTGCTTGATTTGATTCCAGGGGACAAGGACAAGGAGGGTGAACCTCGTGTCTGGGTTTGTGTGTGCATGAGGGAGCGCCGCTGGGTGACCAGAGACTTGTTGAACTAACCCTGAGTGTTTGGCATCCCCCTCCCTCACCGCTCTGCCCCACCCCATCCTGCGGCAATATGCGTGTGCGCCACAGCAAATCTCCAGGGGTCAGCTAGGGACCTTATTGAAAGGTCCCAGGTGAGACACTCTTAGGATGTTGGCTTTCTGATCTTTTCCTAGTTGTGCTGTGAACAGGCCAGGGGTAAAGCAAGCCTGGCCTCCCTCTGGGGACTTACCAAGGTGTGCTTTGAGAGTTCGCCGGCCCGCCAGTGGTACTTTTCTTTCTCCATAAGGGTTTCTTTGGGGGCGCTGTCCCTCCCCCATCCTTAGCCTCTCATTTGCTCGTCCTAAAATGGTGGAGTCACCGACCGCTTTTGGATTTAGCAGCTGGTCAAAGTGTGTAACGGTTATCTGGACTCCAGTGATAATGCAATTCTTAACATGTGCGCGCCTTCGATCGAGGGGACTCAGTGGGTGCATCTGTCTTGGAGCATGTGGTGTGAGCGACCCCACGGGTCCCCAATTGTCAGAGTTTGCGGGTCAGGCAGGGCCCTGGGGGTAACTGCGATGCTAGAAGCCCCAAGATCTGTGACCTCTTTCCCATGTGTGTTACCAGAACCTTTGTCAAGGGGATTCTCCCGGCTGCAACGTACAAGAAAGGTGCAAACACGAATGCATGTGGCTTGTTTTGGGGGGCCTCGTTTGGCTGATTCACAAATTCAATCGAAAAACAAACCAACACACCACTTTGGCCCTTGTTTTGAAAAAAATTTTTTGAAAAGAAAAGAAAACTCTGCACTTTTTTTGTGGGGCACACTTTGCATTCTGGTCTTGGTTTTTTTTCCCTTTTGAATCCCCCATAATGCATTCTGTTTGCCCTTCCTTGTAGGGTCAGCCAGGAGAAAAGGGAGAGACCAGCCTGAGAGTCGGCGCCCGGGACCCTTGCCGGCCTCCCCTCCTCCTCAGTTGCCCCGCAACACGGGGGAACAGGTTTCCAATACTAACGGTACACACCACTTCTCACCAGCGGGGTTAAGTCAAGACTTTTTCAGCTCAAACCTGGCCAGCCCCAGCCTACCCCTGGCTTCTACGGGAAAGTTTGCACTAAACTCTCTTCTCCAGCGACAGCTAATGCAGTCCTTCTACTCCAAGGCCATGCAGGAAGCCGGAAGCACAAGCACGATTTTTTCAACAGGTCCTTACAGCACAAACTCCATATCTTCCCCAAGTCCATTACAACAAAGCCCAGATGTAAATGGCATGGCCCCATCTCCCAGCCAATCAGAAAGTGCTGGGAGCGTCTCAGAGGGTGAGGAAATTGATACAGCAGAAATCGCCCGGCAGGTCAAAGAACAACTTATCAAGCACAACATTGGACAGCGCATTTTTGGACATTACGTTTTGGGACTATCTCAAGGGTCTGTGAGTGAGATTCTGGCCCGGCCAAAGCCCTGGAATAAGCTGACTGTCCGTGGCAAGGAGCCATTCCACAAAATGAAGCAGTTCTTGTCTGATGAGCAGAACATCCTGGCACTTCGTAGCATCCAAGGCAGACAGAGAGGTGAGACATGTCCATGTGTGCCTGGCGCAGTGCTGTGTGCGTATGTATGTGTGAGTGTGCATGTGTGGTGAGACATTTGTACATCACATCAGGTAAAGTGCTCTTCAGTACTGCCAGCCAGCAGGAGCTAGAAACCATTAGATTTGGGAACTCTGACCTTGGTGAGTGTGGTCAGCACCTTGTACTCTGTAAACTCAGTATTCCAGTGCTCTGTGTTTAATTAGAGGAAGTCAGGTCATGCATGTCATCTGACAGGTTTAGCATCCCTGGATCCACTTGGCATCAGGTGCTGGCTTCCGTCCAGGGGCAGCTTCTTGGTGCCATCCAGCTGTGTCCCAATAGCACAAGCAGCTGTGATCCTCAGGAGGCTCTGGCTCTGTGCAGCCAGCCTGTCGAGGCTGCCCTCTGCCTCCTCCCTTAGAAGAGAAGAGGCCTCGTGTCGTGTATGTCCAGCTGGTGACTTTTCTTTAGAGCTACAGACAAAATATGCCTGCCTTCAATAAATCACACAAAAGTTTCATTTAATCCCCCTTCCTACCACACCCTGCATAAATGACAGAAAGTCAGACCCTCCCACAGCATAAATAATTTCTCCCTCCTTAAGAACAGGGGTCTCTGGGCTGATACAGCAGTGACATAAAGGGACATTGTTTTCAGCCACATTTGAAGCACCCTGATATTTAGACTAAAACTCAGAAAGGAAATGATGAACAAACAGCATGAATTTACACCAAGAATGCAGCGCATTTTTTTGGTGATATTAACTGAAACTGGATGTTTTTGGATGACCACTGTGAGCTCTATCAATGACTGGCAGGCAAGCACTCTCCCTCTCTCCACCCTTCCTAGTGGTGATTCTTGTAGGCCATGAACAAGTTAGTGGCTCTCCTCCTGCAGTAGACCCAGTGCCTGGACAGAGGTTCTAGGAGCTCCCATGTTGCACAGGAAGCCCTGAGCCCTTTCTTTAGAGGCAGGTGGCTCAGCTCTCATGTCACACAGCCCATGTCGTCGACGCCACCATCCCCCTGATTGTTTTGTTCTTACCGCACTTGTTTTTCAACAGAGAATCCAGGCCAGAGCCTGAACAGACTCTTTCAGGAAGTACCGAAACGAAGAAATGGGTCTGAAGGTATGTCTCAGGCAGGTGTTTCTCTTTGCAGTCAGTAACCTAGGAAGCAGCATGTCCTTAGCTGTGTATTTGGGTTAAAACTGTGCATTGTAATTCTGGCCTGGAACCTGATGGAAAAACAGCTGGTCAGTATAAAACAAAGCATGGGTTCAAAGGCACCAGCCCCTCCCTGTTAGGCTGCCAAGGCTAGACAAGCGATACCCAAGGTCCGTCCCCTCAGCATCAACCCTAGCTTTGATTCCAGGGACACCATGCCTGTTTTTTCAGAGGCGGGTGACAGACAGTTGTGCTCTGAGAAAAATCAGGTGACCACATCAAACTAGATATTGCTGCTTCCTCAGATTTTTAACTCTGAAATATCTCAGAAATCCCATGATGTGGACAGATTCCAAACAAGACTGGTTCTTCCACAGGCATTGGTGAACTGACCTTCACCATGCTCCTTTAAGTGGCTCTTTCCCAAAGTGTCCTCGGTATGAAATGGTCTAATGTGACATGTCTACTGAGAAAAGTAGTGAACAATTACAGTGTCTGGATGGCTTCCACAAAGATCTGGGCCCAACCTGTGAGTCCTAGTACCTTCAGGGCGTCTGTGCATGTGTCTGCTATGCAGAGTGCCACCATGTGACCAGAAGAATGCGTTTGTGTCCTTAGGGACCTCAACAGGTTTTCCTCCTTGTTGGTAAACTTCCAAAAAACACAGAATGTAGCTATAAATCTAGAAAGCTTGGTGTTCATCCCTGTCCCTTTTCACCTGGCACGTCTCAGGGTATGATCCAAGATTGGTCTTGCCCAGGTCTAGGGATATAGCTCAGTCTCAGTGGTAGAACATTGATCTAAAATCTCCTAATGATGGACCAGGGACTTTGCTCAGGAGTAAAGCACCTACCTATAATCTCCAGTGAGGGGCTAGGGGCATGACTCAATGGTAGAGTACTTGCCTAGAGTCCCCCAGTGAGGAGCTGTGGTATTGCTTAGCAATATAGTAATTGCTAGCTTGCCTAAGGCCCTAACGTCAATCCCCAATAAATCACACACACACACACACACACACACACACACACACACACACACACACACACACAC
>CAJQZJ010033880.1:1283161-1299515 GCA_907164525.1 Lophiomys imhausi | reverse complement strand
TGAGCCACACCCCAGCCCCTCACTGGGGGATTCTAGGCAGGTGCTCTACCACTGAGCCACACCCCAGCCCCTCACTGGGGGATTCTAGGCAGGTGCTCTACCACTGAGCCACACCCCAGCCCCTCACTGGGGGATTCTAGGCAGGGGCTCTACCACTGAGCCACAGCCCCAGCCCCTCACTGGGGGATTCTAGGCAGGTGCTCTACCACTGAGCCATTTCCCCAGCCCCTCACTGGGGGATTCTAGGCAGGTGCTCTACCACTGATCCACACTCCATCCCCTCACTGGGGGATTCTAGGCAGGTGCTCTACCACTGAGCCACAATCCAGCCCCTCACTGGAGGATTCTAGGCAGGTGTCCTACTACTGAGTCACACCCCCAGCCCTTGAAATAGATTCAGATTGGTTTGTAAACTGTGACTTCCCTTGGGCTAGTGGAGAGCAAGCGAGATGATATAGTAAGCTGAGAACCAGTGCTGACTCATCCCGCCTGTTCCTCTTAGTGCCTATATGGCCTGGGGCAAAACATCTGAACCTTCCTGTCCTCTTCCTCTTTCAGCCTTACTTCCTAGACTGTGGGAAAGACTGAATGGGTTTAGTTAGGTATAATGCTTCTAGAACATAGAAGCAAGTGCGATTTAAATGTTGGCTGTCCAGGCGGGAATATATAGCTCAGTGGTAGAGTACTTGCCTAGCACACACGAGTCCCTGAATTCCATCCCCAGCACAAGTAAATGAATGAATGCTTTTCTTTGGTCACCATTGCAACCTCTTAAGCTTCAAAAGAATAGCTACAGTCAGAGGTCAGCATTCAGTGTTGGAAAAGCAGTGTGGAAACAGTTTTGCCATCAAAGGTGAACCCAGCCCACCAGGCTCTTTTGCTTTTCAGGACTGGCACTGCCTGGCCTCACTTTTGCAGACTCCCATCTGGCCCAAGCACAGCCTTGGCCACCTCTCCTCTCTCTTTTGCATACCTACTTGGGAAAACAGAATTTCCAGTATTCTGGGCCTTCAGTGCGAGAGAGAAGTAGGTCACAGGGGCATATGAGGACTTGGGTCTCTAATGTTCCAATCTAGGGATAAAATGAGAAACTGAATGCAGAAAATTCTCAGGTAATTTTAGAAAGAAAGTGGAAGTAAAATGAGGCTCACACATTGTGTCTTCCATGGGCCACATACTATTCTGATATCTTTAGTAAGCAGAACTTCCCCTTATTGGGATTTCTGCTTAAGAACATTTTAGAGTGGGCTTGGTGGCACACACCTTTAACCCCAGCACTGGGGAGGCAGAGGAAGGCTCTGTGAGTTTGAGGCCAACCTGGTCTATAGAGTGAGTTCCAGGACAGTTAGGGCTGCACAGAGAAACCCTGTCTGAAAAATTTGGGGGGGGGGGGAAAGAATATTTTTAGATTAGGAGAAAAGGAATTTATCCACCACCCACCAGGTGGCAGAAGTTCACATGGTCCTGAGGCCAATACCCTTGCTACCACTGTGGTAAGTGTCTATAGGAGCCTGCTCCAGGGCCCAGGGTATCTAGTCTCCTGAGACAAAGGAAAGATTGACCACTACAGCTGCATAGAGAATAAAGGGAAGGCTTCAAGACATCCAGTGAGTAAAATGCTTGTCTTGAAAGCATAAGACCTAAATTCCATCCCTAGAACCTACTTTGAGGGGGAAAAAAAAACCAAACAAGTATGTAATGTAGCATGTGCTTACAATTCCAGCACTTGAGGAAGCAGGGACAGGGACTCCCTAGAGCTCATTGGGTCAGTAAGCCTACTTGGTGGACTCCAGGCTAATAGATTCCGTCTCAAAAACAAGATAGGTGGCCGGGTGTGGTGGTGCACATGTCTTTGATCCCAGCACTCGGGAGGCAGAGGCAGGCAGATATCTCTGAGTTTGAGGACAGCCAGGACTATTATTACACATAGAAACCCTGTCTCGGCAAAAAACCAAAAACCCAAGATAGGTGGTTCCTAGGGAAGTACACCAGAGGTTAACCTCTGTCTTCCAAATGTACTTATATACAAGTAAACACGTGTGTGTGTGTGTGTGTGTGTGTGTGTGTGCATACACACACACACACACACACGGAACAAAATTTGGTTATATTTACACATGGGCAAAATGGAAATAATACCCATAGCAAAGCAAGCAACTGATAGAAAAACATAAGTGTCAAGGGAAGTCTCCTGTGTGTAACTGTACCCAGTCTGGAAAAGGGGAGGGGACTGTGTCTTCAATGACAAACAACATGGGGCTCAAGCTTAGAAAATTGCCAGTGTCTAGTTTAGATGTACCTAGGTTAGGTGGTGGAGGGTTATGCTTCTCTGAAACCCCTTGCTGAGAACAGCCCCACTCTTAGGCTGCTGGGTCCTCATCCAAGGCCGACCCCAACCCTATCTGACTAGCCCACACAGCATGTTCATATCCCCACGAGTGAGGAGGGAAGTGCCCACTGGCCCTCTCCAGTCAAGTTAGGAGGCAACCCAGAGGTACTCATCACTGGCTTCATCTTGGATTGTTTGTTCATCCCTGAGGAACTGGGATCCTAAATATAGCCCATGTCTGAATTGGCAGATGTGGGGTTCATCCTTTACATAAGGGCCAAAATTAGCCTGTCATTTGGCACCTAAATAAAGCAGCAGACTGCCTTCGTACCAACTTCACAATTAGGAGAGACTGGAATGGTAGCACATTTTATTGGATAAGAAGCTTCTGTGGTGATCTGGGAAGACTGAGCTGCAAGACCCATGAGATCCTCAAGGATGCCCCTTGGTCAGGCCTTCGCACCCTATTTGTTTATTTATTTGTTTAGAGACAGAGACTCATGTATCCCAAGCTGGCCTCCAACTCTCTAATTTTCTTTTTTCTTCTTTTTTTTTTTTTTTGGGGGGGGGGTGGTGTCTCTGTGTAACAGCCCTGGCTGTCCTGGACTCACTTTGTTGACCAGGCTGGCCTCGAACTCACATAGATCCACTTGCCTCTGCCTCTCAAGTGCTGGTATTAAAGGCGTGTGCCACTACACTTGGCCTAACTCTCTACTTAGGTGAGAATGATCTTTGCCTCCTGATCCTCCTGCCTCCATCTCCCATGTACTACTGGGATTTCAGGTGTGCACCACCTCACCTGATTCACATAGTGCTGAGGATAGAACCTAGGACTTTGTATATGATATGCAGTCATTCCACCTCCAAACTACAGTCCCAGCCTAACTTTCTCATTCCTGAGTTAAGATTTGTGTTTATCTCACATGAGTGAAAACATTTCAAAGAATCAGGGGAAAAAATAAGGTGGCTCAGTGGGTAAAGGTACTTGCCACCAAGCCTGAGGACCCAAATTCAATCCCTGTGACCCACATGGTGCAAGGAGAGAACTGAGTCCCACAGTTGTCCTCTGACCTCCACATGTATGCTGTGGCATGTACGCACACATGCACACCCAAAGTAAAGAAAAGTGTAATAAAATGTAAAAATAACAGCCATAATCGATTACACCCTAGAAATAACACCAGGGAAGAACAGCAACAGCCACTCAGGATTTTGCAAGAAAAGAACAGGTCCACCCAGCATGCCCGGAGCTGGGTTAGTGGAGGGACTCCCCAGGGGCTGCAGGAAGATGTTATAATCAATTACCACATCATAACACTGATGTATGATAATTACTGAGTGTTTCTCCTGAGATAGTGCAGCATTTGGCGCGGATGTGGTTCCTTCATGGTCCACTGCCTGATTAATATGCAAATAATAGGCTGATTGCATGATGAATGCAGAAAATGAGCCCACTGATAACAAGCGCACTGAAGCAGGGAAATGATAAATTACTTTTACTGACTGTCCTACATTAAGTACTCTGTCCCAACAATCTCATCACAAATTAAGGAAAGCAGTATGGCAAGAATAGGAGGATGTGTAAAATAATGTACCTTAATAGCTTTTCAAACAAAGATGTCTATAAGGAAAATGTCACCTGGTTCCTCATAGAGCCAAAGTGGTTCACCCACCTGAGGGGTCATTAAAAGACAGGAAGTAACAAGCCACACCCATGAATGCCACTGGCTTCACTTGGTGTTGAAACAGCCTTGCTAGCTCAGCCCAGACTCATTACCTGCATGCTGGCTGTATAGCTTTGTTATTGAGTGGGGACAGGCTACTTGGGACAGATGCTTCTCCTTGCCCCGGGGGACACAAAGCTCCTTGCCCACAGTATGCCATGGGGAAGGAGTTTTAGAGCTGCAGTTCCAGGAGATCTGGGAAGGAAAGAATATTTAAAGACCACCTTTTAAAGATGGGACCTGGTGATGCATACCCATATCCTAGCTTTGGGAGCCTAAAGCCAGGAAATCAAAAGTTCAAGGCCAGCCTGGACTATATAGCCCTTCTCCAAAAATACCACCTTTGGCCTGGGAACTGGAGTTTGATTTATAGAATCCACATTTTGGGGGTGAGCATTATGGTTCTTGTATCCCAGCACTGGAAAGGCTGACACAGGCAGATGCATGATCTCTTGGCTAGTTCCATGCCAGTGAGAGACCCTGTCTCAAAAATCAAGGTGGGACTAGGAGTACAGCTAGAAGTAAAACATTTGCCAATCACATAAAAGGCCCCGCATGTAATTCCCAATACCACAAAAAGCCAAGGTGAATGGTGCCTAAAGAATGACATCAGAAATTATTCTCTGGCTTAGATGCACATGCATGCATGCACAGAATTAATCTTCGATTACAGCAAGACAGAGTTTGTGTTTTTCCTTGCAGTAAAGCATATTTATACTGTTTTTTGTGTCATGCATTTTCTCTTAACACACGGGGATTCACTGATAAGTGTTCATACACACAGCTGACTCAGTAGTAAGTTAATCGGAGATAATTTGAAAGCCTTATTTCCACATGGATATGGTCTGTTGCAAGGTAAGCCCATTGTGTCACCCAGTGTCACTCCCACAGGAAGAAGGGAGCCATGGGTTCCTTTCTAGACTTGAACTGTAATTTCAGCAGTGATTGTGACATAACGCTCCCAAGCTCTGCTTTTTTTTTAAAATGTACATTGGTGTCTTAACTACATGTATGTCTGTGTAAGGGTGTTAGAATGTTTGGAGCAGGAGTTACAGACAGTTGTGAGCTGCCATGTGGGTGCTGGGAATTGAACCTGGGTCTTCTGAAAGAAGAGCCAGTGCTCCCAACTGCTGAGCCATCTCTCCAGCCCCAAGCTCTGCTTTTGATAGGCTTATCTGCAACGCACAGGCTGCAGATTCAGCTCAGTTGGCAGAACACATTGGAGGGCCTGGATTCCAGCCCCAGTACCACAGAAAACAAGCATGCGATGCACACCTGTGATCCCAACACAGAGAAGGTAGAGGCCAGTCTGGGAGTACATGAGACCATGGCCCAAAACATACATACATACATACATACATACATACACACACACACACACACACACACACACACACACACACACACATATACTCACATAGGTGAGTGAGTTAATGAATGAATGAGGGCCAGATGTGGTACATGCCAGTAATGCCAGCACTTAGAAGCTAAGGCAAGAAGTATGAATCTGAGGCCTGTTCAGCACACAACTTCTGAGACCCTACTTCCTTCTAAGCAGTTTAATTGGTATAAGGAGGGTGGGTGGAAAGCATCCCTGGAGGTGTAGGGTGCCACTTGGATATGGCTATATCTCAGGCACCCCATTCTTCTATCCTCTCCTAGCCTTGAATGACCCTGATAGCCCCAGCCTCAGCTTCAGGATGACAGGTACTCTTTTAGATCCCCCATCTCCCTCCCAAAGTCTTTGTTAGTGGAACCTGCTGAGTAATGTCTCTCTACCCATTTGGCCTCCAATTCTGTAATTGACAAGGTGCTCTCTCCACATGCACACCCCAGCATCCAGCCCCTGCCTGGCACTCAGATGGTCTCATTACTCAGTGACAGTTAAGTGGCCCAGGAGTGGCCAGGGAGGCATAAGCAACTCAAGTTGAATAACTTGATTTTATTCAACAACCTTGCTTTGCTTATAAAGAATCTGAGCCTCCTGTATCCTAAGAGTCCCTTATGCAAGTTTTGGAAATCCTTTTTTTTCTTTTAAGTTTTTGCAAGACACACAGGGATACACACACCAGCATCTACCATGCAGCAGATCTTTAATGTTCTCTTTTAATTATATTTATATTTTAATTATATATCTTCAGGATTATACGTGTGCACCACCATGCCTAATTTCTTTGGTACTGGGACTAGAACCCAGGGCCTCAAATGTGCTCTGCCAACTGAGCTACATGCTTAGCCCCTGTGTGTCCCAAATAAGCTTATCAAAAGCAGAGCTAAGGGGGCTGGAGAGATGGCTCAGCGGTTAAGAGCACTGCCTAGTGCTCCTCCAAAGGTCCTGAGTTCAATTCCCAGCAACCACATGGTGGCTCACAACCATCCACAATGTGATCTGGTGCCCTCTTCTGGAATGCAGGTGTACATGCAGATAGAGCACATATATGCATAAAATAAATAAAATAAATCTTAAAAAAAAAAAAAAGCAGAGCTAAGGAGCCGGCTGGTGGTGTCACACACCTTTAAAAAGGCCCAGCACTTGGGACAAAGAGGCAGGCGAATCTCTTCAGACAACTTAGAAACAAAAAGAACTATACAAAGAATAAATGAAACCAAGAGTTGGTTCTTTGAGAAAATCAACAAAATAGACAGACCCTTAGCCAAATTAACTAAAAGGCAGAGGGAAAAAACCCAAATCAACAAAATCAGAAATGAAAAGGGAGAAATAACAACAGACATTGAGAAAATCCAGAGAATATTTGAGTCCTACTTTAAAAATCTATACTCCACCAAATTTGAAAACTTAAGCGAAATGGACAATTTTCTTGATAGATTCCACCTACCGAAGCTAAATCAAGATCAGGTTAACAGATTAAACAGTCCTATAACCCCTAAGGGAATAGAAACAGTCATTAAAAATCTCCCAACCAAAAGAAGCCCAGGGCCAGATGGTTTTAGCACAGAATTCTACCGGACCTTCAAAGAAGAGCTAATACCAATACTCTTCAAATTCTTTCACCAAATAGAATCAGAAAGAACACTGCCAAACTCATTCTATGAGGCCACAGTCACCCTGATTCCTAAACTACACAAAGACCCAACAAAGAAAGAGAACTAAAGACCAATCTCCCTCATGAACATTGATGCCAAAATACTTAATAAAATACTATCAAACCGAATTCAAGAACACATCAAAAGTATCATACACCAT
Organism: Lophiomys imhausi; assembly: GCA_907164525.1. Lineage (NCBI taxonomy): Eukaryota > Metazoa > Chordata > Mammalia > Rodentia > Muridae > Lophiomys > Lophiomys imhausi. The sequence continues at coordinate 1,292,257 of CAJQZJ010033880.1, read as the reverse complement.
GATCAAAAGAATGCAGGGATGGTTCAACATACAAAAGTCTGTCAATGTAATTCACCATATAAACAAGATGAAGGAAAAAAAACCACATGATAATCTCACTAGATGCGGAAAAAGCATTTGACAAAATCCAACACCCCTTCTATACTAAAGGTTCTGGAGAGAACAGGCATACAAGGACCGTACCTAGAAATAATAAAGGCAATATATAGCAAGCCAGTGGCCAACATCAAATTAAATGGAGAGAAACCAAAAAAGAAAAAAGGAAAAAAAACAAAGCTTGGGAACATTAAGTCAGAATCACTGCTGAAGTTCAGTTCAAGCCTAGCAGGGGCTTGAAAGTCTGATGCAGGGTCTCATATATTCCAGACTTTGAACTCCTGATCCCAACTCCACCTCAGAGTGCTGAGATTTCAGCTGGCCACTACCATACGTGTTTAGCGCGGTGCTGGAGATGAAAGCCCGGGCTTGGTGTATGTGTGCTAGGCAAACATTCTACCAGTTGAGCTGCACAACTGCTGTTTGAAAAGAAAGGAATCCTGGTAGATTTCCTGAGACTTAAGGCCAGCAGGGTTGGTGTGTTGACAAATAGGCAGGTTGTGGGAGGGACCTGCTTGAGGCCTGCCACTGCCATCTGTTTGGCTGGACTTTTCGAGAGGAGGTAGTCTGCCCAGGGCTCCCTGGGAACTGGGCAGTGATAGAAGTTGGGGTCTTTTTCATGGGTAGAAGGCTTTGGGTCACCTCCAACACAACTGGCTACTTTTTTTCTTTCCTCGTTCTTTGGTTTTTGGGTTGGTTGGTTGGTGACGAAGTATCCTAAGGCACAAGGAAAAGGATGGGCATAGCAAGCTGGGACATGGATCTGAGTAGCCTGTGTTTTGGTCAAAACAACAGTCATTTGCTTGGTCATTTTTGTCATTGAAAAGACACCTGTGTTTTGGACTGGGCTTCCTGCCTCTGCTTCCAAGTGCTGGGATTAAAGAAGATACCTTGGGAACATGTGACTGTAGGGATTTGGGGAGGAGTTCTGTGAGAATCTGCTGCTTTGGTCAAAGCCTAGACACAGAAGTGAGGCCACCAAGCAAAGATGTATGTAGTGGTGTCAGGCACCCCACAGTGCCTTGCCCTGTAATGCACAGGGCTAAGGAGAATGTGCTTCTCACATTCAGTACATAGGCCTAGTCTGTTTGCAATCTGGGTGCATGGAGCACCCACATTTCCTTGGTTGTCCACAGCACAGTCTGCTTATCTGAAGCGAGGTTGGGAAGTACGCTAGGCTAGCCGTCACCCTCTTGTGACTTCCAGAGCTGTCAATAGCTATGGGCTGGGAAGGCCCTCAGAGCCCTTCAGGGCTGCCAGGGTGCCTGCCACACTTAGGATGTCCATACTCCCTAGAACCTGCTGCACTGCTGCCCACAGCCACTGAGATCCATGCCCACTCTGCTTTAGCCGCCCTTTCTCTGATCTCCTTACCTCTATCAGGTCATACCCTCCTCTTCTGTAACCAGCTCCCTGCTCTCCACCTTATCTTCCTCATCTGTCATGAGAGTCACTTGGACTTAGCTGGCCTGGCACAGGCTCAGAATCTAAACTCTGGACATAATGAAAAGTGGTGCATCAGACCAGCCGCCAGTTAAATAATGTTTGGGTTCTTGTCAGAATGTCACAGAGTACCCTGTCATTTTGTTTCAGCAACTTGTCCTTCTGAACGCACAGTTCGCCGTATGGCATGCCAGCAGTAAAAATGTCACTTGCAATAATTACTTTTTGGAGGAAATGCTTGCTGACTTCCTACCTTCAAGCTGTTTTTTACACAGTGGGGAGATAATCAAAAATGACTTCATCCTGACTGCTCAAATGAACACTAAATGGAATTTGGGTTATTACTGAGATAGAGGAGTGCTGGGCGTGGAAATTGCAGCAGCGGATCGGATAAACTGCAGAGCGATTTGTCTTGGAAAATTGGGGCGGATGTGTGTTTTCCATTGGCTTCATTGAGAGCTTAAAGCAGCTGTTGTTTAGCATGCTGTTTGGGGAGTATAGTATCTCTCATAATCCCTTGATGACTCCCAGACACCTTGTGTATCTCTGCTTGCCTTGAGTCACTGCCCCTGCCCTCTGTACTTCATAGCTGAGTTCCTCTAGCAAGATCCTTTAAGTGTCTAAGAGATTTCTAAGTGTCACACCCTACCTCCCATTGCTGTCAGAGCCCCAAAGCCCAATTCCCAATGCCCGTGTGGCAACCCAGGCTTGCAGCGTGCTAGGCTAGTGTTTGCCCCTGAGCCATGTCCCCAACATCCACTGGGCTTTTAAAATGTGCAAATTATGCTTATTACCATAGGTCTAGGGCTTCTTAGACTATTGAAAGCAGGGTTGTTTTGGGGAGGTCTAATTTCTCTCAAAGGCCTACCAGAGTACATGACACAAAGTGGGTCCCTTAAAATGTGGGTGGAGGGGCCATCAAGATGGCTCAGCAGATAGGAACACTTGCTACCAAGTCTGAGGAAATTGAATTTGATCCAGAGGGCCCATACGGGAAGGGAAATCCAACTCCAAAGTTGTCCCCAGACCACCACACCTGTACACAGGTGTGCACCCAAACTGATACAGAGAGAGATTTCTCATATGTATGTTCAGCCAAACAGATACAGAGAAGGGGAGAGAGAGAACATTTTAAAAGAAATAAAACCTTAAAAACCAAAACTGTTTAATGCGGATGGATAGAGTCAGGCATGGTAGCACACAGCTCTAATGTCAGTATTCTGAAGACAGAGGTGAAAGGGTCATCTTATGAATTTGAGGTCAGCTTGCTCTAATGAGTTCTAGGCCAGCCACGGCTACATAGCAAGACCTTATCATAAAAAAGGAAAAAGAAGTGAATGGGTAGATGAAAGATGGAGATGGTGGCAAGTGGGTGAGTGGGTACATGTGTGATGGATGGACAGATTGGGGGGTGGATGGGTAATAGGAGAACAGGGCAGAGAGGTTGTCAGATTGGTAGTAGGCAACATTGTAAGTAGGAACACACAGTTTTTCCATCCTGCTCTGGCTCCCATCCTTGCTCCATCCAAGGATATCTGACCAGATGGAGCCAGCTGGTTTCCCAGCCTGGAGTGTGGGCGTGTGTCCAAGCAGGGTTACTGGGAGATTGGAGCAAGACACTGGCCAAGGTCCCCAGCACACAGCCTCATGCATATATGATTTAAAAAAATGTTTTGAGCCCCTTCCCCTATCTTTACTAGGAATTGACTTCTGGTGACTCATCACTATGTTTGAGATCCCTGCTGACACATGTGTATTGTGGAATCACTGCCCAGAAAGACAGGTACAGACACTCAGCACAGGGTGAACATTGAGCAACAGTGCAGGTAGCTCTGTAGGATGAGACATCTGAGTGTCTCCAGGTCACCTTTGCTGTGCTTTGGAAGGTGGTCATGAGGACTGAGTGCATGAATCCCTTTCCCCAAGTATCCCCCTGGCACCTGTATATAGTAAGCCTAGTCACTGTCACCTGGTAGCCACTATGACAAGTGTTCACAAAGTAGGGTTCTTTTTGACTTGCTTGTCATGTCACATTGTTGCTTTAGTTTTGTTTGGAGGGGTTGTTGTCTGTCTGTTTGCTTGGTTCTGTGCATGTGTACACTCGTACATGTTCATATGGGGTTCACAAGAACATGGTACATGTGGAGGCCAGAGGTTGATGACAAGTCTTCCTGTGTCACTCTCCACCTTTTTTTTTTTTTTTTTTTTTTTTTTTTTGAAGCAGGGTCTCATTGAATCTGAGCTTGCTAATTCAGCTAAGATGACTGGCATGGGAGCCTAGGCAGCTGCTGTCTCCACCTCCCCAGAACTGGTCTTACAAGTATTTCCACTGCACTTAGCCTTTAGGTGTTTGTTTGTGTGTGTACAGTTTGAAGAGTTGCTTTCCTAATTTGCTGTATTATATTTATCTATTTAGTTTTGTGTATCTGCTACGTATTGGTGCATGTGTGTCACACTGTGCATATGGAACTCAGAGAGCGATCCTTATCAGTTCTCTCCTTCCACCATGTAGGTCCCAGGAATCAAACACGAGTCATCAGGCTTGATGGCAAGTGCTTTTACCTGCTAAGCCATCTCACTGGGTTCTCAGAGATCAATGTGAGGTTCATACTTTCATGGAAGACACTGTACCAACTGAGCCATCTCCCCAGCCCTGTTTTTCGTTTTGGGCTTCTTAAAACAGGGTCTCACTATGTAGCCCTAAGGGCCTAAAATTCAAGAGCCTTCTGTGTCAGCCTCCCTGGTACAGGAACTGCAGGTGACACTACCACACTTAACCTCCCTGGGAGGCATGTCTCCCACTTTGCCCCACAGTACCCCTGTAATGGCATGCCCCCCTGTGATGGCTCACATCCTGCTGTGCAAGGGACTCCAGACCTCATCCTCCTACCACATCTCTCTGCACCCTCTAGGCTCTCTCCTAAGTTGCTTTGGTACCTGCATCTCCATCCCACCTGCCAACCTCCTGCCCCAGCCCTCACAAGGACACAGCAGCACCATGTAGACAAAGAAGGCCTCAGTTCAGTCCACAGCACTGCGTAAGGCAGGTGTGTTGGGCATATCTATAATCCCAGATAAGTAGTGAGTTCAAGGACAGCCTGGGCTACATGAGACTCTTTTTTTTTTTTTTTTTTTTTTTGTAACAACAGCAACAAACAAAATCAGGGCTGTTCAGTTTTCTGTGACCTGAGATTACAGCACCTTAGTACACACTGTGTCTCTGTGAATAAGCCTCTCCCATCAAGTACACAGACACTAGCCAGCCTCAGCACCTTGGACCAGTGTGTCACTTCCACTCTAGGGGCTTCCCGTTTGTCTATAGTGGGGAATGCAAAGGGACACTACTCATGCATGCTGGGTGCACACCTGTTAGGTTTTTCTGGCCTTGCGTAGCCAGCATGCATGCAGGAGGCTGTTGAGTGCACAGCTGGGAGAAGGACTAGCAGCTGTTTGGTGAGATCTGCCTCCCAGCCAGCAGCCAGCCCTGCACTGTGTGTTAGGTGGGCAGCCATGATTGTAACCTTGCCGTGGGTTAAAGGACACAAACCTAAGAGAAAACTGTTTATAATGCTTGGGACGCATGCTATTTTTGACAGTAGTCAGTGAATAAGATGAATGATCTGTCAAATGGGCCCCCTCGCATGGGTGAATCAGGGTGAATTTACAGTACAATTCTTTTGCTGCTTCCAACACACAAACAACATTTGCTAGATTTTAGACCCTGTTGTCTGGTGACCCAGGGGTGAATGGAGAGAAGAAATCTGATTTACAGGATTCATACTGCCTTCAAGATGGATACAGGCCATTTCTGCCCCAATACCCATCTCCTTTACATGTCTCACAAAGCAGGTCGGTTGTTTTCTTAACCTGATTTTTCCAGGCCAAGCTTTATGAGATAGTGGGACTTTTTACCAATTGAGGGCATTACACAGACTTATTGGATTCAATTGTGGTTCCATTTCAAATGTTCTTCCTAGGCGCTCATATAAAATACTTGTATTTTTAATATATGTCCATCTCCCTGAACACAGGAAAGGTTGTTAGTTCAGATATCTAGACAATTATTCTGTAAGACTTGGGGAGATAGCTTATTGGTAAATGCATTGGCTGCATAAGTGTGAGGACCTGAGTTCAAAACCCCAGAACCCACATAAAAACTGGGTGTTCCTACATGCCTGCTGTAGCCCCGTGCACTGGGAGGCAGATACAGGAGGATCACTGGACATCTGGCCTCCAGCATAGCTCCTGGTACAGTGGGAGACCCTGTCTCAAGGGAATAAGGTAAAGGATGATAGAGCAGGACACCTGACATTCATCCTCCTCTGGCCCCTGCATGGGCGTGTACACCTGCGCGCACACCACACACACACACACACACACACACACATATCACACACACACATATCACACACACACGTATCACACACACGTGCGTGCGCTAAATAAATATTCATATATATATATATATATATATATATATATATAATATGCCATAAACTGGAGGTAAAGTCCTGCCTGTTGTTAATTTTTAGTCAGATAGGTGTTTTCTTCTTTGTTGCTTGTCTGGTTATTTATTGGTTTGTTTTTTTGCATATCCATAGATATAATTCAAACATGCTCAGAAGGTGCTCTGCCACTGCACCACACCCTCACCTGACGCGACAGTATTTTGGGTCACCTATAACTGTGCTAACAATGTTACTAAGGGACTTGTTACAGCTTAAGGGAGCAACAAACACGACAGATACAGAAGGTCCTACCTTTGGACCCTAGCCAACATCACCACTCAGCCATCTACTAGCCACTGGGGGGAAATAGCTATAAATGAGAGCTTGATATTGAATATAAGATAAAGACCTTCATAGAAAAAAAGGACATTTCAATACAATTATCATGACTCAGGCCCCTCACACGTGGCCCTATGGTGTGTCAGCCTCTCTCTGTGTGTCATTGGAAATAGGATATGACCAGACTTTATTCTAATACCCCCAAGCCAGGCTCAAGGCCATGTGCCATCACCTTCGTGGGTGATGCTATAGAGAGGTGGGGGATTGTTCACTGGGTTAGTTAGTTAGTTTTCTTGTTGCCGTGACAAGATCCCCGGCAGAAGCAACTTACAGAAGGAAGGTGGTTTGTTTTGTTGGTTGGTTGGTTGGTTTTTCAAGACAGGGTTTCTCTGTATATCCCTGGCTGTACTGAACTCACTTTGCAGACCAGGCTGGCCTAGAACTCAGAGATCCATCTATCTGCCTCTGCCTCCCAAGTGCTGGGATTAAAGGCGTGCGCCACAACGCACAACCAGAAGGAAGGTTTATTCTGTCTCACAGATCGAGAGGACACTACCCATCATGGCAGGGAGGTCATGGCAGTGGGATCATGAGGCTCACATCCATAGTCAGGAGACAGAGAGAGATGGATGCTGGGGCTCAGCTCACTCTCTTCTCCCTAGGCAGTCCAGAACCCCAGCCTGTGGAATGGAATTGTCCACATGCAGAGTGGATCTTCCACAGCAGTTACTCAGCCTAGAAACCCCCTCCCTGCCATGCCTAAGGCTGGTCCCTCCGTGATTCTGCATCCTCACACTGGCCATATTAACCATCACACTCAGCTAGAGAACAGGTGTAGCACTTCCCACTGGGCTCCTTCAGTGACCCCCAACAAGGCACAGGCTGTTTTTGAAGCAAGGAGCATGCAATGCCTGATGGTCTCCACACCAGTCCCTCTCTAGTGCCATTCACATTGTGGTCTAGAGGAGCAAAGAGCTTGCTTTTCTAAAACAAGCAGGGCCAGCAAGTCCCTTGGCTGGTGCAGAGCAGGCATGCCACCTTACGCGTCTTCCACTAGTTTCAGGACTTCTGGTTAATCTCACAAAAAAGCAATCTGACCCTAAGACTTGAGTCCCCCTGGACCACCAGAGAGACCAAGACTGAGGCTCTGGGTTCAAGAGTGTATGTAACAAGTCGGGCGGTGGTGGTGCACGCCTTTAATCCCAGCACTTGGGAGGCAGAGGCAGGCGGATCTCTGTGAGTTCGAGGCCAGACTGGTCTACAAAGCGAGTCCAGGACAGCCAGAGCTACACAGAGAAACCCTGTCTCGAAAAAAACAAAACAAAAAAAAGAGTCTATGTAACTATATGACTATCGAACCTTACAGGCAACCCTCACCTAAATGATCTGTCTATACTTGTGGATGCATGCAGAAGCCAGGGGACACTTCTGGTTCTCATTCCACAGGCACCATCCACCTTGTTTTGAGAGAGTCTTTCACTAGCCTGAGTACGCCAAGCTGACTGGCCAGTGAGTCCCAGAGGTCAGCCTGCCTCTGCCTCCCCAGTGCTGGGATTATATTACTACAATGCCTGGCTTCTTTACATGGGTTCTAAGGATAGAACTCAGATCCCCATGCTTGCAAGGCAAACACTTCACCTACTGTCCATATTTTTTGTTCTGGAAAATATAGAAGAAATAATCATATATATTAGACTCAAACCCCAGCCCCTCTGAATTACCAGAATCATGGGGTTTGATTAGAGCAAATCATAGCAGTCATAATGACATTTTTTTTTTTTTTTTTTGCAAAATGCCCTGATATTAAGCCTTCAGAAACCTTTTATTTGAACCTTTAGTTGATTTTTTTTGGCTTTGTTGGTGTTATTTTTGTTCCTTTAATGAAGAAAATTAGAGGTTACACTTAATGAAAAAAACTATGAAATAACACAGACAGTCCAGAGGACTACCACATGGTACCCTTCTGGAACAGGGGATTTAATTATCATTTCCTAAGGAAGCAAAGTCATTGTACATGGTGAAAGATAACTATGTTCAGTGGCCATTCTTGCTGTGTTTAATTCTAGAAAGCACTCCAAAGACCTCTGCCAGCTGCAGCCCTGCCCCTGAATCCCCAATGAGTTCCAGCGAATCCGTGAAGAGTCTCACTGAGCTGGTCCAGCAGCCCTGTCCTGCCATTGAGACCAGTAAAGAAGGCAAACCACCAGAACCCAGTGACCCACCCGCCTCAGACTCCCAACCCACAACACCGCTGCCTCTCTCTGGACACTCAGCCCTCAGCATCCAAGAATTAGTAGCCATGTCTCCTGAGCTGGACACCTACGGCATAACCAAGAGGGTCAAAGAGGTGCTGACGGACAACAACCTCGGTAGGTCCCCACTGCCAGGTCCACAGTCACCTAGTCAGCTCCTATTTAAAAGGATAAGGGAGGGGGCTGTAGGCTGAGCCAGCCAAGGCTCTAAAATCTCCATGCGTCCAACTTTTTTACATTGCCACACAAAGTTGTCCTACACAAAGTTCATCAAAGAAATTAAAAACAGAAATGTCATATTTTCAGTTTGATTTTTGTACTAGGCTATAATGATAACTGTCCTGAGCTACAGGTTGGACATGCCTGAATGGTAACAATATACTTGAAAATACTTGGTGCTGGGGGCATGGCTCAGTGGCAGAGCACCTGCCTAGAATCCCCCAGTGAGGGGCTGGGGTGTGGCTCAGTGGCAGAGCACCTGCCTAGAATCCCCCAGTGAGGGGCTGGGGTGTGGCTCA
>CAJQZJ010033880.1:1256596-1280487 GCA_907164525.1 Lophiomys imhausi | reverse complement strand
CCAGCCCCTCACTGGGGGATTCTAGGCAGGGGCTCTACCACTGAGCCACACCCCAGCCCCTCACCGGAGGATTCTAGGCAGGTGCTCTACCACTGAGCCACACCTCAGTCCCTCACTGGGGGATTCTAGGCAGGTGCTCTACCACTGAGCCATACTCCCAGCCCCTCACTGGGGGATTCAGACAAATGCTCTACCACTGAGTTATACCTTCAATCTAGTAAATTTAGGTTAACAAAAAACAACAACAACAAAAAAAATCACCTAAACTAAACTTGGCTACATAGTCAGCCAGGTTTATAGCGCACAGCGCCGCATCATTTTCTCTGGATGTTCCCTGCCATTGTTTTCAGTTCATGGCTGAGGATGTTACCACATGCAGCATAAGCCAGCCTCCATGGTGTCTAGCTGCAGTATATAACTGCTACATTATTCCCAGCATCCTATGTCCCAGGTGCTCTGTTAGACCAAACAGTGACCTTTCTGGTCCCAACTCCACTTCCACCAAATAGCTTCTGTTCTTTCAAACCTTTCCCATCAGTCCATGTGGGTCATAATAGATTCCAATGTGTAGCTTTAAGAATGGCAGCCCTAGCCGGGCTGTGGTGGCGCACGCCTTTAATCCCAGCACTTGGGAGGCAGAGGCAGGCGGATCTTTGTGAGTTCCATGCCAGCCTGGTCTATAAAGTGAGTCCAGGACAGCCAGGGCTACACAGAGAAACCTTGTCTCGAAAAACCAAAAAAAAAAAAAAAGAATGGCAGCCCTCTCTCCTCACAGAATGGTTTTCATAAGCAAACCAACCCTTTTTGTATGCCTGTGTGTGTTCCTGTGCATGTACACATGTAGGTCAGAGGTCAATGTGGATTGTCTTCCTCAGACTCTTTCTGCCTTAGTTTTTGGGACAAGACCTTTCAGTGAACCTGGACCGTACTGTTAGGGCTAGACTGGCTGCCCATTAAGTTGCAGGAATCGTCCTGCCTTCCCAGTCCAGGAATTACAGGCACACACCACTGTGCCAAGCTTTCTATGAGTGCTGGGGTTCTAACTCAGGTCGTTGTGCAGCACGGGAACTTAGACTGTAGAAGCCAGTGCAGTCAATGAGCCTTTCAAATCACAAGTTTCCAGACTCCTTCTCCCTCCTGCTGTGGCCCAGGGGTCAAGTGCCTGTTCTCTCAGCAAGACCCTCCACCTTGCTAATGATGAAAAGACACCCACTTGGCCTCTGGTTAGAAGTTGTCTGAGAGTTCAGCAGGTGCCACTCCACCTTCTGGGTCTGTGCTTAGGGACTGCACTGCCTCTCAAAGATGCTGCAGGTACCACCCTCAGTTCACCTGGCTCCTAGAAGTGTTGCTTTTTTTTTTTTAATTGTCTTTTTCCTGAGGCTGCTGATAATGTAGTTTACGCTAACCTGGAACTCCTTGTGTAGCCCAGGCTGCCCTAGAACAACTGATCCTCCTGCTTCAGCATCCCAAGTGCTAGAATTACAAGAGTGTGTCACCATACCTGCTACCTGGAGGCTTTTCTGAATGCATAGTCATTTGTCACATACAGGCAGAAGGCAAGTGTATTCTGATTTCCTTGCCAGTGAAGCTGTTAGAAGGCAAGTAGAAAAAATGTCTCATTACTGAAGTTGTAGCTCCAGGGTGGAGCACCTGCCTCGAATCCACCAGTAAGAGGCAGGGGGCATGGCTCAGTGACAGACTACTCACCACACACACACAAAGCCCTAGGGTCCCTCCAGCCCTGTAGAAACTAAAGACAAATATTTGTAAAAACCGGCTGTCAGCCAGGCCTCCACAATGCAGAGTGTGGGCCATTGAACCAGCTAAGTTCAGGCTCTTGTTACTTGCTTGTCCTGTCTGTCACTGACCATCTCTCACATCTGCTTCCCAGGTCAGCGTTTATTTGGGGAAACCATCCTGGGGCTCACCCAGGGCTCTGTCTCCGACCTCCTTGCCCGCCCAAAGCCCTGGCATAAGCTCAGCCTGAAAGGACGGGAGCCCTTTGTCCGTATGCAGCTGTGGCTGAACGACCCCAACAATGTGGAGAAGCTGATGGACATGAAGCGGATGGAGAAGAAAGGTACTGCCCACCTTCTGCCACCAGGCACCACCGCTTTCACACATGTGCCTGGGATTCTTCCACAGAGATGAGGGGGTGTGGGTCACTGATAAGGCAGGGCACCATAGTTTAGACCAGTATCAGCCAGTCAGTAGCCAAGAGGACAAGGAAGACTTATCCCTGTTTGTGGCCAAGAGTCTATAAATAGACCTTGTGACCCTTGGGTAACATCACAGTCTGTGGAAGGGGCCCCTTTGCTGGCTGCCTTCTAGCTCATTTAGTACATCACCTACCGTGTGTGCCTCCTGCTAATGGCCTGGGAAGGTGGTGATGAACCCATGGGGGTTGTAGCTAGTTTATAGAGTGCTTGTCTGGCTTGCATAAGGCCTGGGTTAAGCCCCCAGTAGTAGGGGAAATAAAAGAAAGGAATGCGTTTTGACCAAGCATGATAGTACATACCTGTAAAGAAGAGGCTACAGCCAGAGAGGGAGAGTACTCCTCCAGCACATATAAAGCCCTGGCTTCCACCCCTGATTCTCAGCAGGGAGGAGAGCTGTGACCATTGGTACTGTTGTGCCAAAGGTCTACCCCACTGGCTATGGCCCATCCTAAGGTATGACCAAGCCCCATAGCCTTCAGGGAAGCTCCACATACTTGAAAAGCCTAGTGACTTCCCAGGATTTTAAATTTAAATTATATTTTAAGCAAAAATACAAAGAATGATAGGAAAAACTTAAAAGACAAGCCAGGTATATGGCATGAGCCTTTAAAGCAGTTACTTGGGAGACTGAGACAGGAGGATAGGATATAACTCAGTTGTTGTTAGCACGCACATAGGCCAGCATCACCTAAACCAAAGAGCTGGCTTTTAATGTCTTTAATGGGAGCACTGGGAGTGGAGGCAGGAGAGTCAGCAGTTCAAGGTCATCTTTGGCTGCCCATTAAGTCTGAGGAAATGAGCCGGGCAGTGGTGGCGCACGCCTTTAATCCCAGCACTTGGGAGGCAGAGGCAGGCGAATCTTTGTGAGTTCAAGGCCAGCCTGGTCTACAAAGTGAGTCCAGGACAGCCAAGGATACACAGAGAAACCCTGTCTCGAAAAACCAAAAAAAAAAAAAAAAAAAAAAAGTCTGAGGAAATGACAGAAGGAATGAGGATACAAGGCCTGCCTGGGCTCCATACAGAGTGAGTAGACCAGATGGAGCTACTTTAGTGAGACCCTAGCTCAAAGACAGGAAGACAAGCAAGTGAAGCTAGTAAACATTACTGCTGACTCCCCAGTTTCCAGTACTTATCAAGATAATATTAAAGTGTCCCACTTCCTGTCAAAGCCAAGACCAGCCACCTCAGCTGTGACACCAGGCAGGCCACCTCCAAAGCATTTCCCTGTCCCTTCAGATGTCCACAGAAAGGTTTGTTCATCTCCTCCCTTGATTAGATGTTACAGGCTTTCCAGACCTCCAGCTTCCTTCCACATGGGCTCTGGTGCCATCTTGTGCTACAAAAGTGTTACTGTATCTATGGAGCCCACACTTTGGGGCATCCCAGGTCCCCAGAATGGCTGTTAAGTCAATTCTCTAGAGCTACTAGCTTAGGGAAGCCTTCCCTAGCATTCTCAGGCAACTGGGCACCTGACCTGTCAACAACATAGCAGGTCCACCACGTGGTTCTCTCCTCAGTGCCTGTGATAACTGTCACTTCCTGAGCATCTACATCAGTGGTTCTCAGCCTTCCTAATGCTGTGACCCTTTAACACAGTTCTTCATGTTGTAGTGACCCCCAACCATAACGTTATTTTTTGCTGCTACTTCATAACTGTAATTTTGCTACTGTTATAAATCGCAAGGTAAATATCTGTAGTTCTGATGGTCTTAGGTAACCCCTGTAAAAGGGTCATTCGACCATCCCATAGGGAGTCACGACCCACAGGTTGAGAACCACTGATCTAGAGGAACCACTCTAGGGAGGTTGGCTCTCTTCACTCCACTGCCTCCCTCTCTTTTCTCTCTCATATATGACAGTCTCTGTGGCCAGGCATGGCCTTGAACTGATCATCCTCTCTCCATCTTCAATTCATTATGTAGCCCAGGCTGTCCTGAAATTCATGGTGGTCCTACCTTTTGGGGTGCAAGAATTAAGACACCCACCACCGCATCTGGTTTATGTAGTGCTGGGATAGAACCCTCCACTGAGCCACATCCCCAGACCCCAGAGTTCAGCAACTGCCCAGCATAAAGCCCTCTCCTTGTAACCAAGGACAGTGAAAGTACTGACCTCTCCAGAGGGCAGGGTTAGGACAGTGAAAGTAGTCAGGTAGTTATGCAGTGAGGGAGGGTTATTAATTTTTATTGCTTTAAATCAATGCCACGTGTAGAGGCACACATTGTAACCCCATCATGCCATAAACTGAGGACCATGAGTTCCAGGCCACCCTAGGCTACATAGTTAGTTCCATGCTAACAGGACTATTGGATATTGAGAAAAAGGGAGATGGCTCAGCCAGTAAAGCAAGAGGACCTGAGTTTCAGTCTCAGAGCACACTTAAACAAACAGTGGGGTGTGTTGGCACACACGCCTTTAATCCCAACAGGGAGGCAGAGGCAGGTGGATCGCTACAGTTCAAGGCCAGCCTGGACTACCTAGGAACATAGTAAATTCCAGGACAACCAGGCTACATAGAGAGTCCTTGTCTAAAAATTTAAAAAAAAATTAAAATAAAATAAAAAGTGACAGGCATGTACCTGTACTTCCAGCACAAGAAAGGTAAAAAAGACAGGTGACTTCCAGGGGCTCCTTGGCAAACCATCTTAACCTATTAGATGAGTGCCAGACCAGTGAGAGACCGTGCCTCAAAACAAAAAGAAAGGAAAGGCTGGAGAAGCAGCTCAGGGTTTGAGAGAGTGCTTGCTGCTCTTGAAAAGGACCTCATTCAGGTCCCAGCACCCTTGTCACTTATGTGTGTAACCAAGACCCACAGAGTCTGACATGTCTGGTACTGCACTCACTGCACATACTGCCCTGTCCTGCCTCACACATACACAGAGTTAAAAGAAAGAAGAAAGGGTGGATAGCTCCTGAGGAACATCATTGAAAGTTGTCCTCTGGCCTCCACATGGCATTCTACACATATGAACACATGCATTATGTATACACACACACACACAGGGACGGGAATAATGATTAGTGTAGCGAATTCCTTGCTAATGCAATGTCAGTGGTTTGTGGCTACAAGTGATTGTGGCCATAACAGACAACACAGAGATACAGAGACACCACACAGTGTCCCAGAGCCTCAATTCCACCACTCCCCTTGCCCATATACTCACGTGTTCACTCAGGGTACACCCTAAACAATCTCATCCTCATGACCCCTCCCCACCTAGCCTCCATAAGTGAAAAGCACCTGTCTCCATCATCTGTCAGTCACTCTGCATTTTCTCAAACAAGGGCCGTCTTCTAAACCCTTGTCATGCCGGAACCAGGAAGTGACCCACATGGAAGACCATCCTGGTCAGTCTGGCACCCAGTTACCCAGGAGTTCTTTGACCTCCTTCTCAACTTTGGTTTCCTACCCAAATTCCATATCCTAAACTCAGACTCCTGATTCCCCAGCCACCCTATATCCTGCCACCTAGAATCGCCCCCTGGATTTTTGGCATCCCTTTCTCCCTTCCCACTCCTCCAGCCTGAGCCCCCCTGCTAATGCTGTACCCCAGCCACTCTCCTCTGTTCCCCCTGGGCTTCTGGAGTCTCAATTAGGCCTGGACCACCTCTAACAGACTGGTGCCTTTAACTTCTGGGGGGTCCCCAGTTCACTCTCCAGTCCTGATGGCCCCGAACATCCCCTTCTTAATACTTCTTTCCCATCACCCACCTTCCCCCAGTCTCTGCTTCCTACTGACAGACAGACAGTAGAACTGCCTTTATCCCACAACCCCATCTCTGTTTCCATATGCCCCTTCCTTCTCTGGGCTCAGGATCCTTCCTTAGCTAGTCTCACCACCTGGCTCCTCCCCAATGCTTTCTCTGTCATCTCTCTCCTCAGCTTGGACCTTGTTGTCTCTATAGAGAACAGTTGGGGTTGAACCCAAGGCCAGTGTGCAGTAACTCATCCGCTACCACAGAGCCACACTCATGTAATTCACTCACTAAAAAGCCACCCCTAGCCCTGGACTTCCCCTCTGGAAGTCTCTTGTCTTGCTTGCTTTTCATTTCTTCCTTTCTTTCCTGTCTTTCTTCCTTTCTCTACTCCCCTTCCTTCCTCTTCTCCCTCCCTTGTCTCATTTCTTGCTTTTAAGACTGGGTCTTACTGTAGCCCAGCATGATCAACTGACAACCCTCCTGCCTCAGTCTCCCAGAGAAATTGCCTTTGTTTCTAGTTCAGCCTCCCTACACACCACCTTCACTGGCCACCTTCCTTCCTCCCTTTGCTGCCCAGAAATCCATCCCCATTCTCCAGGGCTTTAGTTTTACCCATATTATCACATCCAAGTCCAGCCTGGCCCTTCCTAACATTCCTCCCTCTTGTGCTAGATGCTGGTGGCTGTCCATCCCCTCGAGGTTCTTCAGCTCTTTCTGTAACACCAATGGCCCCTGTTGGCTGTCCTCATATGCCTGGGCCCTTCTTAGCTTCTCTCTGGGAACGTCCTGTGATATGATGTGCTGAGGTCTGTCAGGGTTCCATTTTGATGTTACTCTTGTCATTGACTTCCATTATCATT
This sequence comes from Lophiomys imhausi, assembly GCA_907164525.1. Taxonomy (NCBI): domain Eukaryota; kingdom Metazoa; phylum Chordata; class Mammalia; order Rodentia; family Muridae; genus Lophiomys; species Lophiomys imhausi. Next base: position 1,273,709 of record CAJQZJ010033880.1, on the reverse strand, counting down.
GTCGTCTTCCTCCTCTTTCCTTCCTTCCTTCTCTATTCTTCCCACTCTTTTTCTCTTGATGGGGTCTCACATAGTCCATGCTGGCCTGAAACTATGTAGCCAAAGATGGTCTTCAATGCCTGATCCTCCTGCTTCCACCTCTCAAGTGCTAGGATTATAAGCACTCACCACCCTGGCTTGGGTTTCCATTCTCTAAACAACCTCCTGCTGCCTTGTATGCCACAGCCTGTTTTCCTAGTTAATCTAACATCATTCTTCAAGATGATCTTGAAATATCCTCTTTTCTGGAAAGTCTCACAGCCCTTTCCAAGCTCTGTCTAGTGATCTCCATTAGTGCCTCTCCCGGGTGCCTAAGTGTCCCTGACAGCAGTGTGTTCATCAAGCTGAATCTTTCTGCAGACCTCAGTGAGCCGTCAGGTTGGCCGGGGACAGCTGGGAACCCACATGACATCACAGTAGGCCTCAGTGTCTCCTGAAGACAGACAGTGGGGTTCCACTTGAGGGTTTTTTGTTTGTTTAATTTGTTTTGCTCAGGGTTTTGTTACGGTTCTGTTGTTGTTTTTGAGCACTAGGGCTCAGACCTAGGGTATCATATATACCAGACAAGCACTCTACCACTGTGCTAAGCCCAGCTATTTGGTTCTTATTTTGTCTTGTTTTGTTTTTCACAGTAGGTCTCAGTATGTAGCCCAGACTGCCTCACACTCATGATCCTCCTCCCTCAACTTCCTCAGTGTTGGGATTCCATGTGTACCCACTATACCCAGACTATAAGTTATTCAGCACCCTGCTCTGTCCCCAGGGCTGGGGCTTTGAGCTGTTTTCCCAGCTGTCCCTGAGCTCTCCTGCTCTCTCTCCCTGCAGCCTACATGAAGAGGCGACACAGCTCTGTCAGTGACAGTCAGCCCTGTGAGCCCCCCTCTGTGGGTATCGACTACAGCCAGGGCGCCAGCCCCCAGCCGCAACACCAGCTGAAGAAACCTCGAGTGGTGCTGGCTCCAGAGGAGAAAGAAGCACTGAAACGAGCTTATCAGCAGAAGCCATACCCGTCACCAAAAACAATCGAGGAGCTTGCCACACAACTCAGCCTGAAGACCAGCACCGTCATCAACTGGTTCCATAATTACAGGTAGGGCCCTGTCAAGAGCCCCAAAGCGCAGGCCTATGGGAACCCACCTGACAGCACTATGGGAAAGGCCCCCTAAGGGCCTTTTTAAAAAGAAAGCTAGGGACTGGAAGGATGTCTCAGCAAGTAAAGGAGCCTGCCATCAAACCTGACTACCTAAACTTGATCTCCAGCCTCACACAGTGGAAGGAGAGAATTGATGCCTGTAAGTTGTCCTCTGGCTTCCACACACACACCAGGGCATATGCCTTCGTCCACACCTCCCTCACACAAAAAAAAATTAAAACAAAGCCAAGAACAAGATCATTCAGATGATTGCTTGTTCTATTTAGCCCAGGTCTGAGGTGTGGCTTGGCAGGGGAGCTCTTGTCTAGTGTGCGCCAGTGGGGAGCTAGGGGTGTGGCACCATGGTACAACCCTGCATGGACAAGTCCCTGCTTAAATCCCCTACACCCTCCAAAGCTCCTTTTCTGTACAGCTCTTCTAGATACCAAATCCAGGACTGCAGCTGGGCGTGGCTTTAACCTTTAATCCCAGCACTCAGGAGGCAGAGGCAGGCTGATCTCTGTGATTTGAGGCCAGCCTGGTCTACAAAGAGAGTCCAGGACAGCCAGAGCTGTTACACAGAGAAAACCTGTCTCGAAAAACAAAAACAAATTCTGGGAGGCAGCAGCATGGCTCAGTGGCAGAGCTGAGCACAAGGCTCTGTGCTCTATCACTAACACTCAAGTAAATTAATTAGTTGACATTTAGAAGATAATGCCAAGCAGGAGAATGGAGAGTTTAGTCCACCTGGCCTGCAGAGTAAGACCTGATCTCCAAAAGTAAATAAATACATGTATGTCCTCCAACCAGTTCTCAAGCTCAGGGCCACTAGTTCTAAAAAGTCCCACATGCCCACCAAGGAGGCTGGTGCATACGGTAGTACCCTTTTGCCACCTCCAGCCATTTGCCTCCGCCTTACTGATAGAGAGGACCTTCTCTCATTCTGAAGGCCCTGTAAGAATTGGCATGGTGGTACGTACACACCTGTAAACCCAACACTTGGCAGGCTGAGGTAGGTAGTTTCAGGCCAACCTGGGCTACGTAGTAAGGCCCTGCTCAAACAGAAAGAATGCTTGAGATTAAATGAACTCAAAAGTCCACATTTATCCATCTAAGGTGTGTAACTAGTAAATGGCAAAGCCAAATTTCAATCCCAGCATACTTGCATCCTATGTGTAAGACTTACTTCAGCTCCCCACCTAAGCCTGCCACCTCCTGACTGGGCAGAGCAGAGCAGAGCTGGGTGCTCACTCCACTGGCATCCTCACCGCCATGAGGCTTGAAAACTGGTCATGAGCAATGCCACCTTCCATCATAGCACCAGGCCCCTGCTCCTCAAGTCCCTGAAGCTACCCTAGGAATGTTGTTATACCTGGGTACCTCTGGGACTCATCAGAATCCCACTTTTCTGAATCAGAGCTTTAACATCTTCAGACAGGGTCTAGAGAGATGGCTCAGCAGTTATGATGCTCTTCCAGAGGACCCAGATGTGGTTCCCAGCAAACATGGTGGCTCACAGCTGCCTGTAACTCCAGTTCCAGGGGAACTGACACTGTCTTTTGGCCTCCATGGATACCAGGCATGCATGTGGTATACATACATGCAGGCAAAACACTCATACACAATAAGGAAATGTCTTAAAATGTAAACATTCAGGAAGTGTTGGGGGAATATAGGTAGCACTTGGCTAGAGACAGCCAGTCAGGGATTGGAGGCATGGCTCAGCTGACATGTGTTTGCTTAGCATGCTTAAGGCTCTTAGTTCTGTCCTCTAATATGGGAGTACAGAGAGGGTAGTAACCAAAAAAAAAAAAAAAACCTTAGCCATGTCCAGCTCCTGGGTTTTATGGAGGCCCACTTTCTGCAGGACACTGGGCTGCTGATTCACCCAAAGATGCTTTTCCAACAGTGGACATTTGCATACCATGCTGGTTTATTGGGAAGACACACCTAGAAAAGTGGGCTGATTAAGCCTAGAACTATAATGGGGACCATGGGTTACTTAAGAGAGCTTACTTTCTTTGTGAAGAGAACAAGCTGTCCTGGCATTCAGAGTCTCAAGTTACATGAGCACATTCCCACCTAAAGCTGGGAGAAGCTATATTAAAAGCTTGGTTGAATCCCACCATGGTGGCACACGCCTTTGATCCCAGGACTTGGGAGGCAGGTGCTGGCAGACCTTTTTTAATCTGAAGCCAGCCTGGTCTCCAATATTGAGTTCCAGGAAAGCCAGAGCAAATAATGAGACCATGTCTCCAAATATATATATACACACACACACACACATACATACATACATACATACATACATATATATACACACACACTAAACTTGGTTGAGGGGTTGGAGAGATGGCACAGCAGTTAAGAGCACTTGCTGCTCCTCCAAGGACATTGGTGTGGTTCCCAGCAACTATATAGTGGCTCACAAGTGTCTGTAACTCAAGTTTCAGGAGAGCCAATGCCCTCTTCTGACCTATAAGGGCACCAGACCATGATACATACAGGCAAAACACCCATTCTTTTTTTTTTTTTTTTTTTTTGCTTGACATACCGAAAGCACATATTTTGTAGGAAGAAGCACATTCTTCCTACTGGATCAGCTGACTCTTTCCCACCCAGCCTACTTCCTTCTGAGTAAGGGAGTCAGTGGAAGACAGAGCATTGGGTGGAGGCCTGCTAGAAGTCCCTGACCTTCTTGTGACTCAGAGCTGGAGTTACAGGACTCCCGCCTTGGACTACATCCAATAATTGGCTTTCCAGTGAAATCTCATTTATTTAGTCAGTGAGTGTTATCACGTGCCAGGAGCCATGCTTTCCGCACAGAGGGGAAACCACGGGCTAATGGGCCATCAGGAAAGGATGGAGATGGAAGAGGTGGGCCAGTCAGTAACTGTATGATGGAATCCCAGTTCTCGTGAGGCTGAAACAGGATCAAAGCCAGTCTGGGCCACGCGAGCTCATCTCAAAAAGATTAAGTATGTGGTGGAGAGAAAGTGGCATCTCAGCGCAGAGGCGGGGCTTGGGCAAGGGAGAGGGGCTCCCGGCAGGTGGTGTGGGCGGCCAGGTCTGGGCCCGGACCTCCTCACCCAGGCCTCCGCTTGTGTCCCGCAGGTCGCGGATCCGCAGAGAGCTGTTCATTGAGGAGATTCAAGCTGGAAGCCAGGGCCAGGCCGGTGCCAGCGACTCTCCTTCAGCCCGGAGCGGCCGCGCCGCACCCAGCTCGGAAGGCGACAGCTGTGACGGCGTGGAGGCCGCCGATGCCGAGGAGCCAGCTGGCAACACAGTGGCCACCAAGTCTCAGGGAGGGCCAGCAGAGGCGGCCACAGCCCCGGCCGACCAGGAAGAGGCGACGCAGCCGGCCGAGAAGGCCCAGGCGCAGCCGCCATCCTCGGGGACCCCAGGGCGGGAAGATGGGGAAGACGCGGGCCGGCCTAGACCACCGCCCGAGGAGGGCCTCAGCGACGCCCCGGCGCCAGCGCCAAGCCTCGCCGCGCCCACGGCCGGAGAGGACGCCGCCGCCGCTACCTCAGCCACTGCGCCAGCCTCGGCCGCCGGGGCCCCCGGGGCGGCCAGGGCGGGCCCTGCCGAGAGGGGTTCTGCGTTGCCAAGCACCAGCGCGCCCGCGCCAAGGCCCAGCTCGCTGCAGAGCCTCTTCGGCCTGCCTGAGGCGGCGGGCGCCCGGGACAACCCAGTGCGGAAGAAGAAGGCCGCCAACTTGAACAGCATCATCCACCGGCTGGAGAAGGCTGCCAGCCGGGAGGAGCCCATCGAATGGGAGTTCTGAGGACGCCGGGCCTCGGGGCTGACCGCCGCCGGGACTCCTCGTCAGCACTGGCTAGTCGTGGGCCGGCCGGGCAGGCGGGTGCGTGGAGGGCGGTGCCGGCCCGAGGCCTGGACGTGTTGCGCACTTACCGCCCTGCGGGCCACAGGGCAAAATCGCCATAGGCCAAGGTGCATATAGAAAACAAAGGAGCATTAAGCCCAATCTATGTCGTGTTTTCAAGGAAGAAAACGGAGATGTGTAGTCGAGCTTTTTTGTACCCTGAAGTGTTTTTTTTTTATTGCCCTAAGTGATTTCCACAGGTTCTGGAATAACTCTTTACAGCTTTTGCCTTGTGCCCTCCTCTTTCGTGTGGGCTTTAAAAAAAAAATCAAACCCACATATTAAAAGGGGGCTTTTTATCTGCCATCTAATGGCTTCAGAGCGATAATACACTATTATCTTCTTAAACCAGGAAGGGGGGGATTTTTCAGAAAAATTAAAAAGAAAGTTTTTGTAGCTGTTCAGTTGCCACCAAGAGATTGCACAGTCAAACCGACTCTAAACACACTAGTTTGGATTCCTAAATATTTTCAAGAAAAGAATCTTCTCGTTTAAAACTTTGAATTAAAATAGAACACATTTACTCCACATATTTTTTAACAAAAAAGGAAAAAAAAGAAAAGTCACATCAGGAAAACCATCTGCTTTTGTGGTAGCTGGCGTAGTGTTTTCTTGTACGTAAATAGAACCCTGACATGTAGTGCACATTGATCCATAGCTTTAACTGACTCTGGGCTTTTGCCGGCCAGAGTTTGTTTAATACACTCCATTCTAGGCCAAATCAGGACAAAAAGAAAGATCCGAATCTAGGTATTTTATAATCTGCTTTTTAACCTCTAACCGCAGAGCACGCTGATCAGACCTCATATCTCGGAGGTTTAGGAGACAAGTTAGAACTGTAGCTTGTACCGGTTCCTTTTGTTTTATTTATGGTGTCTTACGTCTGTGTTGGCACATCTGCGCATGTGCACGCGTCGAAAGGAAGGAAAAAAAAAAAAAAGTGGGCCCGCAAGGTCGCAGCAGTTAGTCCCTCGTGTACAGGCAGCCTTCTGCTCATCTTTCCTTGGCACAGGAGGCACCTCACCTCACGCCACTCTCCAAGGCACCTGACGGACTGAGCCCCCAGGGCATCATGTTCCCTGGGCTTGGGCAGGGCGGGCGCAGCCATGCGCGCACACTCTCTCTTCCTCTCCTCCCTATCCCCTTCCCACCACAAGCACTGATAACCCTGTCTACTCGTGGGAAACTTCCTTCCCTGCAGAAGAGAGAACACAGCAGTCGGGGCTCTATTCCCATCCCTGTAGAGACGCTCCAAACTCACCAAAACGGTGACGCTCTTCAATTCCAGACCAGACCATTGGCCCTTCATTCATTTCTCTTCTCACAAAGTTTTTTCATGCACAGTTTAGGGCAGTCTAAGTACAAATCAAAAGTCTAACTTGTCTCTTGATTCCTCCTGTTGTCTATGTGTATATGCGTGAGTATAGAGGCGGATGAAAGTGTGCGTGCGTGTGCGTGTGCAATTTTATACGTCTGTGTATTTTCTTAAGTACCTGTGCACACATAGAGTGCATTACTGCCACCTTTTTCAATAAGCTGGTTTATCAGTCATGGCTTCTACAGGTTTTGCTAATTTAGACTCCTTATTGCCATATCTTTAAACTAACAATAGATGATTTCGGTATATATATATATATTTTTTTTTTGCTTATTTATAGGTGCTGTATTTTATTATCTGATTGTTAGGAAGGGATGAAAGGGGCAAATATTCTTTAGAGGGATAGACTGCCGGCAGTATTGGGTATAATTTACAAGATGTAGCTGTCATACTGTATATTACTGATTGAAAACCTTTTGACCGTATTGTGTATCATTGAAACTTTTGTCTTAGGTCAACATCTTTGGATGACATTTTAATGGTGCATTCATTATTTCTTAAGTTTAATTAATTAATAGTACTTTTTTTTATTTGGGAGGGTGGGAGGGAGTTCTAATTTTAAAGGTATCTCCCACTATTACACCTCAATGTGCTTGTTATTCCTTAGCTTGTAGGCTTTGACTGTCAGATGTGAAACCGCATTTCTTGCATGACGTTTGGAGCTAAATATTTTCATTCACACTCTTTTCAACCTGCAGCTGCAAGCCCTTAGTTGGAGTTTTCACAAACTGTAAGAGTCACGACACTAAAGACAATGCCTTTTCATGAATAAGAAGTTTCCAGGAGGCTCTAGGAGGCTGGGAGGCAGGCCCCTTGTTCTGTCTTTGGATGGTTGCATCACTTCTGCGCTTGAGATCTGGCTCAGTGAGAAGAGAATTCACAGTGGAGGGACAGAAGGAAAAATGGAGTCACATCCAGCTCTGTGCAGAGATGTGTGAGGAAGAGGTCACCCACAGCAGGGATTCATTAGGGATGTGAAGGAGCAGAGTCAATGGCGGAATCATGGCACCCCCTCCACAGAGACCTCAAGGGAATCTGTCATCGTGGGTGATGGATCTTAACTAATTTTGGTGATGGAAGTACCTGATTTTCACCAGAATGAGAAGCAGAGGTAACAGGACCGAGGAGGGTAGCGTGTTAGTTTTAAAGGCATGACTGACTGTTACTTAACCACAGTATTAAATCTGAGGAAATGGACGTCAAAATTTTTTCCATTCTGGTAGCCACACGGTAGCAGTCTAAGACAGCCTTTGGCTCTTCCAAGCAAGTTAGTCATTTCTATTTAATTTTTGAACTAGGTTCTTGTCAGTTTCCATCCTGTCTCTTGTGCCAGACCTCCAACTGGGTGCTTGATACAATCACTTGGTTAGGTTTTTTGCTTGAGTTCTGTATTTGTATTTTCTCTTATTTATTACTATTATTATTTTAAGTGAGATCCCAGCTTGATGGTGTTTGGGGTTAAGCTAGCACCGTCTGTAGTATTTCTGAGAGCTGCCAGGAGACAATACAGAAGCCTGGGGTGGAGGATACATCTCCCTCCTCATCAGGTCCTCCCCCCCTCCCTTCCCAGTTTGAGTCCAAGAGTTCTCCTTCATCTTGAAAAGCAATATTCAAGTGCCTTGAACAGTGAGTGCTCCCTCATGTGCTGACCTTCCGCTGGCTGGAGATCCAAGCAGTAGCTCCCACAGACAGCCAACCATCCTCTTTACACTCTCTCAGCTTAAAAAGCTACATTGTACTTCTCTCCCCCAGGAGAAAATGGTTCCATATAAAACACTAACCCTTCATCACAAGCCACTGTTTCCTTCTAAACACCTTTCCTAATTAGAGGCAGCAACCCTGACCAGGCATCATGCCATCACCCAGCTGGCTAAGTGGGAGCACACCATAAAATCAGTGTTCACATCAGGTCCCTTGATACCCCTTGCTTCATGCCCAAGTCCCCTTGTGGCATCTGAAGTGGCAGGCATGTGGTCCTTAGATGCCTCACTTTTACTCTGCTCTAGTTCCTAATTGCTTCCTCCCTGAAACTTTAGGCAGTCGAGATGTCTGACCTCTGTCTTTTAGACCTCTCTTTTTAAAAAAACAAAATGCAGGCACTTAACTGAAGTTGATATTTTCTTAGTTAGCCACCTTGAAAAATATCACAACCCAAAGTGGCTTTTGACTGTATCCTGGGTTGGAACCAGGGCAGACTCCCTGTGATGTAGTATTAGGCATCAGACCACAGGACCCTGAAAACAAGGCAAAAGAGGACAGCTGTCAGCATCATGAACTCTGCTTGCAAAGCTCAGGTGTCTTCCCTGTTAAACTTCCTTCTGATCAGCGTCTCTTCCCTCCCTCTTTAAAGTCAGATCTGGTAGATGGCCCAGAAAATAGCAGGGCTGTAATTGTTCCTCTGAGCTCTTGTGGCCAAGAGAGTCCCTGCTACTCCACAGGCCCACATAGCCCATCTGCCTCCTCAGCCAGGGCCAAGTTCAGCTGAGGAGCCCGTGGCAAGCTCAGGAGAAAGCAGCATGTATTCAATGCAAAGGGGGCATCTGTACTCATCAGCTAAGCACCCTAAAGTTATGTAACTGTAAAAGCTCCAGAGGTGGGGAGCCAGAGTGCTGATAATCAGCATCATAGATACCCTCCCTGCCACAGCAAACCTGGATCCATCTTTGTCCCTCCAGAGCTGTGTTCTCTTACACAGCAGGGCACTATGCAGTGGTTGAGTTCCCATCACAGACTTGTGTTTCCCATGTGTCCCTGCCGGCACCTATTCCGGGTCAGCCCCTGAGGCTGTGAGCCATCCTCACAGAGGAGATGGGACAGAGCAAGGGTCGGGGAACACATGATAGGAATGGAAGGCCTTGGCTGTGTAACTCCTTCTTCAGTGTCTCCCCCATCTGTTTTCTTCTGCCCACCACTTGATGTCACTCAGAATTGTGAGGCAAGTGGCCTGGGAAGAGGAGGGCTTAAGAGGCTGCAAGCTTGACAGGTCATCTCAGCTTGGCAGGTGAGCTTTTTGCTCCTTCCCTGAGCACATCTTGAAGTAGTGTCTGGAGTCTGCCAAGCACAGGTATTTTCCTCTTGGCTTCCCGCTGTTCTTGAAACTCCAGCAGCTGTTGGGTCTGTGGGCAGGGGTGGTCTCCAGCCTCAGACATTCTTGTCTTTTGCTCTGCCTTCTCACATAGCTATCAGACTCCATCCCAGCCATTCCTTTGGCCCTGGGTTATCATCCCCAAACGACATGAGCACACTTCCGCAGGAACTGTGGTTGTGCACTTCTCTAGCCTTGAGACCTTGCCATGAGCTCTGCTTTATGAACACAACTATCTCCAGGACAGAAATGGTCCTATGACTTTCTCCTCCATCATGCATGCCTGGTCTTTACTTCCCAGAAGAACATGCCAGTTTCTGTTCCATGTGGGAGAAGGCCAACTCCCAGGACAGCTGGTAGGACCTGGTCATACCTGTTCTTGTAGCCAAAGTGTCCCAGTAAGACATAGGGAACTTTGTTTTGTGTTGTTGTCCCCTCATGAATGTCATATTCGCCAGACACAACTACTACTGCAGTTTCCCTGGGGCTTGACCGTATCAGGGGAAGGCTTTACAGCCATTATGGCAATTCTTGTCCCAGGTGGCCTGAGATTCTTAAATGTTCCATCTCCCAGAGGTGCTGCACACCAGTCTGACCAGCAAACTTGCATACTAAGAGAATGGGCTGATTTGAGAAAGTTTCATTCTCGTTACTTCTGCCAACGCTTTATAGATAGAAACTACCAGGAAAGTGAGGGTAGGAATAAGCTCCTCAGTAAAGGATACAATCCCAAGACCTCAGGCTCAGCCAGTGAAGAAGGGAGTTCAGGAAAAGACAGGATTCCCCAATGTACAGCTTCAGGACCTGCTTCTTCACCCTCATGCCCGCCCCTACCCGTCTCCTGCCACCTTCCCTCCAAAGAGCCCGTGGCCACGTCTTCAGTGGCATATCGAGTTTTCATTTTTGGACGAAGTGACATTTAGCTTTAACCAGACATTTCCAAAGCTCCTAGTCTCCTTTGAAATGCTGACTTTAAAAGTTCAGCATTGTTGCCAAGAATGAGGGGCTAATGAGAAAAAGACATTAGATTATGCATGAATGTGCGCGCCCCATCCCTCAGTTATTCAAATTTCAAATGCCTTTGAGTTCTTTTCATAGATGGGTTTAGTTTGCTCATGTTAAGTAGTCTGTTACTGTAATTTTTGTAGTATTCTGGCTTTAATTTCTACCACAAATATGCTATGTACTTAGCTTTCTGTGATCAGAAAGGAAAGGTGCCTTAAATCCCAATACCACGCCTCTATCCCTATGGAAAATATATCAGAAGCACAGCTCCAGGAAGCATTGGGACTTCCGTCGGCAAAACAGGACACCATTCAGCAAGACACATCCAAGTGGCACGGGGCTGCTTTCGTTTGCTTATTCCTTTTTTTTTTCCTCCCAACCCATAATTAGCTTTTGTTTGTTGTTTGTTTTATCTTATTTTTTTTGTAGTTTGCTTTAAACAGGAAGCACTTAATGGATGGCTCTGTGTCGAAGCTCGTGCAATGGAAATCATGTTGCTTTTATTTGGGGTTTGGTTTTTTTTTTTTTTTTTTCTTTTTGAAAAAGATAGCGTTATTGCACACCAAATGAACTCCTAAGTAAGCTTTAGAACCAGGATCGATTCAGGTCGTGGATGAGTATGTTCACTGTAGTTCTGTGTGTTCATGAACCAACAGGCAAGCTGGCCTCCCTTGGCCCCTGTGGCTCATCCCTGAGCCCTGGGTCATGGCTGCCTGGGTTCCAGCAGCCGGGAACCTTCCCGAATGTCTGACCCCACAGTCGACCCTTGAAGCACTTAACCCTCTCTTTGTGAAGATAGACCGACTGCTACTGATCTGTCAGCGTCCTCGAGGGTGATTATAAAAGGATGTTTCTTTAAGAAAGAAAAAAATATTTCTATCTATCCTCTTCTAATTTATTATTAGGTTAATCATTTACTTATCAGGAGTGTGTTGTCATTTTGTGTTGTTGTTGCGAATGCTTTTGCTGTCACTCCAGTGGTTACTGTCCCTTGCTCCCCACCTCTCTTCTCCCCACCCCAGAGTCCGAAAAGGTCTGGGGAACTGTGGTGGGCAGTGTGAGGGACAGAAGGGAGTCCTCCAGCACAATCAGACACCTGTCTCCCTATTAGCCACTCCAAACATGGCGGTCTCTACATATCTTAACTGTTCAACCGAGAGAGTTGATGAACAAAGCTACCCATGTCAGCCGGCACTGGGTGGGAGAACTCCCAGAAATGCCGCAATGCAGTGAGAAAACCAGACAAGCCAAGTTCAAGTTCCCCCAAAGCCTCCTAGAGCCTCTGTTAAGACTTCTGGGTTCATGAAGGTTTGGTGAGCCTGGGTCAGGGGACAGGCAGGCAGTCTGGCCAAAGCCATCACCCTTGGCTGGCAAGTGGTTTCTCAGTGGTCCCCACCGGTTACCATGTCTTCGATTTTCATTGTCAGTTGTCTTTCCATGCATTCAATCAGTCAAAAGCATCTTTTGAGGCAACAGGCTTTTCCTAGCACTGGAGGTGGCTGGAAGGCCCACACCTAGGTAGGGTTAAGAGAACCCTTCACCCTTCCATGTCATGAAAAGCGGAAAAAAGGATTTTCTGTGGCTGGAAATCCAACCAGCAAGAAACCTCCATCGCTTGCCCAGAAGAGGGAGTGGGTATGTGGGACTGACCTCTACCTGGGGGACCAAAACAAACTTAGAGGCTCTCCCCCTAGGCAGGGCCGGATACCTGCTTTTACCCCAAACAGTCCACTGAACCCAAATCCACATTTCTTTTTGTACCATATCTTTCCCATTCTCTGAAATTGGGGGGAGGGGTCCTGCTCATCTCTTTGGGGTAAAAGTCCTCCAACAAAATTGTCCCAATCCCCCAAGGATCTTTATTTTTCTTAGTCTATGCATTTCTCTCCCTCTCTCTAGTTCTCTCTACCCACCCCACCCCAAACACATACACACAAAACAAACATCTCATGTCCCACCCTCTGAGACCACCCCTGCCTCAGAAAAATGCCGGACATTTTGGAGACATGAGAATGCATTTAAAACTAAGCCTTCAAGCATTTTGAGAATAGCTTATCATAAGCTGACAGTGAGAAGGAATCAACTCCATGATTTTCCCTGAGTCCCTTCCCACAGAACAAGAGACCTAGCTCTTTGCGTTTGTGCAATAACTACTTGCTAGGAGAGCGGGTAGCACCACCTCCTCTAGACTACTAACATACAGCACAAGACACATGTCAGCCCTTCCTAAGCCCCATCCCCTTCATGTGTTACATTTTAGCAGTATTTACTTTTTATTTCTGTCAGGCACTAAGTCTTAGGTGTTTATAGAGCTTGTGTGTTAATACAATCACTTTTTTTTTAATCCTCACCAAGACCCAATTGACCAAAAAGAAGCGAGAGGAAGAAAAAAATCGTAAAAGATGTCTCTCTCTCTCTCTTTTTTTTTTTTCTTTTGTGTACAAGTAGTTTTGAGAAGCCTTGTGTTGCTGTGACCATCTCCTATCACGTCTTGATTTTCTTGCGATTTGTTTTCGACATTTAAGAGTTGGTCCCGGCTGGCGTGGGGGTGGGGGAGGCACCCGTCGGCCCCTCAGCGTCGTCCCTTCTTGTCTTTGGTTAGCCATACGAAATGTTTGTTCTCTGCACTGTCCAACGGTCCCTATTATGATACGGAGAAGCAATATCACCGAAGCTCACACCATGTATTATTCACTAGCGCCCTAGGTGTGATAATTGAAGTAAATATCTTTTATACAAACACGAGCGCGTGTGGGCTGTTTTTATTGAAGATTTCTCCTGCCTGAGGAACAGCAGCAACCTCTTAGTCCCAGGTCCAGTGGGTACCTCAAGAATCGCCATTCACTTCCTTCATACCCTGTTGTCACATGGCTCCCAGGCAACGCTGGGAGAAGCCTGGGATGTAGGGAATTTGGGTGTTGCCAAGTTCCTGTACCCAGTGAGAGCATCCAAAAGCCCTGCCTGTTTGCATGTGTCACTCCCTGTTCCTGTATCTTTGAGCCAAGCACTCACCTTTCTGGTGTCTGCCTCTTTGTCTGTCACTATGACAGGACACTGGAACCTGTTCTGGAGGTATATTATGAGGACCTCTGGTCTCTGCTGCTGAGTGTGGCCCTCACCTCAGGGTACTGTCAAGGGTGACAAGAACAGAGATACAGTTGTCACCCTCAGTAGCCTGAGGAGTTCTGTTACCTTTAGAACTCAACTCGGGTAAAACCAGATCCTTGGCTTCCCTGCAGAAAAGAATTCAGGATAAGATAGTGTGAACAGAGCTGGGGTTTATTAAAAGACTTCTTAATTTAGCGTGTTTGTGAGTACATGGGTGTCACCTATGGGAGTTATTTCTCTCCTTCCACCCATGGATCATAACTTTGGTCCTAAGACTTGGTGGCAAGCACCTTTACTTACTGAGCCACCTAGCTGGCTCCAACATTTTTCATCCAAATTTTAACACAAGCCGGGCTTGGTGGTGCACACCTTTAATCCCACCACTCGGGAGGCAGAGGCCGACAGATCTCTGAGTTCGAGGCCAGCCTGGTCAACAAAGTGAGTCTAGGAGAATCAGGGCTACACAGAGAAACTCTTGTCTCGAAAAAAACAAAAACAAAACCAACAACAAATTTTAACACAAAGATTAAGAGAAGAAAAAAGATGCTTGAGAAAGTGTGGGATGGGCTTCTTCAAGAACATCACTCTTACTGGCTTTATGATAGTCGTATATGGGAGGTTGGTGGGTGTTGAAGTTATGTTTCAGAGGTTGTTAAAGATTTCAGTGACAACACAAGGTGTTTCCTGGGGGGCACGTGATGGGGTCACAGCTGACAAGGCAAACTCTGCAGGAAGGTGGGATGTCTTTGTCAGAGTTACCGTACTGTCTGAGAGGGGAGTGGTCTTACCCAAGGTCATATACACCCGTATACAAGTTTGTGATTTTAAATAAAACACTTATATGCAAAAGGAATATCATCTCCATACTGGGATCCTTCAAAGCAACTGTTAATAGTATTAGGACTCAAGTTTCTTAAGATTTCTTTTTTTATGTTACGTGTATGTTTTACCTACATGTGCATCTGTGTACCTTCCAGCTCTGTGAGCTCCCCTCCTCTCACCCATAGGTGCCCTCAAGCTTCATTCAGACACTCAGGGGCCATAATTGTCACTATCATTGTCTCCAAATACCAACCCCCTCCCATTGGAAAATTATTGTGAAACCACCAGAGCCCTACAAGGTGATATTGGATACACTTAAGGCTAGCTTGTCCAATTCAAGCCACTTATCTGGCTTTAGGAATGCTCCTCCACTTAAAAATATTTTTATCTATATGGGTATTTTGCCCACATGTGTATCTGTGTACCACTTGTATGCCTGGTGCCCAAGGCCAGAAGAGTGTGTCAGATCCCCTGGAATTGAAGTTACCAATGGTTGTGAGCTACCATATGGCTGCTGCAAACTGAACTCATGTCCTCTTAAAAGACACCCAGTGCTCTTAACCAACCGCCGAGCCACCTCTCTAGCCCCAGTCTCCCTCTTTCTAAAGATATTTTATCCAGAGCCATGGTGGCAGCACATGCCTGTAATCCCCCATTTGCAAGGCTAAGGCACGAGGGTCAAGAGTTTAAAGTCACCTTTAGCTATGTAAGTACAAGGCCAGCCACATCTGTGTGACATTCTGTCTCAGAACAAAAACATCTATTAACTGAATTGACTTATACAACAAGCAAAAGAACTTTTTTTTTTTTAAACCTAGAAAGCTTACCACCTGCTTTTAAAATAATCTCTTACTAGCCTGGAGCTAAACTGGCTGGCCAAGGAGCCCCAAGGACCTGCCTGTTTCCATCTCCTCAGCCCTGTACCTGGCTTTTTTTTTTCTTTTTCCTTTTTTGATTTTTTTGTTCTTTCATATGTGTATAGGTGCTTTGCCTGCATATATATGCTGTGCACTATGTGCATGCCAGGTGCCAAGGAGGCCAGAGAGGGCATTGGAACTGAAGTTACAGAGGCCATGAGTCACCATGTGAGGGCTGGGAATTGAGCCTGGGTCCTCTGGAAGAGCAACCAGTGTCTAGCATGTGTGAGGCCCTGCATTCAGGCTCTCAACCAGGCTGGGCAATTTTGCTCCAGCCACATACTAGCCCTTTTTCATTTTATTATTTTTTTTAATGTGGGTTCTGAGGATGGCAAGCACTTTACCAACTGAGTATCTACCTACTTTTTGTTTTGTTTGTTTTAAGGAAGGGTCTCACATACCCCAGATCTTGCTATATAGGTGAAGATGGTTTCAAATGACTGGTCCTCCTGCCTACACCTCCCAAGTGCTAGGATTCCTGTCTCCTGGGCTGTGCCATGATGCCCATCTTTGCATGTGGTTTTGCAGAGCTGTTTTATTTTTTTTTATTTTTTTTAAACATTTATTTTATTATGTATACAGTATTTTCTCTACATATATGCCCGGGCACCAGATCTCAATGTAGATGGTTGTGAGCCACCATGTGGTTGCTGGGAATTGAACTCAGGACCTTTGGAAGAACAGCCAGTGCTCTTAACCTCTGAGCCATCTCTCCAGCCCGCAGAGCTGTTTTTTTTTTTTTTTGTTTTTAAAGATTTATTTATTATGTGTACAGTGTTCTGTCTGCAGGTGTATCTGCAGGCCAGAAGAGGGCACCAGATTTCATTATGGATGGTTGTGAGCCACCATGTGGTTGCTGGGAATTGAACTCATGACCTCTGGAAGAGCAGCCAGTGCTCTTAACCGCTGAGCCATCTCTCCAGCCCGCAGAGCTGTTTTATAAACTGCCAACTTGGGAAGCAAAAAAGTTTCAGGCTGCAGCTGGGAGACTCACCCACTGTAGGCACGTTGCCAACCCTCCAGGAATAGGCCTTACTGCCTTCTCTAAGGATAAGTGGGTTTGAATCAAATTAGAGACCTTAATACAGCAGTTCTCAGCCTGTGAGTCACAGCCCTTTTGTGAGTCACATATCAGATAGCTTGCCTATCAGATATTTTCTTCATGATTCATAACATTAGCAAAATTACAGTTATGAAGTGACAAATGAAATAATTTGATGGTTGAGGGTCACCACAACATGAGAAACTGTATCAAAGGGTTGCAACATTTGGAAGGTTGCGTACCATTAAGGCTTAATAAGATACTCTGAGAAAGTAGTTACTGATATACAGGGTGGGTCTGTGTGATGGGTCAGTATATTGGAACAAGAGAGCTATCTGTATTCATTCTGTATACTGCATTTAACAGAACAACTCAGTGGCTGCCCAGCACTGGTGGGAGGACAAAGCCTGTTGGTCTCTGCTCCTGTTCATCATGGTTCCATAAGGAGCTGTGTCTGGCCCTACTATGCCATTCTAGGAGTAGGACCAGAAGTGGAGGGGCTGCAGGTATGGCTCAGCAGCAGAGCACTTCCTTAGGATTTTTCAGTGAGGGGCTGTGAGTGTGGCTCAGTGGTAGAGCACCTGCCTAGAATCACCCAGTGAGGAGCTAGGGTGTGGCTCAGTGGTAGAGCCCCTGCCTAGAATCCCCCAGTGAGGGGCTGGGGGTGTGGCTCAGTGGTAGAGCACCTGCCTAGAATCC
>CAJQZJ010033880.1:1245829-1256586 GCA_907164525.1 Lophiomys imhausi | reverse complement strand
GTGGTAGAGCACCTGCCTAGAATCCCCCAGTGAGGGGCTGGGGTGTGTGTTAGTGGTTGAGTGTTGTCTAGCTTGTGTGAGACCTTGCATTCAATTCCCAGGACTACCAACGTGAGGCATAATAGAAGAGAGCAACAGTGACTAAGGCTTGGTCTGAGCCACTGCTAGATAGATAGCTCACCATCTACAAAGACCTGGCCAAGATACACCGGCCAGGAAGCGGAGGCTGGTACTTGGGAAAGCAGATCCCGGAAGAAGGGAAAAGCAAGTTTAAATTCAGACCCTCTAAAGGCGGGGGAGCATATTAAATACCAAACAGTTTGAGAGACACGGTGGTGTACAGCTGCCAACACAGCACTAAGGAGGCTGAAGCAAGAAGCCTGCTGTGGGATTGAGATCAGCTTGGGCTACATAGCAAGACCTGTCTCAGAGAGACAGACAGACAAGTGAGATGCACAGCAGAGAGTCCCAAGCATATAGATAAAGTAGCCAGCACTGATTTTTTTTAAAAAAGGAGTGTGTGGGACCCTGGGCCCAGGCAGCACTCAGAACTTAGCAGAGATAAATAGCAGTCAGGTCAACTGAGGAGTAGCTGGCAGCGTTGGGTATCTGGTGCTCACTTCCGATGCTAAATTTTCGGACTTAGCAACATGCAGGACTTGTGAGTGACCTAGACCAATCCAGTTGAGGTCGTGGACAGCAGAGCCCAACTGATGGTCTTAAAGACATAGGCACTGGAGAATAGACAAGTCCTCCAGTGGGACCAAGGGGGCAATTTGTTAAGGACACCCTCGTGGGTGCCCTGAAGCATTTGCAGGCAAAACAACTCAGTAGGCATTTCTCAATATCTGTGAGGCCTTGTTGATTCATAGGAAAGGCGGCACAGTACACATTGATTAGCTAACCTCCAACCCCTATCTGGCCTGTAAGAAGCTAAATTAATATGGCAGGGTCCCCTGCCATCAGAAAAGCCATGACTACAGCTCCATGGGCTTCTCTGACTCCTACGTGATAAGTTCTTTGACTTGACCTATCTGTGGCCTCCTTGGGCCTTGTCTCTATTCCCCATTTTTATTTTTTGTGGTGCTAGGGATGGAACCCAGAACCTAGTGCATCTAGGCAACTCCTCTGCCTTTGAGTCACATCCCCAGCCCCTCACTGAGGGATTCTGCCCAGATGTCTTATGCTAAGCTACAACTCCTGCACCCCCACGACCACTCCCCTCCCAGAGTATTCTAGGTAAAAGCCCTACCACTGAGCCACACCCCTAGTTCCTGGGTTAAGAGTTGGAAAGCAGATTCTAGGTAAACACACTGAAACATTCTACTAGCCCCTTACTGCTTTAGACGTGCTATATCCCCAGCCCTTGTTTTACTGGAGACAGGGTCTCGCTGTGTAGCCAGGCTGGTCAGGAACTCATAACTGTGCTACACTAGGGTTACAAGTATGAGATAACACACTCAACCCTTTGTGCCTCCAACTTTATAACAGAGCCTAGCCTCCTTAGGTTCTGGCCTTGGCAGTATTATTTCTTTCCCTGTGTGAAATCTGCCTTCTTAGGAAGCCCTTCCAGATTCTTCCAGAATGAGGCACCACAGACGTTTGTAGAGGAATGAGGAAATCTTAGGCCCTCTGGCATTCATACAACCCCATCACACTCTGTCCAGTATGCTCCTTGCTTCCCAGCCCCGTCTCTCTCACACATGCTCCCCGCCACTGGGTACCACCTCTCTCCCCTATCACAGCAGATGCCCAAGGCCCTTCCTCCATATTCTGGCTGCTCCAGGTTTTCCCTATATGAACTGGACCATGTCCTTGCCGGTAGATCCCCAAACCCTCAGCTCAAGACACCATGCTCCCTCACAAGCTGTTCCTCTACCACTTGGCCAGAAACAAACTCCCTCCAAGGGTTGACATCTCAGGTGTCATTTCGCAGCATCTTTGCCCTCTCCTCCACCCCTACTCCTGCCTTCAGCCTTTCCTAGGCTGGGGTATCTCCAGCCTTCATGTGCAATCTCAGGTTCCCAGATCCAAACACCCCTAGCCATTCACAGAGACTTCACACTTCAAGAACCACACCAAGCTGCTGCCCACCCCTTCCCCATTTGATGGTTCCAGGCCCATGCCTCCTCTCCTGGGTTCAAATAGGCTCCATACCTTCCCCTCCTACTGTCACCCTAAAGTTGACCTCCCCAAGTCAGATAGCTTGCCCAAGGTCATAAACTCCCAGAGAGCAGGTCTAGGATTCAAGTTCGGTTCTGGAACATTCCAGAAGCTCAGCACCTTCCCTTCTTAGCACATGGCCATCTAGAGACATGACTAAAACATGTTGGTATGCATGCCTCTACCTCCAACCTGCAAGGCAACATGGCCATCGCTCTAAGTATGATCTGTAACTGAGGCCCCTCCAGCAAGGTATCAGTTACTTTCTCATGGCTACAACAAAATGCCAGACAAAAGGAACTTACGGGACAAAGGATTATTTGGGCTCAGAGTCTGAGGGTTCAGTCCTTCATAACGGAAGAGGCATGGCGGCAGGAGCATGGGGTGGCTGGTCATATCATGTCCACAGTCAGGAAGCAGAGAGAGATGTATGCTGGCGCTCACCTCACTCTCTCTTTCCTGCCTAGTCTGAGACCCCAGGCCATGAGACAGTGCTGCCCAGGGTGGATCTTCCCTGTTCAGTCAGCACAGTCTAGAAACTTCCCCCACAGGTATACCCAGAGGTTTTTCTCCTAGATGATTCTAGATCCTGTCAAGTTTGGCAGGTGTCATTGAACATCGCAGATGTCAGGCTTCTCCTCCCAGTGTGGAGTGCCCATGACGCTCTCGGGTTCCCTGGTCTGCTTCTGCCAGGCTCTTCTCCAACATGCCCTAATTTGGCATCACATCCACATCCCCCAAACCATGTCTTCAGGGACTGCCTTCCCAGACCCTCAGCCCCAACCCGGATCCCTTCACTGCTACTGCAGTATTAGAGAGCATTTTCAGCCATAGTGGCGAAGTCTCAGGCCAGCTGAACACACTGTCCTCTGGAGAGCTGGCCCTGCCTCCAGCTGGCCTGGGCTAGTCTGCTCTCAGGGCGCTTCACATATGCCTAAAACGTCACTAGTATTCACAGGCAAGGGCCTGCCTTCTTTCCACTCCCAGCCACCCACTCGACACGCCACACCTCTTCTGTGTACATGGTGGGTCTGGGAGCCTCGGTTTTCTCCCATGCTGAGATGGCCACAGACTGGTGACAGGTGGATCAAGGTATCTGATCTGAGCCCCAGGCAATGGTGCAGCAGAGCTCTATGGGTCCCTGGCAAGTCCCTGTGATATTTGCACATTTCTAGGGACCCAGGTTCGTTCTGGGTGGGTAGCAGTTGCTTCTGCATAGGTTCCCCTCAGCCCTGTCCCTCTAGCCCAGGATACAGGTCCTTTCATGTGGGACCAGTTTGTGGATATTCAGAAACTGAACCAATCCCTTCCTTCCACCCGGCTCTTTTGCCTCTATGAACGATACCCAGAGCCCTGTTGGCTTTCTGTGGCTGCCTTTGCCCTCCGTCTCAATGTTTCTGTCTATCCGCTCTCCTGAGTTTGCACTGTACAATGAGGAAGTAGGTTCTGAAGTCCCTCTACTAGCCTGGGTTACAGAACTTTGCACCAGGCCAGCAGGCCATGACATTAGACCCTCTCCCGACAAGGGTTGTCGGAGCCTAAACTCAGCCTTGCCATTGACAGCTGTCCCTCCATGGCCTGGTCTTGGCCTCCACCCTGAGACCTCCTTACTTCCATCAATCTCACCTAACCTTGTGGTCCAAATGATTGACAGCCATTCGCGCCTGTCTGAGCAGTTGGGAGTGTGTGGCAACAGGCTGGGCAGCCAAGAGCGTGCTGTCCCGTGAAGCGAGTACCATCCCTCCCCACTGATCAGACCATTGAGGTGCCTTGGATGACAGCGGGCTTCCTCCACCCTGGGGCCCAGAGCTCACCCATCATCCTCACACTCCTGCTTGCCAGACTTTGGCTTTGCCAAAGAGGCGCTAAGGCTGGCCAGTACTTAAGCCATTTTCCTGTCAAAACTCACAGGAGCCTCTGGACTTCTGAGACCACAGTACCCCCTAGTGGCCATTGGCAGGAGGACTCAGTTTATTGTCACAACTTTGTTTTATGTATGTATGTATGTGTGTATGTATGTATGTATGTATTTAATGTGTATAAATGTTTTACCTCCATATGTGTTTGTGTACCGCATGTGTGCCGGGTGCCTGCGAAGGTGTAGGATGGCCTGGAACTGGAGTTACAGATGCCACCATGTGGATGCTGGGAACATCCTAGGCCATCTTGCAAGAGCTCTTAAGGCTGAGTCATCCATCTCTCTAGCCCCCAGCTGTAACAGGTTTTGTAAATGAAAGACAGAAAGGGTGATTCCTCTGCCAAAAGTTGAGGTACAGGGAACACTCAGTGGTAAAGCATCTATCTAGAATCCCCCAGTGAGGGGCTGAGGGGATGGTTAAGCAGCAGGGTTTTTCATGTTAAATGTACAAGGCCTTGGATTCTATTTCTAGCATCAGAAAGGGAGAATAAAAATCACTGGGTTTCCCTTCTTGCTAATGATTTACAGGTCAGGGGACATTGGGCGGTCACCCTACTGACACCACTACCTGCTTCTCCACCTTTACATCTGAAGTTAATTCAGTGTAGACCAAAACATAACTGTTCCCGAGTTGGGACATCCTGCCCTCCTCCTACCTCCGAGTATCCCAGGGCACCAGCCTGTGGGGCAGTGCAGATGTGGAGGAGGTATCCGGAGCTCTCAGGCATTCATGATTTCAAACTCGGGCTTGTCTGGAAGGTACCGGGGATTCGCTGTGCCCCTGGACTCCTCTGATGGCTGCATCTTCCTTCCACCACAGGACGCTGCGCCGAGCTGCAGATCCGCCTCACTGAAGCCACAGCCAAGGCTGTTGAGCAGAAGGAGCTGATTGCCCGCCTAGAGCAGGACCTCAGCACTATCCAATCCATCCAACGACCTGATGCCGAGGTGAGCCTCTGCCTGCCCGGCTCTCTGCGCATGCCCCCTTCACTCCCCCTTGTGTCCTGGAACCCGGAAGCACTGACCTCCCGAGCCTGCAACCATCTTCCTGACCTCCCCACAGGTTCCATTGCCTCACGCAGGCCACCTTCCTTCCAACCGGAGAGCAGATGCCACATACCTTACTCCCACTAGTGGAGAACACCCTAAGGCCCGGTGCTAGCTTGGGTCCAGACACTAAAAGCTGTAATCAAAGACAAAGCAAGGTCACATGGACCCAACTGCACAGGTCCTGCAAACAGTGGCACCTAAAGACGCCACCTGCCATTTTAATATTTGGGGGGTGGGGGGTTGTTGGGTTTTGTTTTGTTTTTCTGCATGTGGGTGTTTTGCCTGCATGTATGCC
Source organism: Lophiomys imhausi (assembly GCA_907164525.1). Taxonomy (NCBI): domain Eukaryota; kingdom Metazoa; phylum Chordata; class Mammalia; order Rodentia; family Muridae; genus Lophiomys; species Lophiomys imhausi. The sequence goes on along the minus strand of CAJQZJ010033880.1, from coordinate 1,251,160 downwards.
TATGCATCATGTGCATGCAGCTCCTGCAGAGTGCAGGAGAGGGCGTTGGGTCCCCAGGAACTAGAGTTGTGGACAGTTGTGAGCTGACATGTGGATGCTGGGAATCGACTCTGGGCCCTCTGAAAGAGCAGCCAGTGCTCTTAACATCTGAGCCATCTCGTCAACCCCCTCATTTTAATTTTTATTAAGTTTATTTATTCATTCATGTGTGTGTGTGAGAGAGAGAGAGACAGAGACAGTAACCTGTCACAGGGTGCCTGGGGAGGCCAGAAGACAACTTTCCAGAGTCAGTTTCTTCCACCATGTGGGTTCTGGAAATTGAACTTGATCATCACTCTTGACTTTCCCTGCTGAGCCACCTTGCCAGCCTGCCACCTGTTGTTTCGGGGGTGAAGAGCTGTGCTGGAGAGAGAACCTGGGAGACCCTAGGTCATAGCAGTAAGGGCACATACCAGGGCACAGTCTGTCGCCACATGGGAACTAGGTCTCTGGACACTGGCTGCCGGAGTGGCTTAGGGCCCCGTCCACACCCAGTGTCTGATGCAGGCCTTCCTGCAACCAGGCAGTCTGACTCACCCTTGAAAATTCCCACGATGTGGGGAATAAGTCTCATCTTTTCCTTCTTGCCCTACAGGGAGCTTCCGAGCAAGGCCTAGAGAAGATTCCAGAACCCATCAAGGAGGCCACAGCCCTGTTCTATGGTGAGGAAGGACTGACTGACTAACACCCTCCCAAAGAGTTAGGGGCCAGGGAAAGCACTAGGATCATGTTGAGAACTCAGATCCCCAAATATACTCTCCCTCAAAGAAGGAAGGGGCTCAGTCCCAGCAGAGTAGCCACTGTCCCCATGGCTTGTCAATGACCTCAGAAAAGACAGACATACAGCAGGAGAGCTCTCATCAACAGTGGGGAAGCCACCTTCTTCATGACTCCCCAGTTTCCCCAGTGATCCCATATTTCACAGGCATCCGACCCCCACCACTGTTACCATCTCCACTATTGCATTTGGAGTCTATGTAGGACAAGCCACAAAGATCTTAGATGGGGCACCCCCACCACACCTCACCTGACAGATGCAAGGCTCCTGTTCAAGTTCAAGATCCATGGGGAAGGGAATGTTGGGACCTGGCCCTCTGATAGTGCAGATGGTGGTGAGCTGGACCCCATCCTGATACCCCAAGCCATATTCTGCTACCTCCTAGGACCCTCAGTGTCAACCAGTGGGACCCTTCCAGAAGGTCAAGTGGACTCCCTGCTTTCCATCATCTCCAGCCAGAGGGAACGTTTCCGCACCCGGAACCAAGAGCTGGAAGCTGTGAGTCCCACCCTACTTCTAATCTGAGAGCACCAATGTAGGAAGACACAGTCTGGGGGAAAACACCAGATACTTAAACAGCATCAAGGTTAGATGTGTTCTGTGCAGTTGAGACTTCCTGGAGGAGAAGCATTCAAGAACTTAAAGTAAGAACATTAGGGAGTTTTCTAGGGTTGGAAGAAGGAAATATAGGACACAAGACACAAAGGTGGGCACCAAACTGCCTGGCCACTAGGGGTTTGAGCAGAAATGAGGCCCCACAAGAGTGGAGTGTACACGGGGCCACTCGAGCAGGAAGCTTCAGGGCACAGCCATCTATCTGTGGAGCAGTACCTGCAGCACGCTGGGGATAGGGAAGCAGAATAGATGGCAGAGAGTAGAGCTGACCTCAATAAAAATGAACTGCATGCCAGGACTGATGGCATAGGTCTATAATCCCATTTACTAAAGAAGCTGAGGCAGGAGGATATCTTAAGTCCAGAGCCAGCCTGGACAATTTAGAAAGACCCTGTTTCAAGAAGAGAAAGGACTAAAGATGTAAGTCAGTGGTACAGCTGAGTATGACTCAGCAGTAGAGGCCCTGCCTAGAATCCCCCAGTGATGGTCTGGGGGTGTGGCTCAGTGATAGAGCACCTGCCTAGAATCCCCCAGTGAGGGCCTTGGGTGTGGCTCAGTGGTAGAGCCCCTGCCTAGAATCCCCCAGTGAGGGGCTGGGATGTGACTCAGTGGTAGAGCACCTGCCTAGAATCCCCCAGTGAGGGGCTGGGGTGTAGCTCAGTGGTAGAACACTTGCCTAGAATCACCCAGTGAGGGGCTGGGGTGTGGTTCAGTGGCAGAGCACCTGCCTAGAATCCCCCAGTGAGGGGCTGGGGGTGTGACTCTGTGGTAGAGCACCTGCCTAGAACCCCCGAGTGAGGGGCTGGGGTGTGGCTCAGTGGTAGAGCACCTGCCTAGAATCCCCCAATGAAGGGCTGGGGTGTGACTCAGTGGTAGAGCACCTGCCTCGAACCCCCGAGTGAGGGGCTGGGGTGTGGCTCAATGGTAGAGCACCTGCCTAGAATCACCCAGTGAGGGACTGGGGTGTGGCTCAGTGGTAGAGCACCTGCCTAGAATCCCCCAGTGAGGGGCTGGGGGTGTGGCTCAGTGGTAGAGCTCCTGCCTAGACTCCCCCAGTGAGGGGCTGGGGTGTGGCTCAAGGGTAGACACTTACCTGGCATACACAAGGCCCTGGGTTTCATTACCCAGGACTGCAAAGGAAGGAAAGAATGTGGGGTGTAGAAGAAGGAAGGTTTTTGGGGTTCATGGATTCAGACCTTTCAATCTATGATGAGTTAGAATTGTTGCCTTGGGCCTGTGGCCAGGCAGCATATTATGGTGAACCATATGACAAAGGAAAGCTGCTTACTTCATGGTTGCCAGGAAGCAAAGAAATAGGAGGGATTTGAATCTCAGTATTCTCTCCAGGAGCATACCTCCAATGGCATAGCTTGTTCCCACAAGGCCCCACCTTCTCAAGCTTCTTCCACCTCTGAATAGCGCCCCAGGCTGGAGAGAAGCCTTCTGCACATGATCTTTGAAGGACATAAGATCCAAACCATAAAGCTGGAGAGGTGGCTCAGGGGTTAAGAGCACTTAACAGACCCAGGTTCTGTTCTCAGCATCAGCACGGCAACGCACAACTGTCTGTAACTCCATATCCAGGGGGTCTGACACCCTCTCCTGTCCTGCATGTGCATGGTGCAGTGCGTACATGCAGACAAGACTCTCATACACATAGAAGTAAATAAATTTTAAAACTCTTTTATTTTAAAAGATCTGAACCATAACAAATACCAAAATCAAACATGAAGAAGCTGACCTTTCTACAAGGGGACCTTCTAGAGGGGACATCTGCCAGCAGAGACAGCAGTTCAAGACCAAGGGAGTCTGGGGAAATGCTCAGTGGGTATAGTGCTCGCTGTGCAAACATAAGGACCCTGAGTTCAAATCCCCAGAACCCACTTCTGGTCTCCACAGGCACACACATACAACACACACACACTTCTACACATACCTATTCTACTATACCACAAATATAGCACACCAAGGCCATGGGCACAGAAAGGACCCCAGGAAGATGGGGACCTCATATCTCTTCTTCGTCCACTCTTGCCCCTGATCCCATTCACAGGAGAGCCGCATGGCCCAGCACACCATCCAGGCCCTGCAGACCGAGCTGGACAGCCTGCGTGCCGACAACATCAAACTTTTTGAGAAGATCAAGTTCTTGCAGAGTTACCCTGGCCGGGTAAGCACCCACCCCTGCGTATGTTCCTGTTAGCCCCTGAGAGTCTATAGGTGGGGAGTGAGGATGTTTGAGCACTTGAGGCAAGATTGGGGAGGGTTGGGTGGTGGTCCATTGGATGATCAGCAACAGGGGAACCCCTAAAGGATATTCGTGCCCCCTTCCCACCTGTCAGATATCCTCTCCATGCATGGGAAGAGGCACTAGAGAGAAACCCTGTAGAGGTTCATTCAGAACCAGCGAGGAGGTGCCAAGCTACAGCACAAGTCAGGGGTTCCCAACCAAGGCCTGGACAGCTCCAGCCTCCCCTCTGCAATTCCAGGATGATCTGCTACCTCACCCTAGACCCAGGGATTTAACACCTGTGTGCTAAACATGTCAGACAGGCTCCTGGAGACTGGGAATGTGTGGGGACACTGTTTTTGAGACAGGGTCATATGTGCCTCAGATTTACTGTGTAACTGAGGCTGGCCTTGAACTTCCAACTCTCCTGCCTTTGCCTCCTGAAAGCTGGGATTATACCCATGTATCGCCATGCTTCACTTGAATTGCTGTGCTTTAAATTAAAAAACAAAAACTTTAAGATTTACTTATTTTTACTTTATGTTTACGGATGTCTTGCTTCCACGTATACTACAAGTATGCCTGGTGCCCAAGGAGGCCAGAAGAAGGTATTTGGTCCCCTGGAACTGGAGTTTCGGCCAATTGTGAGCCTCTGTGTAGGTGTTGGGAATCGAACTCAGGCCCTATGGAAGAGCAGCTGGTTTGCTTAACCGCTGAGCCATCTCTCCAGCCTCCCTCACGATTTGTTTTGATTGGCCAAACCTGGTGATGGCGGAAGCTGACACAGGATGCTCACTGATTTGAGTCCAGCCTAGACCACCTAATGAGACTGTCTAAAAGAGTAAGAACGGTTGGAGAGACACCCTTTTCTGACCTCTGTGAGCACTGCACCATGTGGTACACACACATACATGCTGGCAAACCACACATACACATAAAAACTAAATTTTAGAAAAACAAAAACATAAAAATATCACCCATAATGTGCACCCCAAAACCAGGGAACAGAAAAGACTAGAAACCTGTCTGTTGTGGTAGCTTCTCTCAGCCCCCAGGCAGGGTCTGCCATTCACACAGAAACCCTTTCTGCCGCTCAGGGAAGGCAGTGGGTAATAGAAAGTCCGTGGTAAAGTGCTTGCCATGCACACCTGTGGAGTTCAGATTCCCCAGCTCCCATGTAAATGCCAGCTAGGTGTGGCAGCCTGCCCTTAATTCCAGACTGCAGAAGGCAGAAAGGCAAGCTTTAGCTCGACAAGCTCTAGTTCCAGTGAGAGACCGTGACCTGGCCTCCGTGAATAAGTGCAGTATGATCAATGAAGACCCCTGACCTCTGGGCTTCCATGCACACTCACGGACGCATGCGCACACAAACACAGAGACTCGGCCCAGCAGTCCCATTCCCCACCCTATTGAAGCAAGAACCCTTTCTGGACCACTAGAGGGCGCCCAGGATCTGTAAACCAGAATCTATATGGCCCGTTGGGAGGCGTGCCTCTTCTCCTGGGTGCCTCCTGTCCTTCTGGCAAGCCACCCACCTAGCTCAGTGGAACTCCCCTGTGGTCCTAGCTTCTTGAGAGGCTGAGACAGGACGATCACTTGTCGGAAGTTCAAAGTTCTTGAGAACACACACACACACACACACACACACACACACACACACACACACACA
>CAJQZJ010033880.1:1211546-1228218 GCA_907164525.1 Lophiomys imhausi | reverse complement strand
AAAGAAAGAAAGAAAGAAAGAAAGAAAGAAAGAAAGAAAGAAAGAAAGAAAGAAAGAAAGAAAGAAGGAAAGACACATTCTCCCTCATCTACATGGATCCTAGCCTGTAGCTGATACATGTGAACAAGTGTACATGTGTGTAGAGTATTATAGTGTGAAGAGTCACAGCACATAGTGAGGAGAACAAGAAGGGGTTATCAGGTGGTAAGGATGGATGGGATACAGGGGGAAGGACGCATGAGTCAAGAAAGAGTACGGAAAGCTAAGGGCTTTTCTGGTTCTGATTCTGTCACAGGTGTCTGTTTTTTTGTATTTTGGGTTTTTTGGGGGGGGGGTGTTTTTATTTTGGTTTTGTGTGTGCTCTGGATAAATGCATTAAATTTCATTGATGGTGAGTATAGTACACAGAGCTCACTGTTTAACCCTGGCTGGCCTGGAACTCACAGAGATCTGCCCACCTCTGCCTCCATGCTGGGATGAAAGGTGTTCGTTCGTTCGCCACCACTCCTGGCTGCAGAATGGCTGTTCTAACTGCACAGAAGTTCACTGAGATGTGTAGGCTTTGGGTCTGGGCCAGAGCCTGTTTGGGTAGCTACATAAATCAGGCTGTGTGATAGTTTTTTTGTTTTGCAAGTTCTTTACAATAAAGTGATTTTTATACATAAAAAATGAATGAAAGAAAAAGAATATCAGTGAGAGGTTATGAGGCACTGGGGGAAACAGTTATTGCTTAATGGTTACTAGGCTTCTGCCTGGGGTGATGAAAGGGTTTTGAAATGGCCAGTGGGGACTGTTACACAACATCACTAATGTCACTGGATGTACTCTTCTCTTTTGTCTCTGGGGACACGTGCCTAGACCCCTGGTAGAGGCTGAAAACCTGAACCTCGATAAAGCATGTATTTCCTATACGCACACACATATGCTAAATTTTAACTTATGAATCATGAGTAATGAGGGCTGATCAGATGCTTCAGCAGGTAAAGGTGCTCACTGCCAAACCTGACGACCTGAGTTCTACCCCCTGGACCCACATGTTGGAAGGAGAGAACTGACTCCTATTGTCCTCTGTCCTCTCCAGATTTCCTATGGCTCAAGCATATTCCTCTCTCATACATCCATGCACACAAACTACATACATTAAATGTAATAGAAATTGAATTAGGCACAAGAAGAGATTAGCAGGAATTAATAATAAAATAGAAAACAGTACATTGTTTTTTTTTTTTTTGGTTTTTTGAGACAGGGTTTCTCTGAATATCTCTGGCTGTCCTGGACTCACTTTGTAGACCAGGCTGGCCTTGAACTCACAAAGATCCGCCTGCCTCTGCCTCCCAAGTGCTGGGATTAAAGGCGTGCGCCACCACTGCCCGGCAAAACAGTACATTGTTATAATGAAAGTTATTCTCTCTATTTCTCTCTCTGTCTCTCTCTCTCTCTCTCTCTCTCTCTCTCTCTCTCTCTCTCTCTCTCTCTCTTCCTCTCTCCCTCAGATAGGGCCTTGTGTAGCCCAGGCTGGCCTCAGACCCACTGTGTAGCTGAGTATGACCTCAAGGTCAAGTCTTCTCTCCGCCTCCACCTCTCAAGCGCTGACTTCCATCCAAGTGGGGCGGAGTCACACAGTTCAAGACCTCATCTCACAATATCACTCAGAACAGTGGTTTTAGAACCTATTCTTCATTTCTGGAATTTTCTGGAGTTAACTATTTATGCATGGGCACGTGGTCCACACAACATGCCATAATGTGCATGTCAGAAGCTTGCGGCCGTCGGTTTTCTCCTTCCTTCCACCATGTGGGTTCTGGGGAGTGAACTTCGGTCGTCAACCTTGGCAGCAAGCACCTTTTCCCGCTGAGCCATCTTGCTGGCCCAGTAATTTCTTCTAACCACATTTGACTATGGGTGATGCAAAACTACAAAATGTAACCTCAGGTTGCCAGAGTATGGCATCTACTATATACTTTCATTTTATTATTAGTGGTTTTGGGTTGGTTTTCTGTTTTTTTTGGTTTTTTTTCCTTAGTTTTTTTTTTTTTTTTTTTTTACGTAAGATCTCAACGTTATCCCAAGCAGACCACTAGTAACCCACTCTGTAACTGTGGCTAGCTATCCTCAAGCCTGTGATGATCCATCTGCTTCAGCTTCCCCCACTGCTAAGGTTACATTCATCAACCACCATGCTGTCTCTCTGTCTCTCTCTCAGTTTTTCGAGACAGGGTCTCTCTGTGTAGCCCTGGCTGTCCAGAAACTTGCTCTGTAGACTGGGCTGTCCTCAAACTCATAGAGCTCTGTCTGCCTCTACCTCCTTGAGTGCTGGGATTAAAGGCGTGCACCACCACCTGCCTAGCTACAACTTCTTTTTTTTTTAAATCAATCACACACACACACACACACACACACATAGTTTATATATTTAGTACATTGCTGTTTTGCCTGAATGTATGATTTATATTTTATGTACATTGCTGTTTTGCTTGCGTGTATGAGGTGTCAGATCCCCTGGAACAGGAGTTACAGACAGCTGTGAACTGCCATGTGGGTGCTGGGAATTGAACCCAGGTCCTCTGGAAGAGCAGACAGTGCTCTTAACCACTGAGCCATCTCTCCAGCCCATACAACTTCTTTTTCATGATTTTATTTTATTGATTGTGTGTATTCATGGATCGGTGTGCATGTGTGTCAGTGTAAATTTATATAACTGTGTTTGTTTCTCAGTTTCTCTCTTAACCAGACTAGCACCCAAGTAATTGAGATTATATTATATTTTTTTGTTAAATAAGCTTCACAACACAAGAACTGAGCAATTATTATTCTATTCTTTTTTTTCCCCTTTTTTGGTTTTTTGAGACAGGGTTTCTCTGTGTAACAGCTCTGGCTGTCCTGGGATTTCTTTGTAGACCAGGCTGGCCTTGAACTCACAGAGATCCATCTGCCTCTGCCTCCCGAGTGCTGGGATTAAAGGCGTGCGCCACCAATGCCCGGCTCTTAACCCCCTAAAATAATCTGGCTTCTTCACAGCCTAAATCCTAGAGATTCTTGAACTTTGTGGCTTTCCTGCTTCAGCTGGCTCTCTCTTGATCTCTCCTGCACCTCTGCCTGTGGCTGAATCCCCCTACTTCTCCTCTTCCCCTGGAGGGCAAGAAGTCCAACCCTTTTCTCACCCCTGCTCAATAATTGCCTATAAGCTGCTTTATTGGCATATCAGGGGATAATTGGGGGGCAGTGTTTACTCAACATTCAGACAGGAGATTCTCAGAACAAGGGCTGCAACCAGATATGGGGGGTACAGAAATCAGCATTTGAATTACACAATAACCAGATGCATGTGTCTGTGTAAGTATATGTCCTTAAGGGTCTGCAGATGACAACACAGGCCAGAAGAGAGGGGCAGGACAGACCCCTTGGAACTAAAGTTATAGGAATTTGTGAGTCATCTGAGGTGGACAGTAGAATCTGAAGTCAGGCCATGATTGAACTGCAGGAGATCTTAGCCCTGAGTCATCTCTACAGTCCCTATTGCACATTTTTCAATGACTAAGAGGAATCCAGGAACCATTATACACTGCAGCCCCAGCTGCTATGGTAAGGCTGAGGCAGGAAATCTTAGGGAGTTGGAAGGAGTTCAAAGTCATCTTCAGTTTGCATAGGGAATTTGAGGCCAGCCTGGACTTGATGAAAACCACTCTCAAACAAGCAAACAACAAAAACCTAGTTGGGAACAAAGATAAGGAAGACAAGAGATATTTTCCTTGTAAATGACTCAGTCAAGAAGGCGGTTGAAACCACAAACACTGGCTCACTCAGCACTCAAGTAGCTAAAGCTGAAGACACCCGAGTCTCAGGCTAGCCTGAGCTATATATCAAGATCTCGTCTTAAAGAAGGCAGGAAGGGAAATACTTTACAATGAGAAGTTCCAGACCTAAGTCAGAAAGTGCACGACCTACCAAGGAGAGATCCAGACTGATCTGGCATCCCAACATCCACCCAGCTTGTATCAAGCACATAAAAGAATGAAAGAAGGCTGCCAGGCGTGGTGGCGCACGCCTTTAATCCCAGCACTCAGGAGGCAGAGGCAGGCGGATCTCTGTGAGTTCGAGTCCAGCCTGGTCTACAAAGTGAGTCCAGGACAGCCAGGGCTGTTATACAGAGAAACCTTGTTTTGAAAAACCAAAAAAAAAAAGGAGGCAAAGGCTAGGCATATAGCTCAACAGTACAGCACCTCTCTAGAATCCCCCAGTGAGGGGCTGGGGGTGTGGCTCGGCTTCAGAGCCCTTGTCTACCATGTACAAGACACTGGGCTCCATCTCTAGCCACACACAACAAATGAGCACTTGGAGAAAAGGAAGAAAGATTGTGATCAGGCTGAACTACTTTACTAACATGGCAGGCAGAGCTTCTGCACTGTGTTGGAGAGCTAGATACACCCCTGCAGCCAAGGAAGAGGACTGTTATCTGTCTCATGTCTGAAAAAGCTAAGGTCACCGATGAACTTAGGATAAGAAGGGTGGCATTTGGAAGAGGCCGTCTTGAAGATTCCCTGTAGGTTCTGAAACCACAAGTCCTCATAAGTGAGGGAGTCAACTCTAGTGTTTAGCGGGGTCCAGAGACCTCCTTCTGCCCCTACTGCAGCCAGTAGGGGTGCTGGGAAGAAAGAGAAGTGAAAATTCTTTTTTTTTTTTTTTTTTTTTTGGTTTTTCGAGACAGGGTTTCTCTGTTTAACAGCTCTGGCTGTCCTGGACTCGCTTTGTAGACCAGGCTGACCTCGAACTCGCAAAGATCCGCCTGCCTCTGCCTCCCAAGTGCTGGGATTAAAGGCGTGCGCCACCACCGCCCGGCTGAGAAGTGAAAATTCTTAATCCTTATAAGAAAAATGGTTCCTTCCAACACACCCTGGCCATCATACAAGTCTCTATACTGCTCTTGCAGGTGGAGTTTAGCCATGGGAGGCCTGAGGCTGGGCAGAAAGCCCTGGCTTTTCTGGATTCTCCTTTCTTCCAGGAAGGCTAAGGAGAGGCTGGTTCCCACCCCCATTCTCCTCATCAGTGTTCTCTCTCTCCTCTCTCTCTCTCTCTCTCTCTCTCTCTCTCTCTCTTTCATTTCATTTTGAGACAGGGTCTCATGTAGCCTAGACTGACCTTAAACTCACTATGAATCTGGGGATGATTTAAACTTCAGATCTTTCTGTTTCTACCCAGTGCTGGGGTTTCAGGCCAGGCCCCTCACACGGGTTCTCCGTCGTCTTCCTCTTGACTCATCCTGCTGCGGATCTTACCTACTTATGTAAATAACAAACAGCCTGAGTCTAAAGAGAGTTGTTTATTTCATCATCAGCCAAATCTGCGGGTTTTGCTGGACACTCTTGAATGACTCTGAGTCACAAGTGGATCTGAGGGTTGGGCTTGGTGGTGCACCCACGTAACCCCAGCACTTAGGAGTCTGAGACAATAGGGCCCTGAGTTCCAGGCCACCCTGAGCTACATTAAACACAAAATGACAGAGGACACAAATTCCCTACCTTTTGGGACATTGTGTCCACCCTGGAGCACTGTCAACATGAAGACCATCACCAGATGGGGTCTCTAGACCCCCCAACTCCTCAACTATGAAGCCAATGAACCTTCCTCCTATCCCCCCCTTTCTTTCTTTTCGATATAGGTGAGTGATTCTCAGTCATGACCCCTTTGGAAGTTGAAAGACCCTTTCACAGGGGTCGCCTAAGGCCATAGGAAAACACAGATATTTACATTACAGCTCATAACAGTAGCAAAATTATAGTTATAAAGTAACAAGGAAAATAATGTTATGGTTGGGGGGGTCACCACAACATGAGGAACTGTATTAAAGGTCACAGCATGTGGTAGGCTGAGAACACTGATATAGGGTGTCCCTATAGGCTGACCTTCAACTCCCTGTGTAGTGTGAGGACCTTAAACTATCAATCCTCCTGCCTACACATCCCAAATGCTTGGATTACAGCTGTGCTGCCACCATGCCTGGGGATCGAACACGGACCCTGTGCATACTAGATCATTATGCTATCAACTGAGCTAAATGTCCAGCCTCTGATTTACTTGGCTGGGTGTTTGTTTAAGGGTGGGGTAAGTCTTGGTGGTTTTTTTTTTTTTTTTTGAAACAAGGTCTCACTATCTTTGTTCCCTTAGTTGTCCTGGAACTCCCTCTGTAGACCAGGCTGGTCTTGAACTCACAGAGATCTGCCTGCTTCTGCCTCTTCAGTGGTGAGATTAGAGGCATGTGTCAGGTCACCATGCCCAGCTTGCTTGATTCTGAAAGGTCTCACATAGCCAAGGCTGGCTTTGAACTCCTGATCCTCCTGTGTTCACCTACCCAGTGCTGGGATTTTAATAACATGCCACCACGCATGGCACTGTTTTACACATTTATTTTAAAAATTACATTTAATGTGTGTGTGTGTGTGTGTGTGTGCGTGCGTGCGTGCGTGCGTGCGTGCGTGTGTGTGTGTGTGTGTGTGTGTGTCACAGAACACAGAAGACAACTCACGGTAGTTAGGTCTCTCTTCCCACACTGTACATCCTGGAGACCAAGCTCAGTCTAACAGTCTTGGCAGCAAATACTTTTACTCTCTAAGCCATCTTGCCAGCTCCTCTTTTTCTTTGTAAAGCTGTTTTGTTTCTCTCTTTTTTCTTTTATAAGGGCACAGGAGTGTGTTTGAAGGGCTCTTACCATCCAAAACTGCAACAATCTAGACAAAAGTGGAATAATGACAGCCATAAATGAAAACATCAAATGTACTTCAGTCTAATGAAAAGAAAACTATCAGACATACCCCCTGGGGAGACACTGCAAACCTCCCGGCCAACACTCCTCAGCGCTGTCCGTCACAGCTGAGAACTAAAGGATATGGCAATGAACTTTCAGGCAGGATCCCGATGTCACATCAAGTCAGAACATGCCCATCACAGCGCACTGGGAACAGAGGAGCACCAGGTGGCTTGTCCACTGAGGTCCATGTATAAACTTTGTGATTTGAATCTTTGTAATGCAGTAGGGTCTGTTCTGCCCATTCTCCTCCTGTTCTCTTGACAGTGCTGGCAATGGAACCCCAGGGCCTTCCTTGCATGTGGTACACAAGCACTCTGGCTGTGAGTCACACCCCAGCCCCTCACCGGGGGATTCTAGGCATGTGTTCTGGTAGAGGCTGGGGGTGTGGCTCAGAGGTAGAGCCCCTGCCTAGAATCCCCCAGTGAGGGGCTGGGGGTGTGGGTCAGTGGTAGAGCCCCTGCCTAGTAATCCCACATTGGGGGAATGGAGGTATGGCTCAGTGGTAGAACTCTTGCATAAAATCTGTGAGACTCTAAGTTCAACCCCTGGTGCTGACCAAAACAAAACACACACACAAACACACACACCCTCACAGCTCCAACAATAGAGCAAAGAAGATATCCCACCCTGGCCTCCTGGCCCCATCTCACCATGCCCTGAGCACACGTGAACTTCTGCTTTCTGCAGTTTTGACCTGTCCCTGGGGAGAGACCTGCATGAAGCTGAATGACGAGAGGGACATCAAAGGTGCAGAAATGGCTTGTGTTTGCCCCTGGGACACTGAGAAAGGAGAAATGAAGGCAGCTGCCAGGGAGGAAGTAGAACCCAGAACTTAAAGTTTACCCAAGGCATGGGATTGTCTAGTGGTATCAGAAGACAGTGAATATGAACATAGAGCAGGAGACCAGAGAGGTGACTTAGCAGGTAAGCCCATGGGTTACTCTGGGAGAGGAATCAAGTTCAGTTCCCAGCACCCATGTCAGGAGGCTCACAGCTGCCTGTAAGTCCAGCTCCAGGAAACCCAACACCCGTGGCCTGTGCTGGCACCTGCACTAAAGAATGCCACTCCAAACACAGACACACAGAGAGACAAATAGTCAATAACGAGAACAATAAATATATATGTATTTAAACTCTTATGTGTACCGATGTTTTGCCTGCATATATGTTGCTGGGTCAGAAAAGAGCATCATATTCCCTGGCACTGGAGTTATGGATAGATAACTGTGAGTCGACATATAGGTAAGTGCTGGGACTTGAACCTGGGTCTTCTGGAAGAGCAGTCAGTGCGCTTAACTGCTGAGCCATCTCTCCAGCCCCTGATCAGTTTTAAATACTTTTTTCCGCTGATGGTTCCATCTTCAGTTCTTGGGATCCAGGGCAAAACCCACATCTTCTCTAGATGGCATTTCCCCCGTTGGGTAATGAGAGCCATTGATGCTTCTTTTTTTTTTTTTTTTTCGTTTTTTTTTTTTCGAGACAGGGTTTCTCTGTGTAGCCCTGGCTGTCCTGGACTCAATTTGTAGACCAGGCTGGCCTCGAACTCGCAAAGATCCGCCTGCCTCTGCCTCCCAAGTGCTGGGATTAAAGGCGTGCGCCACCACTGCCTGGCTTATTGATGCTTCTTGATGGAACATTTCACAGCTGGGCACGCCTCGACGTGGAAAACCCTGGAAGGGAGTGTTAGGAGACATACAAGCCTTGCAGCCAAGCACATCTGAAATGTTCATCTCCAGTTACCTCTACCACGAGACTCCCTTCCAGGCCTGCGTCTATTACTAACTGACTTTTGTTTTTGAGACGGGATCTCTTGTCCAGGTTGGCCTGAAGCTCCCTTGGTAGCTGAGGGTTAGCCTTGAATTCCTGATCCCTCTGCCTCAACTTCCCAAGTGCTGGGATTACAGGTGGGCATGCGCCAGCAAGACTTGGTCTCCTGGGGTTTAGACCTTGTTCACTGGGTTCCCAGGCTCAGTTTCCAGTCAGAAAGATGAAGCAGTGTTGTGGATGGATATTCGGGGGCAGAGGAGTCTGAGTGGCACTTTGCCGCCCTCTGGTGGCAGTATATAATACTCACAGAAGTATTCCTGTGAGGAGAATCCCGAAATAAAGAAAAGGTGGGCTCTCACCTAGGAGCACAATCTCAAATCTGGCTTCGGCCTTGAGGATGTGCCATGTAAGCAGCCTTGCTAGGATGTCATCACATCCACCATGACTCCTGTCATGACCCATGCCCTCAAAGATCCAGGGACAGACGTTTGAGTCTGTGTGATCCTGAGCCAAGCAGCTGTCCCATGGGTGTCAGTTCTTTCTCTGTTTAATCAAGATTGAGGAAGAATAAGAGGAAAAGGAAGAGGAAGAAGAAGGAAAAGAAGAAAAAAGGAGGAGGAGGAGAAAGAGAAGAAGAAGAAGAAACCAAAGAGCTGTGAAAGCCATGAAATCTACACCCCATAGCCATAGAGCAATTGGGATTATGGCTGTTTGCAGGAAGCAGGTATTGGAAAGTCGTCAAGGGGCTTCATCTTCTAGCAGATGATTTGGGGGAAGATTTAAGTAAACATGCATTGCCGGGCATGGTGGCGCACGCCTTTAATCCCAGCACTCAGGAGGCAGAGGCAGGCAGATCTCTGTGAGTTCGAGGCCAGCCTGGTCTACAAAGCGAGTCCAGGACAGTTAAGGATACACAGAGAAAGCCGGGCGGTGGTGGCGCACGCCTTTAATCCCAGCACTCGGGAGGCAGAGGCAGGCGGATCTCTGTGAGTTCGAGGCCAGCCTGGTCTACAAAGCGAGTCCAGGACAGCCAGAGCTACACAGAGAAACCCTGTCTCGAAAAAAACAAAAAAACAAACAAACAAAAAAAAGGATACACAGAGAAACCCTGTCTCTGGAAAAAAAATTAAAGTAAACATGCTTTTACTTAGGAAAGACGTTACTAGGTAGTGGGGTCAATTTGCTGATTATATTTTTAAATAATAATATTATTTACACTACAGGAATTGGATCCTGGGCCTTGTACATACTAGGCAAGCATGCTCACTGTAAGTAACACCCCAAGCCCTCACCAGTGGATTCTAAGCAAATGTCTACCACTGAGCTTAGCAAGCTCTCGGTTATTTTTGTCTTAGTTTTGTTTTGGGGCAGAGTCTCACTGTGTAGTCCTGGCTGGTCTGGAACTTGATTTGCAGAGCAGGCTGGCCTCGAACTCATAGAGATCTGTTTGCCTCTGCCTCCTGAGCCCTGGAACTGAAGGGGCCTGCCACCATGACCTGTGCCCTTAATTTTTTGAGACACGGTCTTTCAATATTGCCCCAGTTGGCTTTAAATTCTCTATCCCCGACTCTGACTTACTAAGCTTACAGGGATGTGCTGCCATACTCAGCTGGATATTTTTCTCCTTAACAGCTGTTTCTTGTGGTACTGGGGAGGATTACAGCACAGGCCTGTGCCTCTAAGACACCTCCCATAGCCTGAATCAGGCATGCCTCCCAGCAGCTCTCTCGGGAGCAGAGGTCACAATCTGCTGTGATTTGAGGGCTCTCAATTTTACGGCATCTTTCTGTGTGTCACATTGTGTCACATTCGCTGTGCTGAACTGAATCGCATGGTGTGAAACTTTCTGGTGCCCCTAAAAGGTTACCAAAACAAAAAAACAAAACAGCAACAAAAATACACCCTTCTGTTCTGGGGATTTGGTCACTCCTACGGGGATTTGCTGCCAGATCCTTCTGAATGGTGTTTTCTGAAGGGGCTCCTCTGCACCCCCCCCACACACACATACTTCCTCTTGGGACCCCTCTCCCTCTTCCTTTCTCTTATTCCCAGATTTTTAAATTTTTATTTTATTTTATTTTATGTATATGGATGTTTTGTCTGCAGGTACACCAGCACACCAGAAGAGGGCATTGGGCCCTCTAGGGCAACAGTTAGAGAGTTGTGAGCTATCATGTGGTTGCTGGGAATTGAACTCAGGACCTCTGGAAGAGCAGCCAGTGCTCCAGGGCTGAGCCATCTCTCCAGCCCTCTTACTACTCCCAGTTTTAGAAGTTCCTCTCCAGGTCCAGAGGGAAGCCTCTCATTCCCTTTAAGACCCCAACATGCTCAGAGCTCCATACATTGTACTGTTTCTGTCTAAAGCTCTCTCTCCCATCTCCAGGCCCATTCCACTTTGAGGTCCTTTCATTCTAACAAGGGTCTTGAAAGCCACAAACTGATGCTGTTATCTTCTCATATCCCTGCCACCCAACCCACAGACAAGTTTTCTCTGTATAGCCCTGGCTGTCCTGGAACTCGCTCTGTAGACCAGGCTGGCCTCGAACTCAGAGATCAATCAGCCTGCCTCTGCCTCCCGAGTGCTGGGATTAAAGGCCTGTGCCACCACTGCCCGGCTCTTCTCATCTTTTACTGGAGCTAACCCAGTGCCTCACACATGGTCCACAACATCCTCCACCGCTGGACAGCCCCAGTCCTGTCGTTCTCCTTTACGGCAGATGTTATAATCGCTGCCAAATGAAAGCCTTGAAGTGAACACCTGTCCGGCTCCTGATTGCAATGGCAGCATTATTCTAAGACGTACTCAGCCTCGACTGGCAGCGCTGTACTATCAGAGTGGCCAAGGTGATCGGGTCTGTCGCAGGAGTTTGTGCTGAAGACAGATAAAAGAATATTTTAAGGATTGGGGTGCGAGAGGCAGGAGGATATCTGCGAGTTCGAGGCCACCCTGAGCAACCTAAAAGATTTTTTTTAATCATATTAAAAACAAACAAACAACAAGAGGCGAGGAGCTAGATCAAATAACTCTCCAAGGCCAAGCCCAGGAACAAGCGAAACCAGGAGGGAAGAGCTGAGAGCCATGAGCAAGCTGCGAGAAGCCCGTGGGGACCTGAGAGGTCGCCTGGGGCCAGGACACTCATCATGAAAGGCCGCCTCTTCTCATAGGGACCTGAGAGTCGGGCAGCCCTGATTTGTTTTGAAACAGGAAATGAAATTTAAGATGCTAAGAACAAAAATAAACCACACCGGGCCTCACTCTCATGAATATTCAGCAAGCTGTTTAGACTTGCGGCTCCGCCTTTTATCTCCGTAGAGAGAGTGCGCATGCGCCTCCGGAGCGCGCCCAGATCTGGGAGTGCGCGTGCGCGGCTGGCGCGCCCTTCTGTCGTCATCAAGACGGGCGGCCGCCGGCGGCATTCGCGAGGAAGTAGCGAAGGTGTTATGGCGACTCCTGCTGCCACCTCCGTGAGACCGCCCAGGCCCAAGAAAGAGCCGCAGACGCTCGTCATCCCCAAAAATGCGGCCGAGGAGCAGAAGCTCAAGCTGGAGCGGCTCATGAAGAACCCGGTAAGCGAGAGCGGGCTTTGCAGCCAGGCCGAGGTCCGGCCCCTTCGCGCCTGCCCTTGCCCTACAGCAGAGCTGCATGGAGGCGCTGTCCAGCCCTCCCCACACCCTCCTCTTAATTTTCTTTCTCCGGTATTATTGTGGCGTTGCACATTCTATCCACGCTCCTTACTGAATCGGCTCTGTATACGCAGCCCTCAAATCTGGAGTCCTCCTGTCTTATCTCCCCAACTACTTGGGATAATAGCTCTGCACCATTATTCCAGGTTACGTCACAGCTGCCCCCCCCCCTTTAACTTTAATATGAACCAAAGTGGTAGAAGCTGGGCGTGGTGGGGTACACCTGCAATCTCAGCACTCTGGTGGCCGACACAAGAAGTTGCCTCAGATTGGAGGCAAGCCTGGTCGACATAGTGAGTTTTCAGGTCAGCTATGCAGCGACCCATCTCAGAAACCGCAAAAAATGTTCAACTCCTCTAAATAGCACCCATTAGTAAAGAGGAATTGGCTAACAAATTTGGAATGCTTCGCTCTTTACCTCCCAACCAGGCCTCTTAAAAAAAGCAGCCGAAAAGGTCTTATATCTTTGGTAAGAAGAGGTTGGCTCTCTTCTCAGTGACTTAGATTCCAGACTTGTGTGGCATAGGAGAACTTTAGCCCATATTAGACTCCATGGTGCACACAGGATGAAGGAAAGCCAGGGCAGAGCAGGAACATTCTGTCAGCTCCAGGCTTGAGAAGCCTGCACATTTGTGTTAGGTCATAAGAGATGTGACTTCCTCAGCAATGTTATGTTTATGAATGCTTTTCTGTTCAACTGTTGCAGGACAAAGCAGTTCCAATTCCAGAAAAAATGAATGAGTGGGCTCCTCGACCTCCTCCAGAATTTGTCCGAGATGTCATGGGTAATGCCTCTCATTGGTATGGGGGGAGGTTTATAATTTTTAAGGGGAAATAAAATACAATAGTTGATATCTGTCAATTAGATCTTTGTTGGAAAAAATTTTTGTCTTCACAGCAGAGGAGTGCTAATGTTTTATGGTTTGGCACTAGATAATGGTTTCTCAGTTATTCTTAGGTAGTTTTGTTTCTTGTGGTTAAACCATTTTATTCAGAGGCTTTAAAAGTTGGTAAAAGTCCACACGATCAGACAAACTAGGGAAGATCTTCTAAGCTTCCTCTATGCTGAAGGTGTTTGGTTTTTTTGTTGTTTTTGTTTTAAATAAGATCTCAGTATGTGCACCAGGCTGTGCTTGAACTCCTGAACCTCATGCCTCTGCCTCCTAGGTGCTGGCATCACACACTTCCACCACTGTCCTAGTTAGTGTCACTATTGTTAGGATGAAACACTATGACCAAAAGCAAGTTAGGGAGGAAAGAGTTGATTTGGTTTATGTTTCCACATTGTAGTCCGTCCTGTCCTGAAGGAAGTCAGGACAGGAACTCAAGCAGGACTAGAATCCAGAGGCAGGAAGTGATGTAAAGGGCATAATTAGGTACTTCTTACTGGCTTGATCATTTTGGCTTGCTCACCCTGCTCTCTTATAGAACCCAGGACCACCAGCCCAGGGATGGCACCACCCACCGTGGGCTGGGCCCTCTCCCATCAGTCACTAATTAAGAAAATGCCTTGCAGCCAGATCTTATGAAGGTATTTTCTCAATTGAGGTTCCTTCCTCTGAAATGATTCTACCTTGTGTCAAGTTGACATGAAACTAGCCAGCACAACCAACCCTTTGTGCTTGATTTTCTCCTTCTTCGTAATGAGACACATTATACTTGTTTTGTTTTGCTTTTCAAGACAGGGTTTCTCTGCATATCTCTGGCTGTCCTGGACTCACTCTGTAGACCAGGCTGGCCTTGAACTCACAGAGATCCGCCTGCCTCTGCCTCCCAAGTGCTGGGATTAAAGGTGTGCGCCACCAGTCTGGCCCAAATTATGCTTTTTTTTTATAGATGATTGTGAGCCACCATGTGGTTGCTGGGAATTGAACTCAGGACCCCTGGAAGAACAACAGCCAGTGCTCTTAACCTCTGAGCCATCTCTCCAGCCCCTAAATTATGCTTTTTAAAGATTTATTTGTGCATGCTCATACATATGCACACACATCATGGTGCCTGTGTGGTGATCAGAGGACGACTGTGAGGAGTCAGTTCTCTCCTTCCACCATGTAGGTTCCAGGAAGGAATTCAGTTTCAGGCTTAGCAACAAGTACCTTTACCCACTGAGCCATCTCACCAGTCTCCAGTTGTAATTTTCTCTAGGTGAAAACATGTTTCTGTGTAGTGGATTTAGGCTAACATATACTAATTAAGTAGAAGCAAATAGTAGAGGTTCAGAGATAGAGAGCCAGGCTGGGGTAGAATGGCTCAGAGAGTAAAGGTGAGCAAATTGTCACCAGACCTGATGGCTAGAGTTCAATCCCTTGGATCCAAATGGTAAGAGAGTACCAACTTCTGCAGCTTGTCCATGACCTCCGTATTCGTGTTGTGGTACTCATTTCCTGCACTACAAATCAACAAATACATAAATGTCTCTTTTTTAAGGTCAGGCATAGTGTATGCACTTGAATACAAGCTCTCAGATGTCAGATCAAGTGGATCTCTTTTAGTTTGAGGCCTTCTTGATCTATATATAGAGCTCCAGGGCAGCTGGGACTACATAGTGAGTCCCTATTTCAATAAAAGTTAGGGACTGGGAAGACGAGTCAGCAGTTAAGAGTGTGTACTTGCAGAGAACCCTGGTCTGATTCCCAGCACACATATTGGGCAGCTCACAGATGCCTGTAACTTGAAATCCAGAGAATCTAACACTCTCTTCTGGACTCAGTGGGTATTCTACAAACACCTGCACTCATGTGCTGTGCATGAACACACAGGCAGACACACGTGTACACACAACTTAAAAAAAACTTTTAAAAAGAACCACCTGCTGGGCAGTGGTGGGTAACACCTTAGTCCCAGTACTCAAGAGGCTGAGGCAGGTGGATCTCTGTGGGTTGGAGCCGCCTGGTGTATACAGTGAGTTCCAGTTAAATAAATAAGTAAATGTGTCTACAATGACTCCCAGTTAAATAAATGAATGAATGAATGGAGCCACCTGATAGTACATCATTCCACATAAAACATTCTGATACAGCCTTCTTAATCTCTCTATAGTCAAAACTATATGTTTAAGAAGAATTGTTTTGCCGGGCGGTGGTGGTGCACGCCTTTAATCCCAGCACTTGGGAGGCAGAGGCAGGTGGATCACTGTGAGTTTGGGGCCAGCATGGTCTACAAAGTGAGTCCAGGACAGCCAGGCTGTTACACAGAGAAACCCTATCTCTATAAACAAAAAAAGAAGGAGAAGAAGAAGAAGAAGAAGAAGAAGAAGAAGAAGAAGAAGAAGAAGAAGAATTGTTTCTATAGAGTTATTCATGTGGCTTTATAATCCACTTTTCTCTTGCAATATCAGAAGTTTTTCTGCTTTTAGGAGTCTAGCACATTACTTATGAAATCATGGAGGGCTTCTATATGGCTGGTTACTGAACCGCAGTCTGCTCATATAGAGTAGAAGTTTTGTTTTGAGCCAAGGGTTTGCCGTGTAGCTCAAGTTGGCCCTGAACTCTCAGTCCTCCTGCCTCAGCCTCTGAGTGCTGGGATTATAGACTTGTACCGCTGCTAGCTTACAGTGGGGTTTTCAGTGACTTCATAGTCAGTATTCCTACAAGTCATCTAGTAATTCCTACAACGTGCCACGTTCTGTCTTTGCTACAGTACAGGTAGAAAGACGCAGCACATATAGTGCCCTCAGTGTGAGTTCTTATCTCTATCTCTTTGAGTTAGAGCAGTTTGTGTTGGTAACTGAATTCCTCCTCTCCTCCTCTTTTGTGGTCCTGGAGATTAAACCCTGTGCCTGCCAGGCAAGTGTTCCACTAGTGAGTTCTATCCCTGGGCCTGGTAACTGAGTTTCATCTACAACTCTTCATTGTTTTGGCCATAGGTTCCAGTGCTGGGGCTGGGAGTGGAGAGTTCCATGTGTACAGGCACCTGCGGCGGAGAGAGTACCAACGGCAGGATTACATGGATAACATGGCTGAGAAGGTTAGTGAGCCACGGAACCAGTGACTCTGGGTCAGACGTGACACTGCAAGTTTCTGTTCACACTAGAAACATGATGTGTAGGAGTCTTCCATGGATGTGTAGGACACCACAGAGTCCCTCCCTCTCTGTAGGCCATTTGCCATGTAATGGGTCAGCAAGTGGGGGCTTCTACACCGTTGGGGGTTTCCTCCTCTCTTCTCTGTGGGACTGAGTGCCTCGTGCAGGTCACTCTTTGGTGTAAGTAGTGTTATATGTTCAGTGTCGGCTCCTCAGAGGATTGGAGTTTTCTTGGTGTTTACATTTCTTATAAGGTGACAAATAGGTTTTTTTTCTTTTATGTATTTTTATATTTATAAATATATATATTTATTAAATATTTATATATATTAAATATATAAATATATATATTTATAAATATTTATATATTTATATTACATTGGATGTTTTGCCTGC
>CAJQZJ010033880.1:1176086-1198519 GCA_907164525.1 Lophiomys imhausi | reverse complement strand
GTGTGTGTGTGTGTGTGTGTGTGTGTGTGTGTGTGTGTGTGTGTGTGAATGCTCATGGGCTGGCAGAGGGGCTGGAGTTGCAGGCACTTCTGACTTTCCTGACGTGGATGCTGGAACTGAACTCGAGTCCTCTAACTGTTGAGCCATCGCTCCAGCACCTGCTGCTGTAATGTTTGTGTCATCATAATGGTAGCATAAATAGATTTTTTTTTTCAAAACAGCCACTACGATAACCACTGTGTATGTCTTCCATGTGTAGCCAGAAGTTAAAGGAGAAGAAGTTACTGGCAAAGAAGATGAAACTTGAACAAAAGAAACAGAAGGAAGGTGAGCCATGTCCACATTTCTCTCAGTGTCTGTCAATCACCATTGGCGAGGTGACAGTGGTAGTAACCGGTAGTAGTGGAGAGTCATTGTTAGCTGCATGTACCAGAAAGCCACATGATTGAGCCAGCCACAATGGTGCAGACCTTTAATTTCAGCACTAGGGAGGCAGAGGCAGCCAGGTCTCTTGATCTCGGTGAGTTCAAGGCCACCCTGGCCTACAGAATGCGTTCCAGGACAGCTAGGGCTGTGTAGACAGACCCTGTCTCGAAAAACAAAAAGCCAAACTGGCCTAAGCAGAAAGGAGAGCGGCTGGCTCACAGTAAGCTAGTGGGGGAGCTTAAGGGATTCCTGGTTACCACTGTCACCCCCTCTGTCCCCGTCCTCACACTGCCTGTGCTCCTCGGGTACCTTCAGCTCTTCCAGTTGTTCTCTGCCTTGCCTCATTTTTTCAAGCGTTTGGAGCAGAAGCTCTTTGTTTTGTCATGTGTGCTGCATGTATACACACTTTTGTACATGTGTGCACAGGCCCATGGAAGCTAGAGGACAATGTCAGGTTTCTCTTTAAATGGCTCTCCACCTTAGTTTTTTTTTTTTTTGGTTTTTCAAGACAGGGTTTCTCTGTGTAACAGCCTGGCTGTCCTGGACTCACTTTGTAGACCAGGCTGGCCTCAAACTCACAGAGATCCGCCTGCCTCTGCCTCCCGAGTGCTGGGATTAAAGGCATGCGCCACCAACGCCCGGCCTTTTTTTTTCTTTTCTTTTTTTGTGGGGGGAGGGATTTGAGACAGGGTTTCTCTGTGTAGCCCTGGCTGTCCTGGACTCACTTTGTAGACCAGGTTGGCCTCGAACTTACAGAGATCCGCCTGCCTCTGCCTCCCAAGTGCTGGGATTAAAGGCATGCGCTACCACCGCCCGGCTCTCCACCTTAGTTTTTGTGACACAGTCTCTCACTAAACCTGGAGTTCACTGACTTGGCTAGGCTGGCTGGCCAACAAGAGCTCCTTCTCCATCTACATAGAGCTGGGATTACAAGCACACGCTGCCATGTCTGCTTTGGCCGTTGGTGCTGAGGATCCAAGCTCAGGTCCTTAAGCGAGCCAGGCACGTGCTTTTACTGACTGGCCATCTCCTAATCCTCTTGTCTAGTTTTTGAGACAGGATCCACATAGCCAGCCTGGCTCAGTCTCACTATGTGACCAAGGCTGATTCTGAACTGACCCTGCAGGCTAAATCTCCCTGCAGATGTTGGTTCTTGCCTTCTATCATGTGAGTTCAGGGATCAAACTTGTTCCAGGTTTGACAGTGAGAACCTTCCCCACTGAGCCATCTTACCAGGCCTATCTATTGTGGTTTGGTTTTGTTATTTGTTGTTTTGTTTTGCTTGATGTGGAGTCTCATGTAGCCCAGGCTGGCCTTGCACTCCTGGCCCTCCTATCTCTACTCCCAAGTTGCGTGATTACACACCTGTGCCATTATGCCCAGAATGTGTTTCTAGCTCCCTTCCGTTTCATGTTGCTGCTCTAGAGACTCCTGTGCATGGGCTGCTTTCGCGGTCAACTTAGTACCTCAGCACCTTAAACAGGGTGTGGGAGTGTCCCTCCATAGATGTTCTTTCACTTTTGCATATGTTTTGTCAAATTGGGTGGAAAAAAATTTTTGTTTCTGTTCATTTGGGTAGTTCCTAATCATCCACCCACAGGCTGTCCTTCCCCCATGATGTCTCCATTTTGTGGTTGATCCTATCTTGTGAATTTTGTTTCAGTGACATGGTTGTAAGGAAGCTCTAAAAGCATCCATTAGATCCTAATTTATGCTTTCATTTCTTTCCTGCAGTTTCTGTCTCCTGGTTTTGGGGGGTGGTGTTTGAGACGGGGTTTCTTTGTGTAACCTTGGGTATCCTGGAACTAGCTCTGTAGACCAGGCTAGCCTCAAACTTGCAGAGATCTGCCTGCCTCTGCTTCCCAGGTGCTGGGATTAAGGGCGTGCACTACCACCTCCCAACTCATTTTTTTTTTAAATATTTTTTTGTTTCTGTTTTCTTATTTTTGTGACAGGGTCTCTATGTAGCCCCAGCTTTCCTGGACTCATTATTATTTAATATTATATACACCAAGCTGACTTTGAGCTCACAGAGACCCACCTGAGGGCTAAGATTAAAGGAATATACCAGCGAGCGCCACCATGCCTGACTACCTTCCCATTCACTTCACGACAAGGCCACTCTTACATTCTGGAAAAGTTTAAACCACATGCTGTTTTAGTTTTCTTTCTATACCTGTGATAAAACACATGACCTGGGCCGTAGAGACGGCTCAGCAGTTAAGAGCACTGGCTGCTCTTCCAGAGGATCTGGGTTCAATTCCCAGCACCCACATGGCAGCTCGCACCTGCCTGTAACTAGAGTTCGAGGGCTTCTGACACACTCACACAGACATGCGTGCACCATGACCAAAAGCAACTTGGGTTTATTTGAGCTTACTGTTCTACACCAGCGTGAAGGGAAGTCAGAGTTGGAACTCAGACAGGGAACCTATGCAGAGGGCACGGAGGAGTGCTGCTTACTGACTTGCTCTCCATGGCTTGTTCAGCCTGCTTTCTTATACACCCAGGATCACCTGCCTAGAGGTGGCATTGCCCACAGTGGGCTGTGCCCTTCCCCATCAATCATTGATCAAGAAAATGCCCACACACTTGCCTGCAGGCCAATCTAATGGAGGCATTTTCTCAGTTGAAGTTCCCTCTTCTCAGATGACCCTGACTTGTGTCAAGATAACAAAAATACCAGTCTATTCAGCTGCTTAGTTCCAATGCCTGGTCTGTCTCACCCTTGGCCCGACTGCCTGGATCTTTGCCCCGTCTGTCTGCACTATGGTTTTTGTTGTACCAATTAAACTTTATGGCTCTTCAAAAGCCAAGTTATTTTCCAGTGTGTACCGGGCTTTTTGAATGACATCTCTCAAGGCTGTGTCTTGTTTCTATTTCTAGTGGGTCATTAGCTTGGTCGAGTTCAGGAATGGGTTCTGGCTGTCCTGTGGGTTGCAGTTCTGCCTCCAAGTCACCTAGAGTATTTTCTATCCTCTCCAGGTATGACCCAAGAGTGCCACACAGTGGCCAATCTAGGTTAGTTCTGAAGATAAGGGATAAAGTTCCTCAGTGTTCGAACTGTGTCGTCATGATAGCATGCATACTAACGGCCCTCCTTTTGGCAGAACTGTAACACGCAGAAAAGATACGAGGTTCATTGTTGTTGCTGTGTGCTAGTTAGGGTCTTTCTCTGAGCCCAGTGGACCTTGTACTGGGGAGCACAAGGCTGCTGTTTTGAACTTACTCCGGTATGTATGTGGTCCCAAGCCACACTCGTGGAGGTTAGGGGACAGCTTTCAGGAGTTGATTCTTGCCTTCCACCTTTTCACACACAAGGCTTCTCTTCCTGCCTCTGTACAGCATCAAGGCTGCTTGAAACAACTTGGAATCTGGGTATGCCTCAAGACCAGCATGGACTAGAGTGAGACCCTGTTACACACATAAACCAAAACGGGGGTGGGGAGGGGCAGACTCTACTTGTGTGTTCCACCTGTCTGAGGTGCTCTGTCTTCTCACAGCACCTGATTTATAGACACAATAATGGTTGCATGGATTTAAGAGACAGATGATGGAGAGTTGTTTATTGGTTCATTGCAGTTTGGGAAGATGATTAGTCCTGGACATGGTTGTGTAGACAGTGGGACAATATTAAGAAAGTACTTGGGCAAGACATGGTGGCACACACCATTAATCTCAGCACTCAGGAGACAAAGGCAGGCCCACTTTTTTTCAAGGCCAGCCTGGTCCAGTAAGTTTCAGGCCAGTCAGAGGTACACAGTGAGACCTTGCCTCAAAAAAAAAAGGTAAACAAATAAAACTTGGGCTGGCCATGTTGTCACCTGTCTTAGTCCCAGCTCTTGGGTGGGTGAGAAAGAGTAAGCAAATCTCTGGCCAGCTAGATAGAGCTACATAGAAAGACCTTGTCTTGCTGGGAGGTGGTGGCAAACACCTTTAATCCCAGCACTCAGGAGGCAGAGACAGATGGATATCTGTGAGTTCAAGACCAGCCTAGTCTACAGAGTGAGTCCAGGACAGTCTCGGCTACACAAACCCTATTTTGGGGAAGAACTTGTCTCAAAAAAGAATATGCTTGGTCTAGGGATGTATGTAGCTCAGATGGTAGAGTCTTCGCCCAAAGTGCAAGGAGCCTGGCTTCCACCCAGCACTGTCTGGTTATGGGGGTCGCCAGTCTCGGCACTCAGGAGGTGGAAGCAGGGGCAAGAAGCTCAAGGTTAGCCGGGCGGTGGTGGCGCACGCCTTTAATCCCAGCACTCGGGAGGCAGAGGCAGGCGGATCTTTGTGAGTTCGAGGCCAGCCTGGTCTACAAAGTGAGTCCAGGACAGCCAAGGATACACAGAGAAACCCTGTCTCGAAAAACCAAAAAAAAAAAAAAAAAAAAGAAGCTCAAGGTTGTCCTCAGAACTGTATTAAACAAATGTCACCGTTGTTACAGTGCGAGGACCACCTGAGCATATCAAACAATGCCTGGTTGTGCGCTCTTCGTTGATGGGCGCAGTAGACTGTGGGCCGTCACAGTAACTTACTTGTCCTCACCTCTTCTGATTAGTTCCTTATTTTTCATTTTGTGAGAGTAAGATTCTTCTAGTTGCCTGGCTGAAATGAATTTAATGTAGTGCTGTCCAGGCCTGTCACAAGGTGGCCCCAGCACACCATGGGGATTCTTGCTGGGTTGGCAGTGACTCATCTCTGAAGTTCTTTGGTTCTTCTTAAAAAGGGGGGTGGAGAGGGGGCAGGAAGAGCAGCTGCCTATGACTGTGCTCTGTGCTGTGTAGTAACTCAGTCAGCGTCCTGCAGCATGGGACTTGGTTTTGAGTGACAGTGCCAGTTTGGATTCTTCTGAGTCCCTGAGCTCCCCAGTGATGTGTCCAAACCACAGTTGAGCTTCCCTAACACAGCTGCCTTCCAAGGGGTCTGGAGTGACCTTGAGGCCCTGTGTAGTGGGCACAACTAGAGCTCTTTGCCAGCCTCAGTGGACTCAGCCTGGATATCAGAAGCAGCCATCTCCTCTTGATGTTTGCATTAAAAGTATCTCCTGGCACTGCCAGATATCCCCCAATCAGAGGCACACAGAACGGCCTTTGTGGCAGATACTCTGTAGAGGCCTCTGGACAGCACCTAGTGTGTGCTAACAGCGTTCAGAGCACAGGCTTCAGTGTAGTGGACTGGAAAGCTGCGCTGTTCTTTGTGTCCTTTGATCATGAAGCCACTGCATTCCCAGCTTGGGACTCTTCAGAGTCCATTGAAAAGGACTGAAGAGTAATAGTAACCTATAATCCTTACTAAAAATAATAGCTAACACATTGCTGTCTGTTCCTTGGTCTCAGTTTCTTGATACATGTGCCCTGTTCTAATTTTACCACAGACACTTTCCCATGACCTTGCAATTCCATAACCCTGGGTTTTTTTTTTTTTTTTTGTTTTTTTTCGAGACAGAGTTTCTCTGTGTATCCTTGACTGTCCTGGACTCACTTTGTAGACCAGGCTGGCCTCGAACTCACAAAGATCCGCCTGCCTCTGCCTCCCAAGTGCTGGGATTAAAGGCGTGCGCCACCACCGCCCGGGGTTTTTTTTTTTTTTTTTTTTTTTGCTTTGGTTTGGTGTGGGGGTTCTTTTGTTTCATTTTGTTTGTTTCCTGTCTGGCCCATCTGGAGAAAAACAAAAACCAAAACTCTGTCATCTCATTTGCACCGTGGTGTGTCTGTAAGCTGATTAAAATCTCCAATGGGCACACTGTGGCTCAGTGGGTGAAGGTACTTACCAACAAGCCTGAGGACCTGAGTTCAGTCCTCCGGACCCTGATGGAAGAAGGGAAGGACTCCCTCAGTTTGTCATCTAACCCCCACACGTGTGTCACAGCAGACATGCCTACACAAAATATATAAATATAACATATACAAGATAGTAATTCTGGACTCCTGGATTTTATCTATCTATCTATCTAGAGTTTTTTGAGACAGGGTTTCTCTGTGTAACAGAGCCGTGGCTGCCCTGGCCTTGAACTCACAGAGATCCACCTGCCTCTGCCTCTGCCTCCCAAGTGCTGGGATTAAAGGCATGTGCCACCATGCCCAGTGACTCCTGGATTTTAAAGTAATGTGTGCACAGTAGTTAAAGAGTAATGAAAGGGGCTGGAGAGATGGCTCAGAGGTTAAGAGCACTGGCTGTTCTTCCCAAGGTCCTGAGTTCAATTCCCAGCAACCACATGGTGGTTCACAGCCATCTACATTGAGATCTGCCCGGGCATATATGTAGAGCAAATACTGTATACATAATAAATAAATAAGCCGGGTGGTGGTGGCGCACACCTTTAATCCCAGCACTTGGGAGGCAGAGGCAGGTGGATCTTTGTGAGTTCGAGGCCAGCATGGTCTATAAAGTGAGTCCAGGACAGCCAGGGCTACACAGAGAAACCCTGTCTCAAAAAATCAAGAAAAAAAGCAAAAAAAAAAAAAGTAATGAAAGGGGGAGTGCTGGTGATGTGACTTAGTGGGTAAATGACTTGCCACCAAGCCTGAGGACCAAGTTTAATACCCAGGACCCACACAGTAGGAAGAGAATTGGCTCTTCTTGACTTCCACTTGTGTGCTGTGACACACACACCCATATGCATATACAGTAGGTAAGTCAAAAAAAATTTTTTTTTGGTTTTTCGAGACAGGGTTTCTCTGTGTAGCCCTGGCTGTCCTGGACTCACTTTGTAGACCAGGCTGGCCTCGAACTCACAAAGATCCGCCTCCCTCTGCCTCCCAAGTGCTGGGATTAAAGGCGTGCGCCCCCACCGCCCGGCTCAAAAAAAAATTTTTAAGTAATAGAAGGAAATAATTAAAAAGGAAATATCAGAGCAAGCTTAGTACCGTAATTTCAGTACTCAGGAATTGCCTAGAGTTTGAGGAGAGTGTAGACTGTTAAAGGATCCTATCTCAAACAGACAAATCCCAAATGTTAATTAAAATGCCCTTCTCCAAAAAGATGACTATTCCTTTGTGTTTTGGGAGAGGAATTTTTTTTCTTTTTTAGACAGACTCATATGTGGTGGTTTGAATGAGAGTGGCTCCCAAAGGCTCATATATTTGAATGCCTGGCACTATTTGAAAAGGGTTAGGAAGTATGACCTTTTTGGGGTGGGTAAGTGTGTCCTTTTTGGAGGAGGTGTGTTGCTGGGGGTGGGCTTTGCAGTTTAAAAAGCCCAAGTCAGGCCTATGTTTCTAACTCCCTGCCTGCTGCCTGAAGATCAGGCTGTGAAGTGCTCAGTTGCTTCTCCAGTCCCACCCATGGACTAAGCCCCTGAAATGTAAGCAAACTCCTAGTGTCTTCACAGCAACAGACCACTGACTAAGGTCTCAGTTTGTAGCGCTGGCTGGCCTTGAACTCACAGTGGTGTGTGCCTGTCTCTCGTTCCTGGTGCTGGGATTAAATGCATCTGACACCATGCTCAGATTTTTGTTGTTGTTTGGTTCTTTTGTTTTGTTTTTTGAGACAGAGTTTCTCTGAGACAGGCCTGGCCATCCTAGAACTTTATAGACCAGGCTGGCCTCGAACTCAGAGATTCACCTGCCTCTGCCTCTGCGTGCTGGGATTAAAGGCATGCGCTGCTGCCACCACCACACACACACACACACACACACACACACACACACACACACACACACACACACACACATATATATATTTTTTTTTTTTTTTGGTTTTTCGAGACAGGGTTTCTTTGTATAACAGCTCTGGCTGTCCTGGACTCACTTTGTAGACCAGGCTGGCCTCGAACTCACAGAGATCCACCTGCCTCTGCCTCCCAAGTGCTGGGATTAAAGGCGTGCGCCACCACCGCCCGGCTCACATATATATATATATATTTTTTTTTCAAAGATTTATTTATTATGTATACAGTGTTCTGTCTGCAGGTATATCTGCAGGCCAGAAGAGGGCACCAGATTTCATTATGGATGGTTGTGAGCCACCATGTGGTTGCTGGGAATTGAACTCATGACCTCTGGAAGAGCAGCCAGTGCTCTTAACCGCTGAGCCATCTCTCCAGCCCATCACATATATATTTTTTAAAGATAAAATTTCAGGCTGGTGTAACTGAAGATTTTTCTTTAAAACATTTATATTTATTAGTACTTAACAAACACCTATGAAACACCTATAACCTAATACCTAAAACCTATCTCTGAACACCCTAATACTTATCTAAGAAAACCCTG
The DNA here is from genome assembly GCA_907164525.1 of Lophiomys imhausi. Classification (NCBI taxonomy): domain Eukaryota; kingdom Metazoa; phylum Chordata; class Mammalia; order Rodentia; family Muridae; genus Lophiomys; species Lophiomys imhausi. Next base: position 1,189,886 of record CAJQZJ010033880.1, on the reverse strand, counting down.
GGGCTGGAGAGATGGCTCAGCAGTTAAGAGCACTGCCTAGTGCTCTTCCAGGGGTCCTGAGTTCAATTCCCAGCAACCACATGGTGGCTCACAACCATCCACAATGTGATCTGTTGCCCTCTTCTGGAATGCAGGTGTACATGCAGATAGAGCACACATATGCATAAAATAAATAAAATAAATCTTAAAAAAAAAAGAAAACCCTAATACCTATTTTAATGTTCTTAAAAGGATATTAATATTCTTAGCATAGGTCTGTGCAGGATGACTTGGTTTTATAGCAGTCCCAGCAGGCAGTTCCTTTCAAGCTTAGTGTCCGTTGGGCCTAAGCAGTCTGTTTTAACTGCTAAACTGAGGTCGGCTTTCTCTATCAGCTGAAACTTACTTCTGTAGTCTCCTTAGTCCATGTCATCCCAGCCTAAAGCTTCTCCAAGCAGCTTCTGAACTCTGTCCGCTTTTTCTGCCAATAGGCTGAAAAACGGCTAAAGGTCTCTCTCGGGCTGACTTGCAATGAAAAGTCCTTCTCTTTTGGACTCCACCCCAGTTTATGACCTTTGCAGTCTAAAGGCTTGCATATACCTACCATACCTTGCTATGCACTTACAGCGTGTGTCTCAGCTGTGAGGGCAAGAGGAAGAAGAGAGAGGCCACATGCTCTCTGGTTTATACGTTGCATCATCTCGCCATCCTTGGCAGTCTCGAGGGTCTGCAAGATCTCTGGGTATACCCAGTGGTCCCATGAAGTCATCGCGTGGTTTGTGTGGTTTCTTAGCCACACCCCTTCAACACGGCATTTCGTGTTGGTCTTAACTGGGCTTTGTCCATTTCAGCAAGGTAATGGGACGCCAAGCTCCTCCTCATGTGCTGCCAGATGCTGACTAAGCTGAACTGCATGCTAGTTCATTACAGAGGCCTAACTTCTACCACAGGCTGGTTTCAAATTCACTGTGTAAATGAGGTGACTTTGAGCTTGTGATCCTCCTGTCTCTACCTCCCAAGGGGGTAGATCACAGGTGTGTGCTGCCAGGCTCAGGGTTTTGTGCATATACATGACCTAGGGGTTTGTTTGCTTGGGGCAGGGTTTGCTGTATTGGGGATTTTTGTTTGTTTGTTTGTTTTTTTTTGTTTTTTTCGAGACAAGGTTTCTCTGTGTAGCCCTGGCTGTCCTGGACTCACTTTATAGACCAGGCTGGCCTCGAACTCACAAAGATCCGCCTGCCTCTGCCTCCCAAGTGCTGGGATTAAAGGCGTGCGCCACCACCGCCCGGCTGTATTGGGGATTTTTAAGATTTATTTTTAATTGTGTGTGGGGGTTAATGTGTGTAAGTATGTGCATATGAGTGTAGGTGCATGCAGAGGCCAGAAGAGGGTGTTCTTCTCCTTGGGCAAGCCATCTGGTATGGGTTCTGGGAACTGGGTTAAGGCCATCTAGAAGAGCAGTAAGTGCTGTCAGCTGCTGACCATCTCTCCAGCCCCTCCAGCTTTCTTCAGATATGCTTTGTTTTATATGCTTTGCTAGGCTTGAACCTAGGGACTTGCACTCTCCCCCTGAGCTCCACCTCCAGCCCCTGGAATGGTTCTAAACTCACAGAACGTTGGGATGGTGATGTGGAGGTCTCATGTACCCAGGTTCCCATTTAACATCCTAATCTACTTACAGTTGGTACCCAGTTTCCCTTCTGTATCCAGGGTCCTTGCCTTTTATTCCCTCCCTTCTTCCTGTCGCAGAATTCAGTGCAGAGCCCCAGTGCGTTCAGTTACCATATGGCCTGGGGCTCCACTCACTGACGCAGCTCCTCAGACTCTTTCTGGGTCAGTATCTGTAAGGTCCCTCAGCTGGGATTTGACGGATGTTTCTCATGTTCTTGGACTGGAGCTGCTGGAACGTGCGCCACCGTCATCACACCTGGGGTGATTAGTGTGACTTGCCACTGCATTCAGTGTTGCAGGAGTGCTTGTTTTGTTATTTTTGTTTTTTTATTGTGGTGCTGGGGATAGGAGCCATGGCCCCTCATGTTCGGCAAGCCCTGTGTCATGGAGCCACATCCCAGCTTGCCACTGTTGATGATAGCCAGAGGTAGTGGTTATCGGGTTTGCCCACTATGAATTGACTGCTCTTCCCCTACATAATTTACTTTTGGAAGGAAGTCACCATGTATAGCCCGTATCTCATATTGAGGTCCAGTCAGGTGCCTCCATCCTGAAGGCAGACATCTGTTAACATCTGCTTAGGAGATGGTCTCTCGTCTACATAAGCGTTTGTCTGTGAGGGACGGCCTGTGTGTGTGACCCAGTGTTGGTGCTGTTTGTTTATCTATTTTATTTAGGTTCTTAAATCTCTTGTCTCGCCGGGCGGTGGTGGCGCACACCTTTAATCCCAGCACTTGGGAGGCAGAGGCAGGTGGATCTCTGTGAGTTCGCGGCCAGCCTGGTCTACAAAAGCGAGTCCAGGACAGCCAGAGCTGTTATACAGAGAAACCCTGTCTCGAAAAAAAAAAAAAAAAAACCCCCAAAAAAAAAAAGAAATCTCTTGTCTCCCTTCCAACCCTTATTCCTTCCAACCCCCCAACACTAGGTAGGAGAGAAATAAGGTTAGAGGAGAAAGGGATGTAGACCTCTTGAAGCCACTTCCTGCTTCAGGTTCTTCGGAGTAATACCAGTATTTGTCATCAAAATATCCAGCAGTCCAGCAAAACAGCAATAGCAAATACAGCAGCAGCACAAACCAGCAGTAGGATAGACCAGCAGCAGTGTGGGGGAACAGCAGCCACCTTCTTCAGAGCACCCCAAGACCCCTCTGGGCTCTGGCATTTATACCCACTCCAGAGTCCTCAGAATTAAACGATCTACAGCTGGCAAAACCACACTCCTGCTAGAGCACCAGACATAGTTATCAGCCGAAGCAGCCCCATATCCCACACCTGGGATTAAAACAAAAACATATTCATATTAAAAACATTTAAGGAGCCGGGCGGTGGTGGCACACGCCTTTAATCCCAGCACTTGGGAGGCAGAGGCAGGCGGATCTTTGTGAGTTCGAGGCCAGCCTGGTCTACAAAGCGAGTCCAGGACAGCCAGAGATATTCAGAGAAACCCTGTCTCGAAAAACCAAAAAAAAAAAAAACATTTAAGGGCTGGAGTGATGGCTCAGACAGAGGTTAAGAGCACTGGCTGCTCTTCCAGAGGTCCTGAGTTCAATTCCCAGCAACCACATAGTGGCTCACAACCATCCATAATGAGATCTGGTGACCTCTTCATAATGAGATCTGGTGACCTCTTCTGGACTGCAAGCATACATACTTCAATTCAGAACATTGTATACATAATAAATAAATAAATCTTAAAAAAAACATTTAAAATCTGAGGGTTTTTTAGATTTTTTTTGAGACAGGGTTTCTCTGTGTAGCCCTGGCTGTCCTGGACTCACTCTGTAGTCCAGGCTGGCCTCGAACTCACAGAGATCCACCTGCCTCTACCTCCCGAGTGCTGGGATTAAAGGCATGCGCCACCACGCCCAACTAAAAACTGGATTTTTTTTTTTTTGTTTTGTTTTTTTTGTTTTTTTTTGTTTTTCGAGACAGGGTTTCTCTGTGTATCCTTGGCTGTCCTGGTAAAAACTGGATTTTTAAAGAAACCAAAACTCACTACAACCCAGTCTTTCTTTATCTTGTTGGAGTCGCCAGTTCTCCTTGTGATAAAGTCCCATTTTGTGCACCTGCCTACCATGTGTTTTCAGCATTTCCTTACTTTCTGTCTGTGAGATACTCCAGGCTCATCTTGAGGGTTTCCTGCCCTCAACCTAGCATTTGGCATTGGTGTAAGACATCTGCTTTCTTTTGATGGTGCAAGATTATGGGGGTGGGAGTGGAAGGAATCATCATCTTTGACTGGCAGGAAAAGCATCCATAGGCAGTTCTGTTGTGCAAGTGTCCTGGAGTGTGTGCCCATAGGTGGCTGTGACATTGCTAGGTGATCTAACCTGGTGGGTCCACCATCATATGATGTAGTCCGTCAGTTAATAGAGGTCACTGTGTAGTGCATGGAGGTGTGCGTGTGCCTAGACATGCCCGTGGGTGCTAGTTGGTAGCCATCTGACCACAGTGAGTTAATCGTGAGTTTGTATTGACATGGCCAGCTTTTATCTGTCATTGTAGCTTTGTCCACCTTACTATCCCACTTGCATCATTCTTGTTCACTTCCAGCACATCCTCTGCTGTTTGAGAGTCACTGTTTCCACCAGAGCCCCGGCGCCCCTTTGCCTGCAGCCTTCTGGCCTACTCATTCCAACACTGCCTGGTCAGCCCACCCTCACCCTTCACAGAGATGCATGTGTAGGTCTTTGGACTTTACATTCCATCCTAGTCCCTGACCTGAGTGGCTTTAAAGATTTATTTGTCTTAATTTATATGTATGTGTCTGCACTTATGTGTGTTCCTGTATGTGTAGGACCCTGTGAAGGCCAGGGGAAGGCGTCAGGTACATTTGAGTTGCAGTTTTTTACTTCTTAGATTTTTCAATTTTTTTGTAGGAGTGTTTTGCCTGCATGTATGTATGTACACTCCATGGGAGCCTGGTGCCTATAGAGATCCAAAGAGTAGGTCAGATCCCTGGCACTGGAGTTATACATAGCTGTAAGCCACCATGTATGGTGCTGGGAACCCAGCCTGCGTTCTCTGCAGAACATCCAGGGCTTGGAGCTACACCATCTCTCCAGCCCCACTTTGTGGGTTTTGTCCGATGCATAGTATCATGAGTCCACCAGCAAAATACATAAAGCAGTTTCACTTTCACTGCCCTGAAAAGTCCCTGGTGAGTCAGCTGGGCCCCCTGTGCTGAGGCCCTCCCCCACCTCTTTGCATCCAGTTCCCACCCACTCCCCTGCTCTCAGGACAAGAGGAAGGCTGGGGACAAGTTGTCCGTACTGTTCTCTGGGCCAGCTTAGCTGTGCCATAGTGCTAGCAGCAGTGTTGGAATGTGCTAGACGCTTAAGAGCTGCACATAGGGTATCAGGAGAGGGGTCCCTTGGCCTTGTTTAAGGAAAGTCAGGAGGCCAGCTTGGTGGTGTGGGCACAGCCCCTTGCTTCGTGGGCTTTTGCCTGTGTGTTGTTGTGAAGATCCTCAGGCCATCTGCAGTGAGAATCTGAGGCTCAGACGGGAGATTAGCCACCCAGTGGGAGATGTGAAAGGCCTGGATATCTTTCATGGGGCACCATGTAGGTGTTGGTGTAGATGGTGGGGAATGTACACTCGTCAGGCCTGGTTTGTGGGTGTCGGGTTCTAATGTGTACAGCCAGGTCTTTTTAGTCAGACTAAGGTGCCCCTCTAAGAGCAGTGTAGATTGCTTTTATGGCAGACCTTCCGAACAGTGGCATTGGACATTGGTGACACAAGGCCACCTCTGGCTCCTGGTTTCTTCTGCCTAGGAGCAAGTATGCCCTCAGCTCTCCTCCTCTTTTTGAGACAGGGTTTGCTGTCCAGGCTGGCCTCAAATTCCCTATGTAGCTAAGTATAACCTCGAACTGTTTATATCCCGCCTCCATTTTGAAAGTGCTGGGATTATAGGTGTAGTTTCTGTACCTAGACTCTCTTCCTTAATCAGAACTCCCTTATCTATCAGATCTGTCTGCTTATGATTTGAATGTTGTGTGCTTACAGAACCCAATCAGTGCCAGGAACAGCATGCCAGCAGCTCTGAGGAGGTATCCGGAACAGAGGAAGAAGAAGAGGAGCCCAGAATCATCATGGGTCGATGAAGAATTTCAGCAGTCATGAGCCCGGCTCATTCTGTGACCAGCCTCAGAAAGGAAAAGAGGCTGTGGCCCAGCTGCCAGCCTGGCTGTGTTGGTAGAAGGCGGGAGCCTCCTGCAGCCCCGCCTGCCTGGGGAGCAGAGGGACCATCCCCCGGACATTTGCAGATTGCCTACTGTGTCTGCCCTGCTCTTGCTGAAGTGGAACGCTTTACCTTCCCTCTGATGCCTGTTCCCTTCTGCTTGAAGAGCAATGAGCTCCAGGCTGGTTTCTGTGAAGGGATTATTTATTTAGTAAAGAACAGAAAACCTATAGATTTTTGTCCACTTGTGCAAGGTGCCAATTACCAAAGCCTCAGAGAAGCCATGAAGTGATGTAGACTCTGGGATCCAGCAGGTCCTCTTCTACAGTCCTCCTTCCAGACCTACCCAGGCACATGGAAGGCCTGAACTTCAGGTGCCCAACCCTGTCCCTCATGGAGCAGTAGATTTCGAAGCTCAAGAGCTATGCCCACCCAGCAGTTCCCAGAACAAGTATGAGACAACAGGGCCTACAGTGGGGGACTGGCAAAGGAGAGAGGCTCAAGGAAAAAACATCAGGTGATGAAAGAAAGCAGGGTGTATCCCAGAGAGACCTGGGGGACAGAGACAGGTATTGGCCGAAATCCTTCCTCCCATCCGTAAGTCACAGATCCAAGCTAAGAGGGACTGGAGAAGGTGGAAATCTTAGGTATGGAAAACCCTCCTGTCACCAGGGTTCGGAGGCAGTCAGTCCTCTTACTTCATGTCCTTGAGTGACTGTGGTTCAGGCCTGCTGTGTGTACTGTACAGAGTACAACCCATACCCACAGAGTACAGAGGACCAGGCATCATGCCAGGGAGAGGAGAGGTGGCCCAGGAATGCCTTGGTCCTCGGAGCTATCAGTCCAGTGGGGCAGCAGGCAGTTTCTAGTGGAGCCCTGGCCCGCTCTCTGGACTGTCTCCAGCTCCCGAGTCCATCCTATGCCTTTTATGGGTGCTGGTAGCGTTTTGAGTGAAAGGAAAGCTAAGAATATCTTCTACTTTTTAATTTTTGTTGGGCTTTTTTGACAGCTCACACGTATTTACAGTATTTTGATCATGTTTTCTCCTTTTATCCCACCCTCACTGAGCCATTTTTTCTCAACAGATTCCCCCTCCTGCTCTCAAAAACATGACTGCTTTTGGCATGGCACACTGGGTTTCATTGGAGTTGCCTAAATGAGCTTGGGTGGTGGGTTATTTACCAAAGCATGAGAACCTCCCCAGCGGCTATGCCACTGGAGAAAATGACTCCCTGTCCCCTTCCATAGCACACATTCCCTGATCCCACTCAGAGCCGTGTGGCATCTGTGATAATCTTTGTCCCTGTAGCAGTTTGAATCCCATGGGATTTTGTTATGTCAGGCCCAGCCTTGTGGTTTTGTGATTTACTTTTAATTCTCCCTTTACCCAGCTGTGTAAGGCTCGTGCTTTGAACCTGCAGTCTAGACCTCATGGGCTTTTGCTTCTGCTGGAGGAGGCCCCTGAGGAACAGGGCTGGGCCTCAAAGAATCACCCTCCACTGCGTCAGAGCTGGGGACAAGTCTCTTCCTGCCTCTGCCGGTTTGGGTAGCCCAGCACATGTGCCCGGCCATTGGGAATAACTAAACAAAAGGACTCCAGGCTGACCTGCTGATGTCAGGGAGGAAGCATCTGGGGTGAGAAGTTTCTGGCTGAGGAGTTATCAGTACTCTAGATTAGCTGACTCTTGGTCTGTCTTCAGACTGTTAATTTGTAGAGGGAAATGGAGCAGTTAAGTGGCGTCATGGAGGCGGGTGGGTGATGTTGCCAGCCACCCCCAAAGCCACAAAGAGGAGGATCATGCCATCATGTGCTTGTTGAGGGCCCAAGGGTGGAGATAATCCTGGCGGTGAACCCCAGGCCCTATGCAGCATAACTGTCTCAGCCTCGTGGGTGCAGCCATCTCACCCCGAACACGCCCAGTCTCTCCTGACCTTGGAAGCTAAGGAGGCTTGTCTTGGGCTCCTTGGGAAAAACAAAGGTCTCTGAGGACCCTGATGTATCTACAGTCAGCCTTTTTCGTTCACTCTCTCGACAGACAGGTGCTGAGTAATTTGTGTGACAACCTAGGCATTGAGAAAAATCTTTACCCCTCCATTAGATTGCTCATAGAGTTTCCCAAATAAGGGTTCTCTTGTTGCAGGTTGGCGGGGCTGGGGTTGAACCAGACAGTGGGTCTAAGACCATCAATGGATGTGCTGTCCTGGGGAGAGCTTGTTGGTAGCATGACTTCAGCAGGGGAGGGTGCCTGGTCCTGCCAGAGCTGAAGATGTACATCCCTCCTTTCATGAGCTGTGGCACATGGTGCCTGTGTGCATGATGACTCTTTGATAAAGATTGCTTTTCTGTGTGGTGGCATGTGGCTCATGAACCTGTGTGCACACTCCAGAGGCCAAAGGGCATCACTGTCATGCTACACCTTCCTTTCTGAGACAAGGCCTCTGAGCCTGGAGTGAGGCTGGTGGCTGGCAGTGGGTGCTGGGGATTTGAACTCATGTCCTCATGCTTGCACAGCAAGCACTCTTACTCTTTGAGCCATCTCCTCAGGCCTCATGAAATAGAATTGAGTAAGGGGCTGGAGGGATGGCTCCGCAGTTAGAAAACTTAGCTCGTGCGGAGAACCTATGTTTGGTTCCCAGAACCCACACTGCAGCTCACAACCATCTGTAACTCCAGTTGTTGAGGATCTGGCCTCTTCTGACCTCCACGGGGCACTGGTCATGCATGTGGTGCACATACGGCAGGCAGACAAAACACAAAATCTAAAAAAAAAAGATTCAAATAGAACTGACCCTCATTATTCATGGATTCCATATTTGTGAATTCACTAAAATTTGTAACCCACAAATCCATACTTGTGTTTTCACAGTCATTTGCAGACACACAATGTCAACATTTTTAGTGGCCTGTCAACAGCAGGTTGAAGTCAACTCCACCTATTGTCTCAGCTCATATCCATGTTGTTCAACCTGCCTAGTGGCCAGTGTTCTGTGTCCTTTGGGTTTCTTGGCATATTGCTGTTTAAAAGATCTCTCCAGGCATTGTGTTAGGATGCTGTGTAGTGTCCCTAAGAACAGGAAGTCTGAGATGTGACTGGTGGAGGAAATATATTTGATCAGCTTCCCTCACCGTGGAGTATGGCACTGCTGGCTATGAGCCTCGTGTTAATGAGTTAACGGTAGAAAGTGAGTGAGGAGGAGGGGTGGCTAAAATGCTCAGCTGGTGATACCAAACCTGACACTGGTCTCTGGAACCCACATGGTGGAAGGAGAAAACTGACTCCCAAAAGTTGTCCTTTTACCTCCACACATGCTGTGGCACATGTATGCAAACATGCAAATAAATAAGTGTAATCTTGCCTATCTATTTATTTGCTTTTTTGAGGCAGGATTTATCTGTGCAGCCCTGGCTGTGCTGGAACTCACTCTGTAGACCAGGCTAGCCTCAAACTCATACAGATCCAGCCGCATCTGCCTCCCGAGTGCTGGGACTAAAGGCATGTGCCACAAATAAATGTAACTTTAAAAGTAAGTATGGAGCCGGGCGGTGGTGGTGCACGCCTTTAATCCCAGCACTTGGGAGGCAGAGGCAGGCGGATCTTTGCGAGTTCGAGGCCAGCCTGGTCTACAAAGCGAGTCCAGGACAGCCAGAGATATTCAGAGAAACCCTGTCTCGAAAAACCAAAAAAAAAAAAAAAAGTAAGTATGGAGCCTTCAAACAGCCACACTCACAAAGTAATGTATTATGTCAGCTTTTGGAAATGTGATTGGAGGCTTGGAAGACTCAACCCCGAATCGGTTCAGTACTCGGGAATGGAGTATTCATTAAGTTAGAGTGGGCCGTGAGTGTCACCGAGTGTGAGTCGTTCTCATTGCCCCCTGCCTGGCCTTGCGGCTGCAATTCCCACAGCTCAGTGGCCACAGCACAGCCCAGTCTGGCTATTTCTCCGACTTGGTGGTTTTGGCACATCTCCACCCCTTACACCTTTGTGTACAGGCCCTGTTCAGCAACCATCTCTTCAAGTGTGGAGAGCACAGAGGCCTTCACCAGCCCACTCCAGCTGGGTGCTTCCATCCTGTCTACTGAGCATCTCTGAGCTTCAGCCAGCAGATGAACTCTGGTTGAATGTGAAGGAGTAAGGACCCTGTCTCCATGACCCGCTACGGCCGCCCCCATAGCCTCCCTTTTAGCCCAACTCCTAGAGTCCTGGCTTTCATCCTGTGTTTGTCAACCTGACACAGTGACATACCTAAAAAGAAGCTGAACTGAGAGACTGCCTCCATCAGGTTGGCCTGGGGACACAGCTGTGGTGCATTCCTTGATGGACGTGGGAGGGCCTAGTCCACTGTGGGCAACGCCATCCCTGGGCAAATGGGCCTGGGTGCTGTGAGAAAAATAGGTGAATGAGCCAGTAAGCAGCATCCTTCCGTGGTCCCTGCTTCAGCTTCTGCCTTGCTTTCCTTAACGATGGGATGCACTGTAAGCTGTAAGCCAAATGAACCCTTTCTTCCCCAGGTTGCTTTTGCAACAGAGAGACAGACGGGGACACACCCCTTCACCTCACCCGTCAGTCCACTGAGACCTTCCTTGCCAACCTGACCCCGCTGTGACCTTGCGCACAGTCATGCACAATCAGCATTCCGGACAATGCACGCCTGCTTCCTGTCCTCTCACTCAAACCCCTGAGAGTTGGGTGACCCTGCTGTCCTCTGTCCTCACCAGGCAGGCCCTAAGACAGCCTGCCTTGCTTTGGATGTGTAATTAACTTGTACATTCTGAGTCTGGGGCCTCAGCCCCACTAAGAGTCCCACATGCCTGTGTTCCATGATCACTTAATGGTTTCCCAGGAGTGTATGCCAGATATCTTAAGCCTAGTGTAAGTGAGAAGGAATCTCGGTTTGAGCATGTTCCTCCCCCCTTCTTTCCATGGAAGTAAGCTGCACCACCATGCACACTAGCTTGGGGATCAGGGTCACCCCTGTCCCATTTCTTACCCATCCCCACACTCGGTCCCAAACCTGCTCACTCTTTGGTCTCTGCCTCATGTCCCCATCCACACCACTAGCACCTGTGGCCTCTGATCATCATAGCCTGCCAGTCCTTCCATCAGAAACAGCTATCTCGAGCGCTCAGTCCCCTCCCTCCACCTTGTCTCATGCGCTCAGTTTCTCAAGAACCAAGGCCTTGCTGCTGGGGTGTGATCCACGCCAGCACGAAGTTCAGGACATGATTGTAAATGTCTGAGAAACGATTAAGGAAATCACAGAGACTGAAAGGCAGCAGGGAACTTCAAGCTTGAAGTGAGTGCGCCGGCATGCCTGTCCTCAGGAAGCAACCAGACAGCTAGCACACACGCAGCAGCTGTGGAGGAGCCCGCTTCAGAATCCACTGAGATGGCTCAGTGGATAAAGGTACCTGCTTCCGGATCCGATGACCTGAGTTTGACCCCAGACTCCACATGGAGGAAGGTGATAACCTCTGCAAGCTGTTCCTTAGTCTTAGCACACACAGGGGCTCACAAGCTCAACCACCCTTACACAAATAAATTAATATAATAACAAAATCTAGATTCTGGAGATATGGCTCACTGCCCAGGCTGCATGAAGTCCTGGGTTTGAGACCCAGTTCTGCAAAAATTGAGGCCATCGGGCTAGGTATGGTGGCGAACAACTTTAATCAGGGGCAGAGAGGTGGATCTTTAAGTTCAAGGCCAGCCTGGTCCACAAAGTGAGTTCCAGGACAGCCAGAGCTACATGGAGAAACCCTGTCTAGAAAAATCAAATGAATGAATAAATAGGTAAATTGGGGGCCATGGCACTTGGGATGTAGAGGGAGAAAGATGAGTTCAAAATCATCCTCATCCACATAGTACGTCAAGGCCAGCCTAGACTACGTGAGGCCTTGTCTCAGAAAAGCCAGTAAGTATCCAGACTCCCTAGTGATAACCTCAGATGTTTGATTCATTGTAGTTCTGATCATGGTGGCAGGAAATAGGGAGAGTCCAGTAACAGCATCAGGAGAATTGCACTGTCCAGAGAGTCTTGGGGGACTCTACTCCCACCCACCTTGAGAAATGTTAATTTGAAACAAGTAACAGTATTTTTTTTTTTTTGAGCAAGAAAGGTCTCACTGTGTAGCCCAGGCTGGCCTAGAACTCAGTCTGTAGACCAGATGGGTGGGTCTCAAACTCAGAGATCATCATCTCAGACATCTTCTTATGTCTGAGGCATGGCACACACATTCATTCAGGCAAACACTAATAACACATTGTGGTTTGAGTAAGAATGACCCCCAAAGACTCATACATTTGAGCGTGTGGTTCTCAGGTGGTGGACTGTTGAGGAAGGATTAAGAGGCTTGGTCTTGCTGGGCAGTGGTGGCGCACACCTTTAATCCTAGCGCTTGGAAGGCAGAAGCAGGTGGATCTCTGATCCAGAAAAGCCAATGCTACAACAGAGAAACCCTGTCTCAAAAAACAAACAAACAAATGTGGCCTTGTTGGAGGTGTGTCACTGGGGGTGGTGGCCTTGGAGGTTTCAAAATCCTACACCATTCCCAGTCTCTGCTCTCTCTGCCTCCATCTTGTGGATAAGATGTAAGGTCTCAGCTACTGCCCCAGCACCATGCCTGCCTGCCTGCCTGCCTGCCACCATGCTTCCCTCCATGATGATCATGGACTCTCCTCCAAAACTGTAAGCAAGTGCCCAGCTAAATACTTTCTAAGTTGCCTTGGTCATGGTGTATCTTCACAGCAATAGAACAGTATCTAAGCACACTTTTAAAAAGAAATAAAAATAAATGTAAAAAAAAAAAAACCAAAAACACAGTGTCCCACATATGTGCTCACAGGCCTACCCAAAGTAGATAGTCCCTCACTGAGATCTTCCTGGTGATTGTTGCAAGACCTTTTTAGTTTTAGGTTTTGTGTGTGTGTGTGTGTGTGTGTGTGTGTGCGCGTGTGTGTGTTACCTGCATGTATATATGTGTATCACATGTCCAGGTGCCCATGGAACCAGAAGAGGGCATTGGGTCTCTTGGAACTGGAGTTACAATGATTGTGAGCCACCATGTGGGTGTTGGGAACAGAACTCCAGTCCTCTGGAAGAACAGTAAGCGTTCTTAACCACTGAGCCATCTCTCCAGCCCTAACAATGAAAACAAAAAAAATCACAAGGAATGGCACTTCTGTGACTCGAAGATCTGAGCCTGTCTGTGCAAGACCAGGGACATTGGCTGCTTCCCAAGGCAGCACAGAAGGAGGCTGTGCAGAAGCTGCTTTCCCTCCTGGCCCAAGAACCAGGCAGGCTTTTTCTTTCTCCCCTTTGGAACTTAATTTCTGTTTTCTCTCTGGCGTCCTCCACTAAAGTGAGCTGTAATTACCATATATTAGCATGTATTTCCATAAAGAGAACAGTCTTAGAAATCAACCTGGAAGGAGTCCAGAGAGGCCCTTTTCAGCTTCCCCATTCCATAGACTGTAGTAAATGTTTACTGAAAGCCAACCAAGTGCTCAACCCGGGATTCCAGAGCCAATGAGAAGCTGAGGTATGGTGGACACCGGATGCTGGGAGCTTCCAGGGCCTCTTGAGGGGATCTTTCACTGTGGAGTGTGGACTGGAAGGGGGTTAGGAGGAAGGCCCTCACAGTGATACCCCAGAGGGGTCAGCATCCTGACTTAGAGGCAAGTCAGGGCAGGGGAAATGGGGAGAATTCAGAAGACTTCTGGCAGAAGGACTGGGATGGCCAAGGACAAGAGTCATCATCCAAGGACAAGAGTCCTGGATGGGATAAAATGGGTTGTAATGGCTGATCAGACGATACAATGGTCACGATCGATTGCTGTTCCCACAGAGGACAGAGTTTGAGTCTCACCACCCACATCAAGCAGCTCACAACCACCTGTAACTTCAGCTCCAGGATCCAACTTTCTCCACTCTTACACACACACACACACACACACACACACACACAC